>JAJQOW010000017.1:2555634-2988134 GCA_037975125.1 Latrodectus hesperus | reverse complement strand
AAAAGCATTTTTATAAATTGAACTTATTTATAATTAGACCGCACACATTAATATTTTAAGTGGTATTGATATTACACCAGCAAAAATAATGCTCCAACAAGTGTAAAATTGAACAATTGACAGCAATTATTGGCAGCTCTTTCGTTTTATTTCAGAAGCAATTCTTTCGCCTGCCAATCGGAATAATCATTCTCTGGCTCAGTCGCTGTGAATATTTACAATAGCTCGGATTCTGCTGAAAGGGTCGAGTGAACAGAAACCTCATTTCGAATGTTCAGCACTTTTTATATTCAATTCACAATTTTTTTTTTACGATGGCGGGCATTTGGGCGAGAAGTACTTCGCCGTAACAGCTACCCATGGTTACCCGGTGGGCACCTGTGAACCAAGTCACGGAGGCGAGTAGCATTACCCACCCCATACTACCACAAATCCATGAAAAGGGTGGGTCATGTTCACTCATCGTCTCATAAGATAAGACAGAGGAACACAGAGAGAAAGAAACATCCGTGCTTGAACCGGGATTCGAATCCGCGACCCACAGCCTGAACACTAACCACTCATCCATCGGTTGGCCGATTCTCACTTATTACAATGCTATATAGTTTACATTTAACATAATTTCCGATCAAATGGTCTTTTTATGCCTAAAAATTGACCGTAAAATAATAAACAACTTAATGGTCAGTCTGATGTGAATAGTTTTTGGATCTCAAGGCTTTCAGTTCACTTTTTCGCGGGTTCGATTCTCGCAATGGGATGGGATGGTTGTAGTGGTTCGAAATCCACTATAAAATATAGGTGCCGCCTTCATCAGTCTTCGTGAGCCAAAAATGCGAGCGAACTACAAACAAATAATAACCAAAGGCTATGATTTGGGACATTTTGCTGCTTATCCAGTCGCATTCGCGTGTTGGGAGATGCAAGACTTTCACCCGCAGTGCATTATGTATTAGTTTTAATATTAATGTTAAGAAATATATTTTTTCCCTCCAAACTCAAATGTGCTATTTACAAAAAAAAAAAAAAAAAAAAAAAAAAAAAAACTTCGCATCGTCACAGAGTTCAGTTTTTAGGTTTGACCCCCACTTCAGGTAAAGATGCTTACTGTTCGGGACCCACTGAAATCGAATCAGCCCTCATGCGCTGAAATTGGTCATCAGCCAAATTCATTCATGGACTAGTATTCAAATCAACAGTTTTTGAGTTCGATAGGGGCGTGAATGTTTATAGACATTCGATAGCTTTCTGTATAACCGAAGGTGTTTGTCATCAAGTCTTGTGGCCAAACGCGACCTCGTTTCGGTCAACAAAACTAGTTCGATATACTGCTTCACTTTCATCTCCACCAAAAGTTTAGTCGCTTGGTACATCTTAATGGTTTTGCCAGTGCTTTCAAACGTGTACCTTGTATGGAAATTTTCGTTGTATACGATTTTACTTAGATCATCGATTAAATCAGAAAGAAATTTCAAACATTACCTCGATTGATAGAGATTTTTTATTCAGTCGTGCAATACCAAACGATCTCATTGTTTTAAAAACATTTTTTACCACTCAACTCGCATACTTTTTAATTTCGAGAGCAGACGAAAAATATTTTCTAAATCTTTTATTTCATCGTCTGCTATTTTCCACTCTAAAAACAATTTTTGCCGACTTTTTTTTTTTTACTTTCATTGCTAGTTGCAGACCGCCATAAAATTCAAATAATGGCCGTAATAGTGAACAAGACGTGTTAGCCGCCAACTACAGCCGATTTTTATTCATGGGTATAAACTGGCCTCCTGCTGTGTGGAATCGTTTGGCGTTCGTCTTGCGGGATTTACGACTTTCACTTCAAAAACTACACTTTTCACTTTTTTTTTCATTTTCTAGAGTTTGTAATAGTATCTCCATTGCGTGCTTCTTCCGAAAACTTCGGTTTTTATAGGATTTAGACGCTTATTGAATGTTTACGTCATCGTTGTTGGGAGGCTTTATGAGAGCCTTCTGTCGCTCTTTTTCTTCTCGAGTTGAGAGGACTCAATCCTTCTGAAAGAGAACATGATTTATCTCTCTCCCTTTCGAGCGAAGACAGACAAAACGTTGCTGTTCTGTAACTTACTAGACTCGGGAATGTCATAAAACAAGATGCATCATTTGTACCGAGCTGGTAGCCGAATGGTCAACGCTCTTGCCTTCGGTTTAGCAGTTGCTACGTTCGAATCCCACCTTGGATGTTGATAATGGTTGGGAATCCACTGTGGACAATCTGTCTAATGAGACCTCGTGTGCAGGGGGAAAAATGTTTTCGTGAAAAGAAAGCAGCTATAAAAGTCGACGAGGAAATCACACCACCTGTTAAATCAACTTGGAACAATCTGGGCGGTTATCGGAATGGAAGGTTCCATGTTCAATCCCAGCCACCGTCGGGAGACTTAGAATCACGCCAAGTTACCTCTGAGCTCGCTCATCTTCCATTCAGTAGTTCTTAGGTTTGTTTCCCCACTTTGGTGGCGAAGCGATTGGCACACTGGCCTTCAGTTTAACAGTTCGTAACTGTTAGAACCCTACCTTGGTCAAGGATGTTTGGGGTGGTGCAGAATTTATTTTAGAACGGTCGAAACGGTTGTAGTTTTGTCATTCCACAGTCATTTTTTACACACGAGGGCGGATTATTCGGAGATCTACGGCTTAAAGTGGTCTCCGAACCTCTACAAACATCCAAGCCCAACGTGGGATTCGAACCCACGAACCATTCAACTGGAGGCCTGAGCGCTAATCGTTCTATTGCCAGCTCGACTTAGAACAGCTGAATTGGGTCTTACCGTGGACAGTCGAGATGGTTAGCGTTCTTGCCTTCGGTTCAACAGTTCGTGGGTTCGAATCCAGCTTTAGGCTTGGATGTTTGCAGTGGTTTGGAATCCACTTTAAGCAGTATGTCTAATCAGCCCTCGTAGTGAACGCGAATTCATCCCAGTGAAGAAGCTCAAGGCTTCTTCAGAGGTCCCTGCACTGCAAATACACCAATTAATAAAATGAAATTAAAAGAAATTGCATAATGTTAAATAATGCTTTACAAATGCAACAACTGTTATTTTGTGTATAGGGAAAAAAATCCCTCTTTTTTCCCTAATTGCGATGGTTTTGTTAATGTCGTGTTGCTTAACCAATAGCCAGACTAGTGAAGGTCGTCGTACGACATTTTTATCTTTGCTATCCCTGAAGACCTTGATATATATGCATTTGGAAACAAGAAATGCAACTTGCTATTGTTTGTCGTGGCGTAGTTGTGAGATATTCAGAACAGAAGGCTTCGAGTTCGATCCTAGCTGGTGTAGGTGTTTGGAAGATTCCACTGTTTTTGGGTGAGTAACGCTTAAAGCATCTTCCTTATGGTAAAAGTGCAACGAATAGGCAAATTATTTTAGTCTGACTGCTGTGCAGTTTCAATAAATTCGTACCCTTTTGTTTGAATGTGGTTTGGATCGAACCTAGGATTTATTTTACTATAAAAAAGACAACGCTACCATTTGTTGTTGTTGTTTTCCTATGTCACTTGGACAATCCAAGCTCGCTATGCCTTTGGCAGTGCGAATTAAGTCAGTAGAGAGCGTCTTTCGTTTGGATCAGAGCACCACGAAGGTGAAAGTACGACTTTGGTCTTATTAAGGTGCCTCGTCTTGTTGAACCACGGTCAGGTGACGAGGCCACATCTGAGCTGGCACCCTCCTCTCCCCATCCACGCCACATCAGCGGAAGGACTTCGGACGTCTCAGATTGACGTGGACACGTCCCCAACCCACGGAGCTCCAGCAACCCAGTGAAGGAGAGTGACACCGTGGTCACCCTCCCAACCACTGCCCGCGGCAAATGATGCTTCACTTTGCTGAGCTTACGGGAAGCGGCGTGAAGCTACTGAGCCACTGGAGCTCTCCATTTGTACTTTATGCAAACAATTATTTCATTTAAACCATCTTGATTTGATTGTATGGCTGTATTTTAGAACTTATTACTCATTAATAGGATATTTAGTTAGAATTCCGTCGAAATTTTAGTTCATTTATGCTTGCTGATGTTTTTGTTGCATTGGATTTTGTTCTATAGATACTCTTTAACCAGCTCTTCATTTGAAAATGTATGTTTAGTTATACAGTATTTGGAATAAAAAGCTTGATAGAAAAAGTTGCATTTACTTGATAATTCTCTTCGAAATGTTCTTGTTAGGTAACAGAATCGTTTTTTCTCCCTCGCATCGTTTTAGAGCCTTATTTTATGACAGTGTCGAAACACTCTGTATGATTGACATTCGTATGGTGTCACTTGCTGATCGCCATCATTTAATGTCGATGCCTGTAACTTAATGGAGAACAAACCTCTATAATAAGCGATTATTTTTGTTGATTGAGGTGAATGCCTAATATGTCTACCAGTATATGAGGTGTTTTCAAGCGGCCTGTTTTCGTAATTCAGTGTTTATGGTATTTCTATTTATTTCCTATACAGGTACCACGATAAAAAAATATTACAATTTTTATCTATTTTTCACTGTGTTGTCTGCTAGGACAAATTTTTAATAACTTCATATTTAGAGCATTTATTGCGGTTAACTCTAATGATGTGGGTTTGTATGCAGAAATAGGTCAGATGAACTTCCCTCCAAAATTTACAAAAAATCGAGTTATTTTGTTTATTTAATATCAGTTTTCTTAAAAAAAATGAAATTTGATATAATTTGATGTTGTAAGTAAATAAACGCTACCACCCCCCCAAAAAGTTTATAAGTTTTGTAACATTAGAAAATGTTCTGACTAAATATAACATAATATTTCTTTTGAAATTTCGTTACATGTAATTAGAACTCTTTTAAATAAAATTTAAAAATGAGCAATGAAAATAATCCTAATGACTATAATTTTTTAACACTTCATATAATTTTAAATTGCTATGTCCTTGAGGATAACAATCAGACTGAAGAAAGCTGCGGCATTCTGAGGGAGAATTTGATCCTATTATTATTTCCCAGTCAGAGGTCTTACAAAGCAAAAAACCAACTCTGCCACTTGTTTTTGTTGCAACATTACGGAAACTGATCGTTCTCATTGAAAAGCTGGGTGGGGGAGGCGTTGCCATCCGGCATTAATCTTTTTTCTGGTTTCGGTATTCATTCGACAGAATGGTGATCGATGTAAGGATTTCTCACAATTGCTTAGTTAAGGTTTTCCTACTTGTACCACAGTTGAGCTTATGTCGATGGGCTAGGTACAGGGACGTATTCTGGTGCAGCAGCAGCAGCAACATTACCTAACCTATTAGTTAGGTACTAGCTGCCGGGATGGAGGCTTCATCATCTACAAGCAGTGGCCCGCAGATTTGCCCCGAACACGAAGTATCATCTACCTTGGAGGTGACCACCACCGTTAGTAAACAAGGTATATCTTCGTTTATCTTTATGACTGGGTTTCAAACCGACTGCTTGCCGATAAGGACCACCCTTTAACGCCCCCGACTTACTTGCGCAAAGTATATAGGCTTCGTTCCGACCAACTTGTCTAGTGGTCAGAGTGCCTGACTGCGGATAAGAAGGTCCTGGGTTCGAATCCCGGTTCAGGCATGGATGTACTTTCTCTCTCTATCTATCCTGTCTTTGTCCTTTCCTTGTATGAATGAGGTGTGAATGGTTGCCTACCCTATAAACGGGTCCCTATGGCATGTGTGTAGAGCAAAGTCGTACTTTCACCTACATGGTGCTCTGATGCTCTGATTAAAAGGAAAGACGCTCCCAATCGACTTAATTCGCATAGTATAGCGAGCTTGGCTTGTCCAAGTGTCATTAGTAAACAACAACAACAACAATATAGGCTTCTTTATTATGCTTTGGATTAAATCCTTTGTTTTTCCGTGGTTTCTACAGTGCTGGTAGCCAAATTTTTAGAACTCTTGCATTCGGTTCAACAGTTCGTGGGTTCGAATCCCACCAACTATTCCATGGATGTTTGTAGTGGTTCGGAATCCACTTTAAACCGTAGGTCCCGCCCTAATTAGCCCTCGTGTGCAAAAAATGACTGTTGAACGACAAACTTAACCCAACTTTCCGTAATTTGTACAGTCTTGGATATTGAACGCGCAATACATTTTTCCGCAACGAAATGAAAAATTTTCTTATTAAATATTCTGGTATGATTTTTTTCTCCTTTTGCTCTAAAATTGATATTATTTTTTTGAGGTTATAAGAAAGAAAGAAAATTGTTTTATCAACGATTTTGTTGAAGCCATGTAAGACTGGACTGGCGTTCTAATGCTAGAGTAACGCTCTTTGGGTCTTAAGTTCGATCCATACAACAAATACTTTGTTATTTTTGGTATTGGGGAAGACTTCACACGCGCATAGATAGTTCCACTTATCGAAAGGGTTGTTTCACAAGCATGCTTCCCTGTACCTCCCCTAAGTTGGGCTCTACCAATTAGAAGGAAGCAGCCGTTATCGAAAAAGTGGAAACCCGGAAAATTCTTCTCCATTCTGACGAGCATTGATAGTATTATAGAAACGAGGTATCCATTTGCCATTGCATATGTACTTCGCAATTTCTATAATATTGCCTGTGGTATAATGAATAGTGCTCCATTAGGTTAAATTATATTAACATAAGGTTAAATTGTACATTACTTTACCACATCATGGTAAAATGTGCCGAACTGACAACTGAAAGGTTAACAATCTGGTCTTCGGTTCAATAGCTCGTGAGTTCGAGTCTCACCTATGGTTTTTGCGTTTGTTATGTTTCGGAATCCACTTTAAATGGCCTCGATCGAGTGTATAGAAAAGTGACTTAGACAACGGACAAAGTTAATGCACAATGGATCGCTTTACATGCATTAAAACAATTATTTTTGCTGGAAATATAAGGTAATCCCATGTCGTTTAGCCACAATTCGATTTTTTCCAATGAAAACTTTTTATTTTTTAATCAAGGTATGCACCCATATTATCGATACTCTCTTGCCATTTCAGATGCGATACACTTGTTGTTGTTGTCGTGTGCCAGCTAGGCTGGCAATATGGGGTGCGCTGCTCCACTTTTCCAACTGAATCCTATTTTGGTGTGGAGTCCGACTTCCTCAGTACACACATGACATAGGGACCCGTTTATAGGGTAGACAACCATTCACACCTCATTCATACGAGGAAAGGACAAAGACAGGATAGATAGCACATCCATGCCCGAACTGGGATTCGAACCCAGGACCTACATATCTGTAGTCAGGGACTCTGACCACTCGACAGGGCGGGCGGTGCGATACACTTTTATCATGTATTCATTTGCTGTAGAAACCTGAAGTCGACGAATTCTTGAAACGGAATTGAATTTTTTTTCCAGGTAAAAAAGTTGTTTAATTTTTGATAGAAATGATAGTCAGTGAGTGCAAGGTCTGGTGAGTACGGTGGATGACGCAGAGTTTCCAACTTTAACTCCGATAGCTTTGCCACGGTGCGGCAGATGGTCGAGCAGGAAAACCAGAGTCATCCGATTCACTAATATTGGCTGTTTAATATCAAGATGTGGTGGTGGATGTTTCGTTTCGGACAATGTTTTGGTGGTTCATCTTTGTCATTTGAATGCCGAACGCTATTGATGTGGCTGCCATCTTGGGGCATCACGCGCACAAATTTCACTGATTTCCATGGTTTCATTGAATCGCCAACACAAAAAAGCAAATTCTTTCTAATTGAAATAAGCGAATTTTTCTAATTAAAAAGAGAAAAAGATGTACCTTTTACTCGAACGTCGAAGTATGGCGCAATGGAAACCCATTTCTCACTTGACAACCAATAAAAATGATTAGTTATGGTTCGACAGTTCATGAGATTCATTCCATCAATTTTGCTGTCGATTGGAATCCACTTGAAACTTATCTGAACCCTCCTACGCAAAAGGTGATTTACATATTGAAATAATTGATAACCGGAACTAACAATATTTTTATGCGAATTATTAAAAGCAAAACGTAGAACTATGATTTGAAAAAGCTAAAAGTGTTTATTTATTTTAAATCTTCCACCTTTGCAGATGAAACGCCGCTGTGCTCTGTTTCGTGGAATGCTTCTTGCTGCACTCCCACGATGGAGAGGCGCTACTCGGAGGCGAGTAAAAAAGAATTCCAAACCATGCTGCAGTCTTCCAATGCTTTCCTGCAGAGCATATTGGCCACCAGTGCTGCCAAATTCCGTGGTAAGTCTTAATATCTTCATAGCAAAATAATTCTTTGATTTAAAAAAATAATCATTCTTTACCCATTAAAAATACATGTTAATTTTTTATTAAGTTAATTTAATTGTTATTTTTTAATTTATATAAAATACCTGTTATTTTCATTAAATATTTTTTTATTTTTTATTTTTTTATTTATTACATACATTCAGACTTGTATGCTTGATTCTTGAGATCCGCTTGTAAGTCTTCGTCGATAATAGGACAAATAGCTCAATGACAGATGTACAATCACAGAAGAATAACGAAAAAAAAACACCCAGGGCCACGCTCTCAAGCGATTAGCAGTGATGCCTTTGACCACTCAGCCACGGAGCGCCTTATTTATTTAGTGACTTTAAAATAATGAAATTAGTATATATGAGCGAATGCTTAAAACGATTCAGAACAAATCTTTTTAAAAGTTCAGAATCAACGAATTTCTTCAATGTTGGTTGAACTCTGTGATAGGTTTATTTTAAAATAATTTCAGCCTAAAATCTCCAAAATAATGTTTAATGTGAAAAATAAATACATTTTCTCATAAAATCTAGCCGAGCTGGCAGCCGAATGGTTAGCGCCCTTGCCTTCGGTTCAACAGTTCGTGGGTTCGAATCTCACTTTGGGCATGGATGTTTGTTGTGGTTCGGAATCCACTTTAAGCCGTAGGTCCCGGTCTAATGAGCCCTTGTGTGCAAAAAATGACCGTTGAACGACAAACAACCAAACCAACCTCATAAAGTTTAGTAGTAATTAATAATGTAATGGATTGTTAAGCTATATACAGTGGCATATTTCATAGAGTCCAAATATTTGTATTTTTATATTTAATGGAAAAATGTAGTTCGAATGTTTTATTTTAACACATATATTTTACCGCCTAACTTTTGAATAATTCGAATATTTTTTATATTTCTTATGATTTTTAAGTTCGTAAAATAGAATTCTATTACCTTATTGCTTTCCATTTAATTATTATGTTGCAAATTTCATCTTAAAATGTTTCATGATCGATAATATTCGAGTGAGAAAAAAATAATGAATTATTTCTATAATTTAATTAAATATTACTAATAACGAATACGTAAACGAGATTTTTCCTTCATCAGTTGATTGTAAATTGTTCCATTGATTTTAAATAACGGTTTTATCGTAAACATTATTCTAAATACAAATTCTAGAACATTTTACTGCGATTCAGTAAATTGATTCTTTCTCGTTTGCAATCGTAAAATTCTTTTCCATTTCTGCTGAGGCATCATTTGGCGACGACAGGTGTCGCTTTCGGAGCACAGTGCGTTCGTTTTCCGGTCGCCGCGCAGGGTGGTTGGCTCAGTTTTCAATTTAATTACGGCATTAGTCATTTGACCTGTTCTGATTTGTCTGGCGATGCGGCCAAACGCGTCAAAGGTTTTTCACCAAGCCCGAAAATCCAGTCCAGATCGCCCACGTCTCAAGGCATCCATTGAAGTTCAAAAAACTTGTCTGCTTTGGCCTTTCTGTTCGCCTTGTCTCACTTTCGTGTTTATGTTCTCTCTCTCTCTCTCTCTCTCTCTCTCTTCTCTTTTTTTTTTTTGGTCTTTACAAATCCACAGTTCCATTCGGACGTCTCATTCTTTCGCCAACTTCACGTTCTCATCTCGCCAAATAACTCGGATGGCAGTTTTTCAATTGGCGCGCCACTTTATTTATTAAGCCATGATTGTAGAGCACCACTTTTATTCTATGTAACAATTTCCTGCGATCCTCAACTCTTCCTTTCGCTTCACCGCAACAAAAAAGTGCCTTTTGTGTTCCTTTTTATTTTTCTATTTTTAAATATTTTTGGGACTGTTTTAAGCCTTTTGCTTGCAAGTGAAAGGGCCTTGAAGTTTGTCATTACCCTTTCTTCGTAATTGTTTCCTTTTTGTCCAGTTACCACGGTAACCAGTGTGTGGTCGATATTTTATTTTGTGTGTTCCGCTTCATAATAATTTTTTTTATAAAGTTTCAGAACCGAACTGAATCTTTTATTTGTCGGAATTTGAGAGAAGGAATTATTTTGCAGTTTGATTCGTTAACAAAAAAGGGAAAAAATTATGCAAGCAAGGTTTTTATAAACGCACGTTATGTTACGAAGGCGTTATAGATTGCAATCGTTTTTATTGTTGACATGGATGCCATTGTAATTTTTTTGCCTTTCCCAACTTTTTTTTGTGTAATTTTGAGTTGACTTTAACATTTTTGCTTGAGTGTCAAAAATATATTTAATTCGTCATCTCCTTTTCTGTTGCATTCATTTCCTATACAACGCACATCAGTCGCAAAAGTGCGATATATTCATTTGTTTGTAATTATTTACCCATTTTTGTTTATAATAACAGCTTGGAATAGGCCCTAGCCTCTTTTTTGAGTGTGAACTAGAGTTATTCCATAAAATTTCCCGACTTTCTTGGTGAAATATATTTTTTGGCAAAATTAATTTTCCCAGAAAAAATTCTGTTTTGCCATGCTTAAATTTATTTTATTAATTTCATTATCAATACAAAAATTTCGAAGTTATCATTATGAGACAACCCAATTACGTTAGTTTCTGCGATATATAAATAATGTCTAACATCTTGAAAATAACTTTAAGCTCTATTTATATAAAACATGATCTAAAGAAAATCTAATTGAAAGAAATGAAAATATATAATATTCAGAAAGAAAAAAGAAATCCAACAAAAGCAAATAAAACAGCTGTGGAATTGAAAAACATTTAAATAGAGATGAGTGACTTGGAATTTGTTTTCTTCCACGAAGTTACCAGCGCAAAAATGAGCGACCTTTGAAAAAATATTTGATTAAAAATACAAAGGATAGAATAATACACAAATAGTCTGCTCATAAATCATTTAAAAAATATCTTTAATTGGAATGCCTGCTGTTATTTGATTCAAAGGAAGTATTTTGAAGAGATTCGAACGAAGGCATAATTTTACGCAACAGCATGAAAACAAAGTATTCAACTAAAATTTCATCTCAGTACAGAGGGTATTAACACATTTTTAGAACGATTTCGATTAAGAATTTTAAAAAAGTAAATGTTTTAGAACAAAAATAATTTTTCAACAGCTTATTATTTGAAAAGAGAAATATCGTCTTCTACTTTTAAATTTATTCTTCTTTCAAAATGTCGCATGTAAACAAGCTGGGAATTGAGGGATATGTTTTTGCGCTTTCCGAAGAGAAATATTCTTATTCCAGGATTCAAAAACGTTGTGAAATGCATGGTATTAAAATTTCTAAGTGCAAAGTAAGCAACATTATTAATCGGACAGGTAAAAACCGTCAATCATTATTTCTACATGGAAAGAAGACTCCAAACGAATATCCGAAAAAGGTACGTACTGTTTCAAATATTTCTAAAGTGAAATCTCTGGTAACAAGAAAAAATCCGCCAACACAGAAATCACAATTGCAAAGTCTTTAGATACATCTGTTGCAACAACAAATAAAATAATAAAACAAGATTTACAACTTAAAATAGCTAAAAAACTATGTTCATCAGCATTTGCCGAGACATGTTGCTCAACGCAAAACTTTTGTAGAATCCTGTATGAAAACCATTTAGCAGGAGGTAAATGGAAATACATTGTGACCCTTGATGAAGCATGGGTTTACCTAAATGACTGCAACAAAAAAGGTCTATTTACTCTAGGAAACGAGGAGAAAAAAATGTACAAACCTGGTTCCGTCAATGTAAAGAAAGTTTCAGTAAGGGGTTTATGATAGTCGCAGGTTTCTCCTACAATGGGAAATTAAAAATAAAAAGAGTAGAAAAAAATGTTAAAATCAACTCATCATACTATCAGGAGAAGATTTTACGTCCAATATTGACAGAAGAAATTCCACTTCTTTATCCCAAAGACTTTCAAAGAGTGAAACATCAACAAGACAAAGCTACAAGTCATACTTCGAAAACTACCACTGCATTCCTTGAAAAAATGAAGACTCATACAGGTATTGCATATATACTTTTTAAACATATTCATGTGAAGTCCCCTGACGTTTCACCTATGGACTATTGTGCCTTTGGTCTGTTCAAAAGAGCTCTTTCTAAACGCAAACCCACCACGATAGATGGACTCTGGAAAATATTAGAAGAGGAATGGAAAGCAATACCCCTGGAAAATTTACGAAAAGCTCTTATATCATGGAAATCACGATGCAGACTTATAGTCCAGAAAAAAAAGGTTATCAGATCGAACATTTAAAAAAATAGTCTTTAAATTTGAAATATTAATTAAACGGCCCCGAAATCGTTCTAAAAATGTGTTACTACCCTCTGTATTTAGATACGAAGGACAACACAAAATTCGTCATTTTACGCTGCAGCTGTTTTAATTTTTTAGATGGCGAAAGCACACACTTTTTATTTATTTTTTAAAATCCACATAAAAATCTTGCCATTTCTTTTTCTTCGGTGTCTTTCAACAGTTCGAGTATAGTGGCGGTTCGGGATTGGACTTTCCTCCAGACTGTCTAATGTCTTCTCAGCGTCTGCTGGTAAATCAATATCCACCGTTTTGCGCGGTGGTGCAAACGAACTCGGCACAGATCAACTGCTGACCCTCCCCCCTCCCAATGCCTCTCCCCGCATTCCCCCATCTGCGCCGCTTCTTTATTATAATTGTGTCCTTCGATGTGGGCTTCCGGCTTCTTTCTCTGCCAGAGCGATATGGGGGGGGGGAAGGGAAGAAAAAAAATTTCCCTGGATTCGGCATGCAGAAGGGAACCGCCCATTATATAAGAATGCTTAAATGAGTCAGATTTTCTTTAAAAAGCTGTGGAAAAATAAAATAAACATTCTACTGAAACAAAAGTTTGTAAAGTGAAGATGGAAAATTTTATTCTAATGTGAAAGGATAAATATTCGAATTGGAAAATTTTCTTGAAATATTAGGTCTACCGGAAAGTTCTGTCCGCTCCGGTTACAATCAGTTTCAACAAGTATTCAGCTCAACAAACCATTTCCGACCCTATTCGGAAACTAGGGTTTGTGTGGAAGTATTCGAGATGGGTGCCACACAAGTTAAGTGAGAAGAATTTGAATGATCGAATCATCCTATGCACATCTCTGCTTGCACGCAACAAAATCGAACCCTTCTTGTACCGGATCATAACTGCGTGATGAAAAGTGGATTACCTATGAAAACATCATAAGAAAAAGGGCATATTTTGAATCCGGAAAACCTGCCCCCTCTACCTTTAAACCGAAGTTGAGCCTGAACAAGAGAATGTTGTGTATAGGTGGGCTACAATACATTTTGAGCTGTTGAAACCTAACGAAAGGTTAAATTCGGAGAGTTAATGTCAGCAATTGGATAAATTAAAAACAGCACTCCAAGAAAAAAGGCCGGCGATTTTCAATAGGAAGGACATCATGCTGCTTCATGACAATGCCAGGCCACATGCTGCTTTGGGGACTCGTCAGAAAGTCGCAGAGCTAGGTTGGGAAATTCTGTCGCATCCACCCTACTCCCCGGACCTAGTACCATCTGATTATCACTTGTTTCTGTCCTTACAAAATTTCTTGCAGGGCAAACAATTCAAGAACGAAGAAGATATCGGACAAGCACTGGTTCAATTTTTGACCTCTAGAGATAAGACATTTTTTAAAAATGGGATATACAAATTGCCCTCACGCTGACAAGAAGTCATAAATAATGATGGCAATTATATTATTGAATAAAGTTTATCCAAAGTATGAAAAAATGTATTCCTTTGTTTCATTCTAAAACGGACAGAACTTTCCGGTAGACCTAATAGTTGCTTATTTTAATTATTACATTTTGACACCACATATTGGAAAAGTGTTGTAACGTCCCAGGCATGAATTGCCTTATTGTAAGGACTTTAGATAGATTATGCCGTATTCGCTTGTCGCCAGAAAACTCTGAAGCACCCACTTTGACAAACGTACCTACCGAAAGCAGAAAATTTATAATAATCGCTGACAGGTACTTGTCCAAGCATAATTTTATTTCATGTTTATTATCACGTGTTAGTGATTTTGTTCAAGATTATTAGGACCATCACCTTCTTTAGACTCTAGCCTTCAATTCAAATGTTCGTGGGCTCAAATCCCACCTCGGCATGGAGGATTGAAATCCACTTTAAATTAAGTACCGATCTAATTAGACCTCGTGTGCAAAACAGAACCGTTGAGAGACAAACGACAAGAAACGACCACACTCATCAACAATGTGCTGAGCTGGCAGACGAATGTTAACCACCCTGGTCTATTCAAATTTCTTCGGTTCGATTCCCACTTAAATCGTGGATGATCGGAAACCAACTTCAGTTAGATTTGAGATCGTGATCAAAAAGTGAGAAAATCTCGGCCTTCAGTGCAGCAATCGTGAGTTTAATTTCCATTTCGGAGAGGTATGCTTGTAGTCCAGATGGATTCGATTTTAAACTAGATCCCTGTTTTTATTGGCCGAGCTAGCAGCCGAGTGCTTACCAATTTCGTCATCAGCATTTCATGGGTTCGAAATCTCAACTCGGGCCATGTGTGCAGTGTTTCAAAATCCACATAGTGCGGGGGAAAAAAAACCATCGAGTTAAGCAAACCAAATCCTGTCGTTGCATGCAGAAGATGATCATGCTAAAGTAAACCAAATCCACCCAAAACCAATCGAAATTATTTTATTATTATTTTTTTTATCAAGGCATATAACATTAATAAATGTAATTCACTCGTGCCTTTTCTGTTGATATAACTCTGCATTTATTCGAGTTTAGGCTATACGTTAGTAATGAAAGAAGAAAGTGAAGAATTTCATGTTATTTATTTCTTGAAGATGCCTATATCTTATTTTAAAAATTAAATCGAAATAATTAATTTCGAACATTTTGTAATTTTGTCCCGAGACCTTGTGGACTTCGGAAATCGTGCGGCGCGATTTTGACAGTTAGTTCTGATTTCTAACCGTCGCCCCCAATAAGATAAAAGTACTTTGATTTCAATTTCACGTCGGAACCTTGCGAGTCACGTTCTGGGGATGGGGGAGGGCTGTGTGGGAAGAACGCATCTTCTTTCTATCGGACGTCTTTTCGTTTTGCTCCGTGTCTCTCCCGTCTTCCTTCTTTCCCCATACTTTAACTCTCATTACTCTGCAGCAGACATTTTTACACCGTTTCCTCACGTGATGATCCCTCCCACCCACTCAGAGGGGTGGAGGAATATTGCATCGCTTGGGTTTTCGTGTGGTGGCGTATCGCGTGCCGCACGCACCTTCTATGTCTGTTGATTTGATTATTTAGTATCGAACCGTGCTTAATCAGGGGTCTTCGTTGTTTGTTTTCACCCGATGCGACTCGAGCACTGATTGTCATCAGCGTGGGTGGGACATTGTTATTTTATCGTCCCATTTTCTGTGTAAACTGCGAAAAAGATTTGAGCAACAAAAGTGTTTGCGGATAAGCGAAGTTCGTGTTTGGCTGCTGGCTCTCACAACCAGAAGGTCAACAAGTTTGATGCTTTGGACGGCCTGGGGCAGTTGAAGATTCACCGCGTAATACTTCTCATACAGAGTGAGCCGTTGAGAGAACTGGGAAACTTTCAAGCACCCACCCGTGCATGCACGACATCTGCCTACCGTTATTCAACAGTGGCTGCGATCGATGTTTCGCTCTGCGTTCAGCCTTAACATGTGTACCGAGAATCGAACCCATGAGTCGTGACAATTAAACTGCGTGGGATGATACGAAGCTTGCTAAAAACCTCAGAGATTCACTTTTGTGTGACTTTCTTGATGGGATGCCATTTGGTATGTCGATCTTATCGTTGATGCGGTTATTTTCAACCTCTAATGACGGTAGAAATAGGCAATTCATTTCAGTTTATAGCAGAAACGATTCAAATTACAATGTTATGTTATAAAAGCAATTTTAAAGTTAAGAAACCAAATGAAAAAAAATTTAACTTTAAGTTTACAATTAAAACATTTATATATTATTATTAAATGAAATTATTTTTTGCAAGATATTATAAACCTATTTAACGATTTTATCTGTATGTAATGACATTTATTTTCCCCCAACATTTAAGTGGTTAACATTTAATATTGTGTGCATCCCCTAACATTTGCTTAAAATATTCGTTCAACATTTCATAGGTTCGATTCTGACCTAGTTCTTAAGTCACTTAAATCTATGAGCTGGGATGAATGATCGAAGAGTAAAGTCATTTATTTAAACAAGTCCTTAATAATGCAGGAGTCTCCTGAAATTATTCTTAGAGTCAGAATTATGTCTTTCAAGAGAGAAAGCTGGCCATGGTTCGGAATGACGTGGCGCTAGGTGATGGGAAAGTATTCCAACCCCATTAATCTAAAGGTACAGTCCAATTCTCGGTTGCACCGCTGCGTGTGTGTATTTATTGAACGACTGCTTGTGGGTTAATTACTTTTCTAAAAATTGCTTGTAAATTTACAATTTTCATAATTTAGACTACCTACTGTTAAAAGTGTTGTTAAATGGTGATACGTGTCGAGATGGCTTCTGAATATTCTCTATGACCTTCGATTCAACAGTTCGTGCGTTAGAATCCCACCTTTGGCTTGTAGTGATTCCGAGTCTACTTTAAACCGTAGTTCCTATCTAATGAGTGTTCGTGAGCAAAAAATGGGTATTGAGAGACCAACAGAAGAAATAACCAAATCTTAGCATACAATTTGTAAGTTGGAACCTCGTCATCAGACTTGGATGCTTCTTGTGGTTCGGAATAGACTTTGAACACCGCAGTTCCTGGCATCATAAAAGATTTAGTGCCCAAAAATGACCGTTAAGCAACAAACAAATGAAACTAAGTTAAATGACGCATAATGGGGAATAACCCGGCAGTTGCAAATGATTGTAAATCTCGTGCTCATGGTACTCGGTTTTGTTTTAAGGCAGGCCGCAAACTCGGTAGACAATCCGATTGAGACGCCGTCTTATTGTAGACAAATGTGATCTCCTCGATGTCTTAGTGTGACGTAGCTAAAACGTTGTATCTGACGTCATGGAATTTTAAACCAATGAGAGCGCTGTCTCGCGGAAAGTTGCCAGATATTTGAAACCTGCTCGAAATCTAGAAACGTCTCGCGCTCCACCCCTTCTCTGACGTCACTAAGACCTCAATGACGTCATTGAGTCTGATGCGATTCTCGCGAGACGCGCTGTGCATCTCGCGAGACAAGTCTCATGCGATCATCTACGAATTTGCGGACCGCCTAAAATGTATCGTTCTCTTAACCGGAAAGCAGCGGGTTCCGTACCGAAGAGCCGCCGAACTCCAGCTAAAGATGTCGCTTTCGCTCATAGTCGTTAGGAATCAATGAAGACAGGATATTGGGTTAGACTATTCTTGAGGGTGCTCCTTGAATTTTCGTCAAGCTGGGCGATGTTGTTCTATTTATGGTAACCCTAAACATTATTCTGAAATCCAGTTCACGGTTCTGATTGGATTTCTTCTCAGGATAAATTTAAGTAATATCTGTAGGTGCTATTAGAGAATTCTGTGTACCTCAAAGTGAGGATATTCCAGCAAAATAAAGTGAGTACTTTTTTTTCTTTTTTTATGTGCTTACTGCATTATTTTCGAAATTTCATTCTGTTTTGGCCGCCATTACTGTTTGCACAGCATTCCGCGCGAAACAAAAATCGCCAATCTCGCCAAGGGGCACCCTCAAATATATTTTTACCGGATATTGCTAATCTAATTTTAATCCTGCATCTCCGCTGGAGGGAGTGCAGGAGTGTTTTCTTATTTCCTCGCTTGCAATATCTGAATACAGATTTGTCTAGCCACGGTGACCTGGGCGTCGTTCTCTTGATGGGAAGGTAGTGAGTTCGAATCCCGACTTAACCGAAAATCCATCGTGTTATCCAATGGCAGAAGGGTCACGTTAAAACTGGACGTGTTCGCAATGTCCTCCAAGTGAAATGATACCTCTGGGGTTGGCAGGCCAAGTATTGGGGGTCTTCTGCTGGGTCCCCGCTTCAAAATCACGAACACCCCACCCGGCTGCTTCTCTCTAACTGGTACAGCATACCCAACTGGTGGCTAGATACAGGAAAGTATGCTGCAATAACAGATTTGTCTACTGGAAGTCTTACCAAAAGGCAACGCGCATTGCATATGGAGATGCGCTGAAACGGCTTTCTTTTTACGTTCAACACACCTTTTAAATAAATTCAACGCAATGTGCTGTAGCGCAATTCCGCATAAAAACCGTTCGTCACCACCTGAAACAGCTGTGTTATTGAATGTTACTTGAAAAGTGGGCGGAGAGAGACATTATGAATCACTTGAAGCCCTTTTTTTATTAACAAGTGGTTGGAAGTTATTCCCATGTTTTGCTTCTGGCCGAAGAGCGAATTTCGATGCCATTCGCTCCCCACAAATGATGCCATCCTTTTGTAATGAAAACTAATAAGGGAGTCGTTTGCAGAAGCGCCCAACCATCTGGAAAACAGAAGACTTTCATCTGGAAAGTTGGGGGGAAATGAACCCTATTCGGATATTCGAAAAAGGTTCTTAACAAATGGCTGCGCAGGAAAAATTATGTAATTAGGACGATGAGCTTTTCGATATCGAGATGAATGCGGCTTGTTTTGACCCAGGAGCAACTTCTACCAAAATTTCGTATCGATAGAATTAC
The DNA here is from genome assembly GCA_037975125.1 of Latrodectus hesperus. Lineage (NCBI taxonomy): Eukaryota > Metazoa > Arthropoda > Arachnida > Araneae > Theridiidae > Latrodectus > Latrodectus hesperus. The sequence continues at coordinate 2,969,227 of JAJQOW010000017.1, read as the reverse complement.
CAAGTTACGCGCAGCGGTTATGGTTAATTACCTATTTTCGGAACATTGGCTTATATGTTTATTTTTCTTACGATCTTCGACCTCACTAGAACGTTTTGTTGAGAAGTGTTGTCAGAGCTTCAGGTTCTAGGATAAGGTTAATAAAGATCGATATTTGCCCTTTTTTCGCAAATATCGATATCTTCATCTATTTGTAATGAAGAGCGCGTGCATTTTTAGATTTAACTATTTGTATAAACTTCTAAAAATTGATGTATATCTTTTGTTTTTATAATTTTAAAGTGTCTTGAATTTAATCGGAGAATATTGATTGAATAGGATGGTTCTCACGCGTGACTATTTCATACGTTCAATCTGCAAACAGGTGGTGGTGGCTTGAGGATTCACGATGTGATCGATCACACTGATCGCCATAAAAATATTTTCCAATTAAATATTGTTCGCTTGCGTAGCTTCATATACAATGCAGCAAATCTGGCATTCGAATTCTGTTAAATGTTTAAGTTTACTTAACATGTCCTTATAAAGCAACATGGAAGATACGCCCACACGTTCATCTCTCACGTACCAGGAACTTAACTCCAATGAAAAATCTAGACAAAATTCCATCTGCGAAATTCCACCCACGAATCATAGGTACTCTTTGAAGGGCTGATGAGCTTGCTAAACAAGGATCGTGTTTTGTTCCCATCGGTGCAGAACCTTTTTATGGGACCAATTTGAAGACCGCAAAGAACAATGTTCTTAACTGGGAAAAACGGAAGATGTATGAAGCTTGGCTCAACACTCCTGGTCAAACCCACGTTAAAAGTATGGTCTGTGGATCATCAGCGAGGATTGCCTCTGAAATTCTAAGATGCTCTAGGCAGAAGATACGTTTAATCGTAGGCTTCATAACTGGGCACTACTCTTTCAGAAAACACCTCCATACAATGGGACTGTTTCAGCAAGACCCTATCTGCAGGAAATGTCATACGCAAGAGGAAACGGCCAAGCCTATCATTTACGAATGCGAGGCTCTTGCCCTCCCATAGATTAACTTCTTTAGACATCATCCATACTAGAGAGTGACACCTAGACTCCATGAAAGGGTTATCGGACTTAATTAATAAAGTGGGTGACCCGAGCCACTGGAACTAGGAAACAATGGGTTTGGAGTTAATGGTACAAAATGCTGATTAAAGCAGAGGTGCCAATGACATACAAACCCAACCTTAAGAAGAAAAAGAAGAAGAAGATGGGTACTCTTTAGCATCTCCTTCGAACTCTTCTGGAAATAAAATGTGACCGAAAACCACAGACTGCCGTGGCCATATTCTCAAGTAGACATCTAAAATGCGTATCGTTTGAACGTGGTACAAAAAATTATCTCAATTGTAAGTGACCCTACATCCTCACCGAAACACCATCTGGATTGCGTCGGACTTTCCCGGGAATATTTATCATCAGATCCCCTGCTAGTCAACGACTTTCTCACTGTCTGCAATTTATTGGAGTTGATCTGACTGATGTCAGATCTTTAAAGAGGATAAACCAACAACAAATTAAAGTAATATATTTAACCTTTTTTTAAGGACTTGGAATTTTTGAGAGGTGAGATGAAAACAAATTTTCATCCCTTATTTGTTGCGCCAACTACACATCCGTGTTGGACTCGGCCGGTTTGGTGGCCGCCCCCGGGTGCACGTCATTTGAAGTAAGCAGAAGACAATTTCTCACTTAGAGGACATGCTACCGCGACCTGTTGAACTGCTCCAGCCTGTTTAGTAAACACGACGGATCTTCGGTTAAGCCGTGATTCGAACTCGCTACCTTCTGTCTGTTGCGTATATTAATGTTATTTATTTGGACATAAAAATGTTTTTGAGAAGTGCAACCATGGGGCATAAGCTGAACACCCCGAATTTAATAGCCACGTGACTCATGACATCATACGAACTGACTCCATTAAAATGGCATTCGTGGTCAAATTCAAAGGTCGACCCTCTGAAAGAGTTAAAAATATTGTTTGGAAATCCGTGTGAGAAGACTTTGGGCGCGGGATTTCTTCTAATATTTTGCGCAGAAAGATTGCATGAAGCGTAAATTACATACGGGACTTTCTATGTTGTTAACGTTTTTTGTGTGTACAGCGCCCTCTACAGGAAGTTTTCGTTTTGGAAGCATGGTATCGCTGATGGGTAAAGAAATGTGCTTTCTGAGTTTCATATCCATCTCATCTGTAAATAAAGCTGAATGATATGAAGGAGAAAATCATTATAATTTAGCAAATAAAGGCACTGTTTTACCTGTGAAATGTTCAAAACGTGACGTCACGTGATGATTTATGTATTTATTACATTACATATATTCAGACTTGTATGCTTGATTCTTGAGATCCGCTTGTAAGTCTTCGTCGATAATAGGACAAATAGCACAATGACTCATGCACAACCACAGAAGATAACGAAGAAAACACCCAGGGCCACGGTGGGAATCGAACCCACACTCCTACGCTCTCAAGTCATGTGATAAATCATAACGGAGTTATCTATCTTAAGATCCAGCGTATAATTTTTTTTGGCATAGATTTACTTTTTATTCTTGGATTAAATGTATTAAATTTTTATTCTTCGCTATATTAAATTTTTATTCTTAGATTATATATAAATCTCTAACAAACCTTGTTCTTTATAATTTTATTTTTTTTATGAGTTTTACACTCAATGAAGCAAATAATTCCCAAAGTTGACGTACATTACATCCAAAATTTTTAGTCTAACGGATTCCAATTGTATCATAAAATATTTACTCGCTTGAAAAACTCTTCACACAGTTGTACAGTGGGAAAATTTTCGTAATAGTCTGTAGAAGTGAATTAAAAATCCAGTGTTGTCCGCCAAATATAAAAGTTGGCAAAAAAGTTCTAACACTCCTTTTAGTTCTCCTCGATCCATCGATTATTCTTTACCCTTTAAAGCTGAAGTCTTCGATCGTTTTTGGGGGTGCAGCAGACCGTGTCGATGGACACAAAATACCCACATGGGTCTTTTCTTGTCACCTGCGCTTCCCTTTATTCCTTATCCTTCCCCAAATATCAGGGCTAGGGAAAACATCTCTTTCCCTAGCCCTGCCCAAATATACATTCATTCACAGAAAACCCGCTCGAAAGTAATCTGGAAATCGTCTTTAAAATGGAACAAATAGAATTTATCGTCTGCTCTCGCCCATGGAATGCGACAACTTTTGGAAAGCAATTAATCATTTTGAAACAAAACATTTTAATACGCTTTTCGGAAATACTCTTCAGGTCGAACTTACAAATGAAATGAAATCTTTAGCGATTGGATTCGTAAAAAGGTATGTAATTTGAAGCATTACTTTTGTTTTGAGGCATTAGAATTTTAAGTTTGGATTCTATAAAGTTCAGCTGTATGGCTTTAAAGGCATGAAGTGAGATTGTGACATTTCGAATTATGATACACACCTTTGGAGCACGAATGGTTTTATTCCTTTTACTTTTCTGTTTGGCTGGTTTTCTGCACCCTAGAAGAGCTTTCTAGTGGCTAATAAAACACAGAAAATGGATTTTAACTGTACAAACTAGTTCGTATCGTTTTTATGCTATATTTAAATCTCCTATACTTAAATACATACATACATACACACTCATATGTATATATTCATGCCATTCTTTATTATGAACATTTATGAAAATAGTTGTTTAATTCATGTCGAACAATCAAGTAAATAGCGTGTGTATCAGCACATTGAAATCTGTTTTTGTTCGATATTTTGTTGTTTGAGAATTTAATAAAATTGGAACATAATTGTCGAAGTTACGAATAAAAAAAAAAGGAAATGATTTGATGGCCCATTTAGAATTTACAATATTTCATATATATGTCATCACATTACATAAGGCACTTACATCACGTATGAGGGCAGTGGTAGCCTAGTGGTGAGGGCATCGGCCTTCTGTCCGGTCGAGCAGGGTTCGATTCCCAATGCCCCCAAAGACCCACCGAGTACACACGATATACGTTCTCGTTAAATCTGTGGAATCGAAAGTCTTGTTAGCAGTTACTGTTGGTCTGGAGGTAATTTCCTCCCCTTCCAGATCAATGTTAAAATCGAGGGAGTGGATCCTCTGGTGGTGCCATCTATCGGAGGAGCAAAAGTCGTGCTTTCACCTCCGTGGTGCTCTGGTTAAGCGAAAGACTCACCCCACTGACCTATATTCGCTTGGCCAACGGCAGAAGGAGCCGGGATTGAACAAATGTCATAAGTCACAACAACAGCACATATGTATGCTACCCAAGTAAAAACTAAATTTATACATCCAGTGCTTTCTAGTTTAGTATTGTTCTTACCACCTATTTAAAAAACATGCGTCCGCTTTTCTGCTTTGCCTTCTAGGGGTGCTCTGAAATGCACTTTCCGCGAAAGCGGTTCCTAGTTTATTTCGTAAGAATTTGAGTCATTTTCTAGGGAGAATTTTTATGCGGGCCCCTGTTCACCGCGCAAAGAAATGCCTTTTGATTGCGTTGAAAGTAACTTCGTATAGCTTTACTCGTGAATTTTTGTGCGTTGTTTTTTAGGCGGTTCCTACCATTTTTTATATTTTGTTCCGTGCATGTGTTGTTGTTGCACCAGCATGCTTCCCCGTACTTATCCCTGAGTATGGTTCGATCAGTCAGATAGGAACAGCCTGGAGTCTTTGTGATTTTGAAGCAGGGACCTAGGAGAAGGCCCCCGATACTTGGCTCTATCACCCCCAGAGGTATCATTTCACTTGGAGGACATTGCGATCATGTCCAGTTTTAACGTGCCCCAGCAGCCATTAGCGAACACGACGTATCTTCGCTTAAGTCAGGATTCGAACTCACTCCCTTCCGATCATGAAAACGACGCCTTTCTATGCATGTGTCAGTGGCAAAACGGAACCACACAGACGACTCCATGAATTATTTAAAATTTCACCGCTAGATGATATATCGATACTTCTGGCTAGAGCTGCCTATTTCTTAAAAATATATTTCAGAGTAATTTTATTTCCGTCGTTTTAGTTTGTTTTTCTTACAATTTAATTATAATTCTTATTATTTCTTACATTTTTAATAATAATAAAGTTATAATAAATTTCTTATAACTTTGTAAAATATATTTGGTATAAAAAATTGTGGTATTTTAAGAATCAAATTTTTTAAAAAAAAATTGTTTTTAATTATAGAAAATGTTTTACCACAGCACAAAAATCTAATATCTCGCATAACACTGATAAAATAAATAATTTCTGAAAAAAAATATACTTTAATAATATTATATTTTATTTTATTTAATCAGTTATATAAAAATGATTGTTGGTATAAGTACTTCGTTGTTTTAAATTCATAAATTAACGAAATTGTGTGTTAATCCTTTAATTTAATTTTATCAGAAACGTTTCTTGTTGGCAGTTTACCAGAATACTTTTTTGATTTTGTGTTTGTGATTACTCAATAGAGAAAAAGGAGTTACTATGATACATTGTACACACATTTTTTAATTTTATCTTTTTTATTATGCTTTTATCAATCTCATTTTTATAACGCCATTTAATAATACAAAATTAGGCTAAATATTAACGAAATACGCTCTTTTGCTTAGTGTTTATTAATAAATTTTGTTCTTCATTTGTGTTGGACCAAGCATGGTGTGAGTTCGCTAAGCCTAGAAACTGCTCCATTGTCATCCATTTAGAATAATAAAGATTACCTCACGTGACCATCCTTGAAGGCTACAATTAAATGCCTGATACTCACTCTACAATTAAACCCTCGTAAATCCTTGTCAACGATTGTTCTTTGTCGCTTGATGAGTCTCGTATGTCTAAACAGAAATTCCCCCCCCCTCCCACTTGATCAAGGTTATTTCAATTTTAATTTCCTTCTTACAATTTCTTGGCTCATCCACAATTTGCACCCATCTACGCGTGGAAACTAAAAGTTGTTCTAAAAATACCTTTTTCAAGATGGCGGATGGAAAATTTCGAATCGCAAGAAAACTTTCTCGATCAGTAAAGAAACCCGTTCTACTATCCACCATTAGTAAATAATACAATTTTAATGAAAACACATGTCAGAGGTTTTCATTTATAAATCAACCATGGGAAAAGAATCTTCCGTCGTCGAGCAGACGATTTCTTAAATTGCATATCAATTCTAAATTCTTGTGTCATTTCTTTATTTATTTAGTTATCCCCAAGCTTTCAATCTTTTTTTTGGTGCAACAAAAGTGAAAAAAAAAGAGTAAATGAAAAAAGTCAGGTGAAGAATCTGGAGGGGGGGGGGTTCACACGCAACTTGCCACCACACTTTCAACTTCGCCAAAGAAAGGAAAGGAATGTGATTTTGAAAAATGGTTCTCTTCAGAGCGAGATGTCAATTGACAGGCGGACCCTGTAATCAGGGCTTGTCGATCGTCTGCGGGAGCTGCCTTCCGTCCGTTTCTACCTCTTTGATGCCCCCTTTTGCAACCCCCCTGCCTCACCTACCTACCATTCTCCAGGCTTTTGTGCGACGTTGGGAGGGGGGCTATATTTACTGAAGACCCTACGGTGTTTAGAAAATAAACAGCAGTTTATGTAGGTAAATGCGTCTTTGAGAATAGGTGGAATACTTTTCGGCCGAATGCGCTGGCGGAAAGCGTTTCTAAAGTTGTGCGCAGCTTTTGAAAAGGTTACCCCCTGTGCTATGCTTTTTGGCATGCATATCATGGAAGTGCGTCATGGCGAATGCGAATTGATGGCAGTCACAGTTTCAAAACGGTCATCAAGCTTTCGAGAACAACCCACTGATGAGATTATATGCGATGGAAACAAAATTCCATTTTATAGTAATTATTCTTTTTGCTGCCATTTATCTATCCATTTTCAATTAAGCAGAATAAATTAAGGTACTTTTCCGTTTCGCCGGCGCAAATATCGCCAAGCGAAAATGAAGTCGCCAATTGGCGACAACACAGTATACACATAAAAAAATTTTAAATAATGTTTTACATAAAAATTTTTAAATTTATTTATTTAATTGTTGTTCTCGAGTTCACGCTATGCGTGGAATGACGGGTGTCAGAGCATCAATTTATTTACTTATAATATTAGGTAACAATCTATCGGGTGATGCATATTTCAAAATCTTATTTTTTTTTTAATGTTTTTTATGTGAATTTGTTTCGATTATTATTTTTTAAGATATATCTTTAAAATTCGATTTTTTCTAGAGATATTTTATGAAATTATTAAATTTCTATATATAGCAACATAGCATAAAATTATGAAATGATAAAAAAAAAAAAAAAAGAGTCGAAACAAAGTCGTTGACAGAGTAAAAGGCCGTCACATGTTTTGGAAACGTAGCATTAAAAAGTTACCCGCGGAGATGTTCCCTCTAGCGCCGGTTGCATCATTTTTGGCAACTTTATCGCCTGCGCCGGCGAAAAAGAATTTTTTTATTCTTTTACCTAAATTAATACCTAATATATACCTAATAATACCTAATATAAAGAATACCTAAATTAATTTTATTGTTGATTAAGAATAGCTATCAATTTTACGAGTGTCAAAAATATATTTAATAAAAAATTTTGGAATACAGTATGTTTTTGAAAATTTTTCAAACAAAACTTAAATATGGACCATTAAAATAATAAATATTTTCTGAAGGAGTTTCTCGGACTTTAATACTTTCATCTACCGGTGAATTTGTAGTTTATTGCTTTTTCCACCGTTAATTCTTCCATTAAAGATTTTTTATTTATTTATTTTTGTTTATTACATTACATATATTCAGACTTGTATGCTTGATTCTTGATATCCGCTTGTAAGTCTTCGTCGATAATAGGACAAATAGAACAGTGACAGATGTACAACCACAGAAGAAAACACCCAGGACCACGGTGGGAATCGAACCCGCACTTCTACGCTCTCACGCAATTAACGGAGTGATGCTTTGACCACTCAGCCACGGAGCGCCCTCCCATTAAAGACTTTATGCGTTCAGATACATATTCAAAATAATCTCTGATATTTGTTTTGAATAGGGTTATATTTCATTGCCGCCTCATCTCGTTGATCGAACTCGCTAAACGAGCGACCCTTTTGACAACTTTAAACACAGGTTAGGATGCAGTCAACACCCGAGTGGGCCCTTTCCTTTCCACCTATCTCGCGAATGGAAATGAGTGGTTACGAAGTTATTAATGTGCAGCATTTCAGTCACTATCTCGAGGCCTTCTGAACGCAACATTTCGGCCATCTGATGCTGCCTGTCGCTTATTAAAAAATTGAGAACTATAATTAATAAAAAAAGTAATGAATATTTGATATTGCAATAAATGTTGATTTCAATTTTAATAATCGAGTTTTAGCAATTACTTAGATCTGAACCCCGCATAAAGAAATTCATATGCTGACTGACCACCTGTTTCCTGCCTTTGAATGAAAAGTTCTACCCTGTGTTCCTTATATTTTACATTCATCTTGAGTTTAAATGACAAACTATCGATTGTACGCTTGGCCGAAGAACGTCGCGCAAACTGTCTCTTTCCATTAACGACAGAAGACGTAGCTCCTTGCGGCAGATGATGAGAGGGTGGATCATAAAATTATTTGCTGATCCTTACGGTCCAGGAGTCGGACTCCATCGATCTTAATCTATGCGAATTTGGCGACAAATTAATATGAATGGTTGCTGGCGTGGATCTTTGAAGGAGGCGATCCATCACCGGCAGCGTTCAGGAGTTTTGAACACGCCGGTTAAATAGTCCCGCTAACTATAATTTAGATAGCGTTGTCGGGGCTGTCTCAAGTGACCTCTTCCATCTTCCTCCTCCCCCCCCCATCCCTCAGTGTGATCCCCGTGCTAAACGATTATTCCCAATTCCTTTTTTTCTACTAGTATTATTCCCAAGACACTCTATAATCGGTGTCGCATGTTTACCTTCAAATTTAGGATTGTTCTGCAGAACATAAAGTGGGTAATTTTATTTTCGAGAAGCCCGGTGGCTCATATAGGGTGGTATCGTTTCACACTCTCAAGACACAGGTTCGATCCTCGGTCTGGGCAAGATCGACTCAGCTTTTCATCCCTTCAATGGGTCGATGAAACTGAGTACCAAGCATGCTTGGGAACTAAACGCTGGGGGTTTCACGTTAGGCTGACCTCCTCACTAGGACATATGCTTCGCACCCCAGGGCCCTTGTTCGTATTAACAGTTATAGCCACGTAAGGCCTTGACCCACATGGGCTGTTGTGCCACGAAGTTTAATTTATATTCCATGTTGCACACCATTTCGGAAAATTAGAAAGAAGTTCTTTCCCCTTCTTTTTAAAAATATTTATGACTAATCAGCTGAGGACGGAGAAATGACGGCGTCGGTACCACCTTTTTATATATTCCTACATAACTTTTTTAACGATTTTCAGCAAAGACTTTTTTCAAGTTTTGAAAAATTTCTACTTTTGCCTGTTGCAATGACCCTCCTCCTGGGAGGCGTTAAAGTACACACGAAAGAAATATAACTCCCAGTAACTGAAGATGAGTGTGCTTTCTTGATCTTTACGTGAGACTTCATTTCGTGGTGGAAAACAGCTTTTGAACACAGCTAAGTTGAAAAGGAGTATCGCTATTTTTCTGATGTTGGCTCCTTTCACACAAGATGACTCATCGGCCTATAATTCGACATATACAAGATGTTTATAATCAGCCTATGACTACTCTGTGGCACGACAGCCCATGTAGGCCTTGGCCTACATGGGTTGTCGTGCCACAGAGTTTAGTTTAGTTATACTTTCGAGAGGAAAGAAAAAAGTATCTTTTGAGAATGGAGAATAAGAAAACTAAGCGTATTACAATTCTTTGCCTGGTATGTTATTTGGACTCAATTGTGCTATAATACGAGGGTCACTCTGAAATTTTTGAGATACAACTATTTTCTTAAAGTTATACTTGCAAAATTTTAGGTGTGTTCAAAGTAGTCTCCTCCAGCATCCATGCACTTTTGTAGACGAATTTTCCACAGATTAAATGCATCAAGCCATTCATTTCTTCGAATAGATGAAAAAAATGCATTGATAGCCACATCCATCTCTTCTTCTGAATGAAAACGACGTCCACGTAAGTTCTTTTTTAGATTAAAGAATAACCAAAAGTCGCACATAGCTAGATCAGGTGAATACGGCGGATGTTCCATCAATTTAATTTGTTTAAGAAACTCAACTGTTCATCCGGCTGTGTGTGAAGATGCATTGTCATGGTAAAGCATGAGTCCCCTAACATTCAGTTCTTGTAGAATTTCTGGAAGACATTGAGTGGTATACCAGTTTGCTGTTACTGTCTTCTGTCCTTCCAACTGGATGGCTTTGACCCATCCCGTACTTCTGAAGAAAACGGCAAACATCACTTTTTTCAGTGCACGTTTTTTTTTCACCATTGTCGGCGTGGGATCATCTTCAAAATCCCATACTTTGCTTTCTTGACGTGTTGGAACGTCAAAAAATGATATGTACGTTTCTTCTGCGTATGGCTGCGGATCCAATGTTTATTTCCTTTTGTATCATTTGATAGGTACAGCGATGATAATCCATTCACACTTATCGTTTGGCAGGCACATTATCCGGGATGACTGCCGCCGGCGGCCTTCCTGTGTGTTCTTCATCCTGAAGAAAATGGCGACCTCTTCTAAATTCTCTCAACCATCTGAATACAGTAGCACGAGCTGGAGATTCATCAACCAATGCAGTGTAAATCCCATCGACGCTATTTGTGTAAATCACGTACATGTATGTTGACAAGGTCATTGCTAGTGAATTTCTGGACTCGGTGACAGACAACTGTTTTTCATTCGCTGATTAAGTAGCATATGAGCCCCGACAAATGATGATGTCACTGTATCTTGGTTTTATGTATTCAATTTAATCTTACTAACAGAAGAGAGAGAGAGAAAACACCGGTTGTGCATACTAAAAATATTTTTTTTATTTTATCCCCCCCCCCTGGAAATTTTATCTCCCCAAGAAGTTGAAAGAAAGTTTGTCTCCTTCGACTTTACAACGTAATATTTTTGCCAGAAAAGTTATAAAGTCATGCATTTTTGGAAGCAATAGTGTAAATTCTGTGCGTCCATCCAATTTTTGCCCGAGATGGAATAGAGAATGTGCTAAAATGGAATGAAACTCATGGTGCGTCTTTGGTCTGTGGTCAACATACTTTATTTCACAAAATATGTTGCTTTCCGAATAGGGTTATATTTCATACGTTATGTATTCAAAATTTTCAGTGCAGCTTCTATCCTGTTTCAACTGCTTTCGGTATTGATTGATTGATCCCTGTAAATTTACTTATGACGTGATGCTTACCATTACGGAACAGTGTTCGCTTCAAAAACGGAGGCGTGCCGTTCCGTTCGTTCCTCTTTTAAAACTATCATCTATGGAGAAAAAGAGATAAAAACAGTTCAAGAAGTGGATAGCTTACGTCAGAGCTTATTTCAATTTATTTATTTTAGTTAAAAAATGTATATATACGGTTTTTAAAAAACATGAAATTAGGATTTTACTATTTCTCAGTTTTTTTTAAAATTTAAATGCGAAATAATTACCATTTCCCAGTTTTAACTTAATATTACAGTTTCTTTTTATTAATTTTTCCTAGTAATAATAATATATTATTATGGTTTGTTTGAACTATGTTTTCTTTTTATTTAATTGGGAAACATTAAATACAAGTATTTACTTCTTACGATAATAAAAAACATACAAAGTAAGTAACCATATATATAATAGTATAACCACTATTTTTTACAATTTTAACGCATTTTTATTACCTTCATCAGCGAATGTTTTTTCAGGGTATATATATATATATATATATATATATATATATATATATATATATATATATATATATATATATATATATATATATATATATATATATATATATATATATATAACATAAACATCCACGTTTATGTCACAACATTTAATAGAGCAACATTTACTACTCTAGTGCAATTTGTAGATATTAAATTTTATAAAATTACATAAAAACATAAAATAAATTGCTAAATAATTTTAATTCAATTATACAAATACTTCTAAGAATATAGAAGTAACATATACTTTGTCTACAAAAAACATAATACATTTCAAATTCGAATAACTCACGGCAATTAGCTGTTTTCATACGTTGCTGAGTTAATATTTTTTAGAAATGAATTGGTGAAATGCTGTTCAAAATATTTATCTCATTTTGATAATACTTACGCTATTTTGTGACAGTTTATATAAGCTACTAAAACAGTTCGGTAGACTTTGTATCCGCCAAAATTTCGGCTGTTTTTAAGTTTGAAATCGCCAAAAATCACAGATTTTCATATCTTATCGGGAAATCGGGAGAAATGATGAAAAATCACGAGTTTCCCGATAAAATCAGTAGAGTTCACAAAAAATGCTGTACAACTCAACCCCATCTTTGCACGGTATTATCATTTTCTTACGGTGTGCCTTTTACTATTTCTTATTTCGAATTTAGAAACAAATAATTCCGAATTTTAATTTCATTCACTCATTTCTACTCTTCAATACATTTTTAATACGTAAACTAGTGTCCAGAATATTCAATTTAGGTGAATAAAATTTTAAAAAAGTTCTTTATAAAAAAATATAAAAAAAAACCTGTCATCGACTTCTCAGAGGAAATAGAAGAGTTCATAAATAGTTGGGACATCTATTTTCAAACTAATCTATAGAAACCGATACGAATCTATCGTTTTTGTTCATATTTTTTTTAATAACTACTTCGTTTGCTGCCCATCCAGTCTAGTGGACAGAGTGCTTGACTACGGACAGAGAGGTCGTGGGTTCGAATCCCAGTTCGAGCATGGGTGTACTTTCTCTTGTCTTTGTCCTTTCCTTGTATGAATGGGTTGTGAAGGCTTGCCTACCCTATAAAAACGGGTAACTTATAGCATGTGTGTACTGAGGAAGTCGGACTCCACACCAAAATATAGTTCAGTTGGAAGTGTGGAGCAGCGCACCCCATACTGTCAGCCTAGCTTGTACAAGACAACAACAACTTTTTGGTTTAATTTTAAATTTATGTTTTCTAAAACACTAGAACATTTCCATTTAATATATATATATATATATATATATATATATATGTATATATATATATATATATATGTGTGTGTGTGTGTTTTGAAAGGAAACTGAAAATGGGAGGGGGGGGTGGCATGCTCTGTGGAGAGGAGGGGAGGGCTGCTCATTGCGTACCTCTTCATTCCGGCTGCCATCCATTCAGAAGGGAAGACGTTTGAGCAAACTCCGGTTCGAGAGTTTTCTTCCTTTTTCTCCAGAAGAACCGTTGTAAAAGGAATATAGGTGCTCTTTCTTTTATCTCGTTTGAGGCTCTGCATTGTGGGTGGAAAGCTCGTCCAATGGGGCAACACCGCCCCCCTTCACCGGTACGCAGTGTCCTCTCCATTTAATGCTCCATGTCCTCCGCAGATGTCCTCTGCAATGCCCCCTGAGGAAATAAAAAAAAAACCGCCTCGTAGGTACATAAGAGAGGAGAAAAATGTTTTTTATTACTTAGCATTCCTATTTTATTCGTTTCTGAGGGCATGAGGGGGGGGAGTGATAAAAAAGAATTCTGTCAAAATCACTTTCCATCGGCATATTTGCGACGAGGTAAGGTTTCATAAGCATGTGTTAGCTTTTTCATCGAACTTTTTGTTGTTGTTTATTTTAAAGAATCGGAAAGAGAAGAATGCGTTTTCTCTCTCTTTCTAGTTCTTTTGATATTCTTGTTTTCTTTCTATTAAATTTTTTCGCGCATCTGTATGTACCATTTCATTAAACAAATTCACATTTTTCCAAATGCAGTGCGTGGACTCTGGGAAAAATAATGAAAAGAGTATTATTTTTGTATGTTCATGTAGAATGTGAACATTAATTATAACTTTATTTATGAATAACAGATCGCTACGCATGAAAACTACTCTGTAAATCCCTCGATGTGTCTGTTGGTGAAACCTGTCGCCGGATCGTTCAGTGCACCCACTCAAGTTCGATTCCCGTCCATCCTGCTCAGACCATCTTCAAGAAGATCCTGACGAGCACTCCTTGTTGTTGATATGACCTGTTGCTCTGTAAATGAAAATAATCCAAAAATACCATTGCTTAAAAAAAGATTCATGGCTATTTCACACATTTAAAATAAAAATGTAGAGAACTTGAATACGTAAATATTGATTCTGCTTACGCATTTTTCTTTTCGTGGAAAATTTACAATATAGTGGAAGTGATAAAATTACAATTTATTTATAATTAAAATGACGATATATTGTTCTTGCTGCCTTGTGTCAGCTGGGTTGGCAATATGGGGTGCGCTGCTCCACTTTTCCAAGTCGTAGTTCCTCAGTACACACATGCCATAGGGACCCGTTTATAGGGTAGGCAACCATTCACTACCACATTCATACAAGGAAAGGACAAAGACAGGATAAACAGAGAGAGAAAGTACATCGTGCGTGAACTGGGACTCGAACCCAGGACCTCCCTATCCGCAGTCAGGCACGCTGACCACTAAACAGGGTGGGCAGCCTGATGACCACTTGATGCCGTCGAATAAACAGCATGGCTTGTAGGACGTTCAAACATTCGATTTCGCCTTTAGGAGAAAGGACTTCTCTTGGTGAAGTGGTCACATGACGTTGCAATAAGAGAAAACTCAGAAAACTCCCGAGCTCGCACTGCGGTTTGAATCCCGTCTTAAAGGAAGCAGCTTCCATCTAAATGATAGTGCCGGCCTTGATACGGGTTTATCGATTGTTTCGGTTTGTTTGTTGCCCTTTTTGTACCCGAAGGCCCTTGTATGCAGAGGCATGATGAGCTCTGTTATGGACAGTGTTATGGGCAGTTATCGAGAAGCCCATTTGTGGGAGAGAGACGACCTAAGTTCCCAGCATTCATCAGTTTGATGTGTATGATATTATAGTTTACATCTCAAAAACAAGAGTGCGCGTGGAATACGCTGCACTTGAAGTGAGTGCTCCTCGTGTCCATACACAGATGGACATTTTCTTTCCCCGCATAAGCTTAGAGCGGAGAGTTTGCTGCCTGGATACCTGCAGCAGCCGAGGACCATCGTTCGGAGATGCATATTCATTGCGTAGGGTCTCGCTGTTTTTGTGCAGAGAGCTCCAGTGGCTTCAAGCCGCTTCCCGTTAAGATTAGCCAATTGAAGCATCATTTGCCGCGGCCAGTGGTTGGGAGGGTGACCACGCCATACACTCCCTCACTGGGTTGCTGGAGCTCCGTAGGTTGGGACGTGTCCACGTTCATCTGTTGCGGCCAAAGTCCTTCCTCTGGTTGTTGTTGTTGTTTTCCTATGACACTTGGACAAGCCAAGCACGCTTTTGCATTTGGCAGTGCGAATGAAGTCAATAGGGAGCGTCTTTCGTTTGGATCAGAGCACCACGAAGGTGAAAGTACGACTTTGCTCTTTTTAAGGTGCCTCGTCATTTGAACAACGGTCAGGTGACGAGGCCACACCTGAGCTGGCACCCTCCTCTCCCCATCCACGCCACACCAACGGAAGGACTTTGGACGTCACAGATGAACGTGGACACTTCCCTACCCAACGGAGCTCCAGCACCCCAGTGAAGGAGAGTACACCGTGGTCACCCTCCCAACCACTGCCCGCGGCAAATGATGCTTCATTTTGCTGAGCTTACGGGAAGCGGCCTGAAGCTCGAGGTCTGGAGCTGAGGTCTGGAGAGCCACTGGAGCTCGAGGTTATTTGTACCGAGCAGTATGTGGGTGGGCATTGTTTGGGAGCAAAGCAGCTTTCTTTATGCATTGCAGGAGTTTCTCAACATCCCCAATCCAGTAGCGGCCAAAAAGTGCATGTCCTTGTAGCAGCACACCTCCCTGTACCTGTAGGTTAAACGATTTTGGAATACTCTTGCCCAGCACCTCGCCATTTTGAGCAACGGTCAGGTGACGAGGTCACACCTGAGCTGGCATCCTCCTCTCCACTCCAGCGGAGACTCTGGACGTCACGGGGATGTGGAGAAGAGGGTGCCAGCTCAAGGATGACCTCGTCTCCTAGCCATGGTTCAAAATGATGATGTGCTTGATGATGGGCCCCTTAACCTAAAGGTACAGTCCGGGCCTCGTCTGTACTTGCCTGTATGTATGCTTTTTCCTGATGGAGTCTCCCTCGTTACTTGATCAGAAGTGTCTTCACTTCAGTAGTTTGTGGATTGGATTCTCTCATTATGTGCTTTTTTTAATCTAATTTTTCCCTTGTGTTCAAAAAGTGACCGCAAAGCGCCAAACCAACCTATTAACATTTGCAGATTGGTTTGTTTAGCGATTTCACTAGAAATAGCGCCGACCCACTTGTCTAGTGGTCAGCGTGCCTGACTGCGGATAAGGAGGTCCTGGGTTCGAATCCCGGTTCGGGCATGGATGTACTTTCTCTCTCTATCTATCCTGTCTTTGTCCTTTTCTTGTATGAATGTGGAGTGAATGGTTGTCTACCCTATAAACGGGTACCTATGGCATGTGTGTACTGAAGAAGTCGGACTCCACACCAAAATAGGGTTCAGTTGGAAAAGTGGAGCAGCGCACCCCATGTTGCCAGCCTGGCTGGCACACGATAACAACAACTAGAAATTGCAATTAAAGACTCTTACTATTTTCTCGCTATGCTGGTTGCTTATGTGTCTTTAAATCTTGGTTTGAATGTCTGTGCCTTTGTTCCATTTTCCAATTTTTCTGAAGTAGTTAACGTCTCTTGTGAGTTTGAGTGTGCACAAGGGTAGGAATTTGTAAGCAGTTAATTGAAGTGGATGACTGGTAAAATCTACGTTGTGTATTAAAATGTGTTAAAGCTTTTCGGAACATAACAGTAATGATACGCGTTCCTGTCATAGCGTGGCGTTAAAGTTGTAGTTAACACCCAATAATAGTATCAAATGAAGCTAGATTTTATCCGGTCAGAGTATGAGAAAGCAATATAATTAATTAGTTTTCCGAGAAATTCCTTTTAAAGTTTTTATGGCCCACTTATCGTTAATAAGCATCCACGCTTGTCTTTCAGTTCTTAAACTGCAAACTGAATTTTTTTTTTTTTTTCAAAAAACGCTTTTCTGCGTCAACTTAATTGCTTTTCCGCACTCCTTGGCTCGCGTTGGCATCATCTTCGCCTCAATCATATTCCAACGTCTTTATTTTATGTTTAGCATAATCCCTTGTTTGGCGATGGTCTGCTGAAGTTAATTTCTTTCGATTTTTCGGTCGACGTCTTATAAATTCTGCTGGCATCTCCATCCTTATGAATAAACTAGCACTACGTGTTTATTTTTTGGCATAGCCGAATCTGTCTTTCCCTCTTAACTGGCAGCTAGTTCCTGGCTGGGAAAGCAACTTTCCAGGACGGGAGAATCTCTTCATCGCCGGTCGCCATGGCAACCGGGCTCCTTGAGTGCAAAATCATTTGAGGAGGACTTGAGAGCCTCCGACCGGGGTGTACTTAGCTACCGGTATACCCCACTCCTGGAATTATTTTCCTGGAAGAAAAGTCAACCTTTGCCGTCTGATTTTCCCTTATTTGCTATTTTTGCTCCCAAAATTAACAATCCCCCCCTCTTTTTTTTACTTGTTTCCATTCTAAGTATATACTTAAAATAGTATTTTTTTTCTCCTGTACCAAGTACTTTAATTCTTGTTACGTACTGAAGAGTACATTTAAATATCGGATTTAATGTAAAAAAATATTAAAGTTGATAAAAAATGAAATTAATTTCTGTTTTCTTTGGTTGATATGCTTTAAGTTTTGTTAACAGATTAATTTATTAATCGAAGTTAGATGGAAGAAATTATTTTAATGGCTAGAATTAAATATTCGGTCTTCTAATTTGTCGCCAAAAGAGCTATTTTCTCTCTTATATTGTACAAAATGTGACTTCTAATCATTGGAAATTTCTCAGTTTATAAAACCCTACAAAAAATGTAGAGTTAAAAAAATACCTTCTAAATCCTGACATTTTACGTGATTTTAATAAGGAATTCAGCATTCGAATCATAGCTTTAATTTAATTGTGATTTTTAATCGTAACTTATAAATAAAGCCATGATTATTTTCAGTCATGAGCGTCGATATCCATGGAAACATATATTTCCGGTTTAATCTTTTTCCACATGGGTTGAAGTTTTCAATAATTACCATGAATTTTTTAGAGTCCGAAAAATTTCTATCCATGTCTTAAATACCAAAAAAAAAAAAATATTATTTTGTTGTTAGCTCTTATCCCAATCTAGAAAAGATCTACCGTTGTCTAGGAATACGAGTGGAATATTCCAATCTATTTTTTTGAAATTTGAAAATCCGTCTTCTGTCGACCATTCAGTGCTTGAAAGTGAGATTTATGGTTTGATGCCAAATATTTTGATAACTTGAATATTTCTTTCATCTAATGTTTTGAAGGATTGAATAATCGGTTGAAGGAGTTACAGTCAGTCATCTGCGAACTTTCACACCACGTATACGGAGAGTTTTGTTATTTTCACATTCCTTACTAGCTCTGATTTCTGGGTTCATGCATATCGATTATGTGATATTTTCAGTTATTCTGTTTTTGGTTCTTCATTTAACCTCACGATTTGTGTAAGAAATATTGGTTTAAAATGCAGCCAACTTCGTCCCCTTGTTGTGGGCTGTCTTAACCACGCAAAACTGTCAGGAGACATTTTGGCGTCTTTTCACAGGTGTCACAAGGGAGGGAACCCGGAAAGACGCATGCAGAAGGAGAAATCCATTTTCTGTCGCTCAACAGTGAATCGAACCCAGGATCTTTCGTTGGATAGAGCCGTGCATTACCAGTGGATTACGATGAGTTCGATAGGTAATAAGCCGAGTGGCTAACATCATAAAAATATGAAGGGGCGACAGTCGTTAAACTACGGCTGTCAGAAAGAATCCAAATTAAAAAATTTAAATTGATGGATGGAAAAATACGGTTATTCCCTCTTCGGTTAAGGAGCCTGCCGTTGGAAATGCGCGCATTTGCATGAGACAACGGAACTTTAAAAGAAAAATCGATCGAGCGTTTCGGTTAATCAAGGTTCGTCCGGAAATTCTTATCTTCAGGACTTAAAATCAATCAACGGCGACATGCAATGGGCTCTTAATCTACCAGAGGCAGCATATAAAACTTTTACGTAATTATTCCCTCCTCTTCTCGTAACTGCAACCGTAATCTGTGAGCTGCCGGATGAAAGGAAGATGACGGAGGGCAAAATCAATACCCCGGCGGCTGCCGTGAAATGTCATTAAGCAAGTGAAGTGGGTGAACACGAATTTCGTCATGTTGGACAAAAGCAATGTCCGGCATAATCCCGGGCTTGATGGGAGGGATTACTTTCTCACTAATCCCCCACCCCCTCTCTCGCTACTTCAGGAGTGCAATGTAGATGCGTCTCCGAGTCCGAGATTACTCTGTCAAAAGGAGAAGTATGGGGGGGGCAGCGAAGAGAAAAAATGGGAATTATGACAAAGCCTGATTTTTCTTCTTCGGGAACGTTAATTTCGTATTAATCTGCCTGTGTCACATACTTATATTCTTAATCTCGTTTGCTGTTGTGTTATTAATTTTCGCCTGACTTTTTCTTTCAACGTCTTTGGGTGTGTGGTAATGAGTTTCGGAACGTTCCTTCCGGTCTCGCTCCTCCTGTTTTGTCGTTTGGAAAAAGATTTTGAAGAGTTTTCTTTCTTTGATGGCCACCATTCCAAATGCAGGATATTTCGTTATGTACGCCTGAAACAATAAACGCTGCAGACTGGAAGAGTCTCTTTTTCGGTCAATGGCTATTATTTATTTATTTTTTTTTGAAAGAAAATGTGTGTATGCGCTTTTATTTAAAAAGGACGTTGAAAGGCAAATTACCAAATTCATATTTCTCAGTTAGGATATTCATGTTTTTGTCGTCTGCTTTTAATGTTAGTAAACCAAATTAATATTTAATTTGATGATATATTGCGTTGCCTCCATTCTAGCTTCAGTTCCATATTGAGCAGCTCGGGGTGGAAGCATGCTGTGAAGGGGGTCTCCTGACGAAATTCCAAGCTTGAATCAAATCATTTTTTTAAACATTAAAGCAATATGTTTTGAAACGTGGATTTATTTGTATTTATTGATCACCAACAACGCATTTGCCATAGAAGACCATTTTCTTCAGGCCACAGGCGATGAACTATCTTCGTCACTTTGAATCCCGCAGAAGAGACCCTGTCGACACCCGCACCAGTTCTCCACAGTGACTAGCTTTCGGACCATTAGTTCAGTAGCTTCTCGGTTCGATTTCAACCGCAGAATGTAAGTTGAGAGTGTTTTAGAATCTCCTTTAAATTTTAAGGCCCTTGTGACAATTTAATCCTCATGTTCTGAATGTGAGTTTCGCGTAACGAATTCTTTCTCCAGCCCCTCCCTCGCACCACCAACACAACTCCTTCGGAATCCCAGAGGGCAACCGACTAGTTAGCTCTCAGACGATCATTTAATCTAATCGATTTCCGTTTGTGGTTCTGACCTTGTAGTGACTGGGAATTCATTTTAAAACTGCAAGTCAGGTGGAATTATCTATCCTGGAAAAAAAATCAACCAAATTTTTGAGCCCATGATTTATAAATCTGCTTTTTATTATTTCAGCATATTTATTAAAAGAAAATTTTTAATGTTGGTGTAAACAAAGCAATAGCCTTAAGATTCAAAAGAGATTGTTTACAAATATTCAATTATTAATTTAAAATTCGATTATTGAATGCAATTTTTAAAAATGCCCTTGCCGATTTAAATTAATAATGAAGTGGATGTTTTGTCATGTCTTCCTCATTTTGCCTTTTCTGCTGTTCTATTTACCTTGTGTTTATGGCTTGAATTCATGGAAAAGGGCTTCTCAAACCGATACATTTTTTGCTTATATAAGAAATCGTTTTATTAACAAAATGAACTTCGACAGTATTCACAGACATTCCATGGTGAACTTCGCCTTGTTTGCTGCCGCTCGAAGAATGCGATTGGTAGGCGGGCAGCACATTCGTTGACAAGTTGGATTGACAACGCAGTCTTAATACATTGTGATGTGGCTGAAACGCTATCTGACGTCATGGATATTTTAAACCAATAAGAATCGTAATAAAGTGGCGTACTCAGGTTCTCAAGTGTAACGAAAGAAATAACCACTTTATGATTTTTTTTAATGATAAAAAAACGGTACTTTTCCATTTCGCCGG
Source organism: Latrodectus hesperus (assembly GCA_037975125.1). Classification (NCBI taxonomy): domain Eukaryota; kingdom Metazoa; phylum Arthropoda; class Arachnida; order Araneae; family Theridiidae; genus Latrodectus; species Latrodectus hesperus. The sequence goes on along the minus strand of JAJQOW010000017.1, from coordinate 2,947,903 downwards.
CGCAGGCGATAAGGTCGCCAAAAATGATAGAACCGGCGCTAGAGGGAATATCTCCACTGGTAACCCTTTACTGCTACGTTTCCAAAACATGTGACGGCCTTTTACTCTCAACGACTTTATTTTGACTCTCTTTTTTCCCATTTCATAATTTTATGCTATGTTGCTATATATACAAATTTAATAATTTCATGAAATCTCTCTAGAAAAAATCGGATTTTAAAAATATATCTTAAAAAATAATAATCGTAACAAATTCACATAAAAAGTATTTAAAAAAAAAAATAAGATTTTGAAATATGCAGCACCCGATATAATAAGTAATCTAATATAATAAGTAAATAAATGGAGGCTCTGGCACCCATCATTCCACGCATAACGTGAACACCAGAACAGCAATTAAATAAATAAATTTAAAAAGTTTTATGTAAAACATTATTTAAAATTTTTTTATGTTGCTTGATTCATTTCAAAAAAATTTTTTGTGTTGTCGCCAATCGGCATTTAACGCTCATCCATCAAACGATGAGACTTCGTCTGTGCTTACCCAATGCGTGCTGCATTTTGACATATTTGCGCAAAAGTTGAAGACTCCTTTCATGCGCCGATTTCCGGTGATAATTTTTCGTGGGTCGTGCAAGGGAGAAAAGCTGGACAACCCCAGAATATTCACACCGACGTAGGTGCAAACCCAAACAGAGTGAATCCTTTGTTACTCAGCGGTGATTTTGGATTCTTCCTCCCAAATTTACCCTTAGATCTCTATTGCAAATTGTCTAAATAAAAACAGTGTTTTAACCAGTAACTAGTTATAGGGGTAACTTAAAAAGAATGTTTTTTGATGCACATAATGCATGCTGTGAGGTCAAATACAAATGGAATCTCGAATGTCTTATTCAGCATCACTCACTCAAGGAATGCAAAGCGATCACCTCTCTTTGGAATTGGGAATGAAACGTTCCTTATTTCTAAATACAGTTCATTTATCATTTACAAATAAAGCTTATTTTAGAACAGCTCTTTCAAATATTGAACTAGATACTAGATTCCAATTCTAGATACTAGAATTTCAAAAAATATTCTCTACATTGAAATAATCAGTTAATAATCACATAATTGAAATCTAAAAATCCATTTTCAACTGAATGTGTATTTAAAGGCATACGGTGCAGTTTAATTTCTTATGTATACCATTGAAAGTTTGATTTTACTTTTTAACGTTGAAGTATATAATTTTTTCACATTTTTATTTATTTAATATTCATTTTGAATTGGGTCCTAGTGTACAGATCCTAGGTTCGATCCTCGGGTTGGGCAAGGTCGACTCAGTTTTTCATCCCTTCAGTGGGTCGATAAACTGAATTCCAAGTATGTTTGGGAACTAAACACTGGGGGTTTCGCGTCGGGCTGACCACCTAATCGGGACATAGGCTCACGGTCAGGAAATCAGGGGTGGGCACTGATGATCTTGCCCCGCAAGCGCCTTTGCCTTTGGTTCAAGAGTTCGTTGGTTCGATTCTCCCCTCGGGATTGATCGGACGGTTGCAGTGGTTCAGAATCTATTTTAAACTGTGTAGGCCTCAGTCTAACCATCGCATGGTATTTTGTTTTCTTAATCGTGACGGCTGCAGAGCGAGCTGCTGCAGAACATTCAGTGGACCCCGGATCCTCATCTGCAATATTTTCAATTATCCTGTACAGCAAATGTTCAATTTGATGACACTCATGCATGTTTAAAATTTGTTATCTGCGTATAGACAATGCAGTCCTTTGGTATTGGGAAAAAATGCAATGTTACATTAAAGGAAGCATTTAAAGCATGAGGGTGCTATACTTGTGCCTATAGTAAATCTGTCCCAGTAGTATTTGCTCTCTTTCATACTCTTCTATTGAATCATAATTATCTTGCCTGCATATTCATGTTATAGTCTATACTTATTTTGTCTGTGATGACCTCGATCAAGATAACTCATCTGCATTTTTATGACCAAGGTTACATGGAGTGCTTAGGACAACCTGCTTTCACAACTTGAGCGCAATAGTTACCTCATGACATAGTGGAAATCAGGTAAATGCTTTGTCGACGATGTTATATTTCTGTCAAAGTTTCAATTTCGAACATTAGAGATTTACTGAAATTCAACTCTGCTTACGAATTTCGTGACAATTCTGACACAACCAGATGTATTCCGTGGTGGAGTTGTACCTCATGAACTAAGGTACTGCTCCGTCGCCTGTCTAATCATCTCCCATGTCTAAAAAATGACCGTTACGCGACTAACGTCCTCTTGATATGGCGCTCTAGTCTTCGTGAGTTCAATTCCCAACTCTAGCTTTGATTTGTTGTGGTTCAGTTAAAGTGTAGATTTTGGTCTAATGGGCCATCGTGTCCATCTCAGGAGCGAAAATTGACCCAAAGCAAATACAGAACATCAGTATTTTTTTTTTTTAAATCAAGGCACGAACATTTTTATTAATATTTTTTATTGTTTAAAAGAAAAATAAAGGAAGTAATAAATAAATAGTTGTCATAAATGAAGGATTAGGAATGAGGTCTCCAAGCAGGGATTCATTCAGTCATTGTTCCAGAATCTCGCCAATCGAAGAAATCGCCAACTTCAACCTCCAATTGTTCATGAGAAGCCGACGAAACGTGAAACCGCTTACTTAAGTCAGGTAACACGTGATTTCAATCTTCCAACTTGTCCACAGCAATAAAAAAAAATCCCCCATCGAGGGAGGTAGGCCGCCCCGATAAGAATACTTTCGGCCCATGAAAACCCTTTTATCTGTCTTCAAGACATTCGAGCCGGACGTCTTGTCAAAACGGCGCACGCGTTCGCTGAGCGGTTGCAAATTGCTTCTTCGACAGGGTATGAACGATGTAAATGGTCCTTCCCAGCAGCGGCAGATAAGGGGTGCATCAGAGAAACAAAGCGTCAAATAAAGAGTAATGGCGCGTCATCATTTTTCTTCTACAGGAGAAAAGAATAAATGACGGCGGTGGTCACTTTTATTTTTTTTTATTAGCCGTCGCACGCGTTTGAAAGTGATGTGAATTATTTTTGAATTTTCTTTTCTGTATACCTTCTTCTGCAAAACTCTAAATATATTACTTGCACATTTTTTTGGGGGGGGGAGTCATGGAAAGTAATTTTAGTTAAGCGTCCGTTGGGAATATCGTCTGCTGTTTTTAATGCATCAAACGATAATTAAACTTTTTTTCCCTCCATCTTAAAAAAAAAAAAAAAAAAAAACGATTTCCCTGCTGAAAGAATATTAATATTTTTATTAAAAATTTTATTTTTGTCGTTTTTAATGGAATATAATAAAAATACTTAAAAAAGCGCCATTTGAATTTTACTTTTAATCATGCGAACCATGAAATTAATCAAGTTTCTTGGGGAAAAAACAATTATTCCATTTAACTATGAAATAAACTACATATGTAATATTGAAAAATATTATTTTTCAACATATATAAATATTAAGTATTAGAAGTTTAATTCATAAAAATTGTATTAACAATAGAAATTTATGCTGCTGGTATTTGAAAATCAAAAATAAATAAATATTTTTTATCACCTATAACTATTGTTTAAAACTCTGAAATAAATATCTTCTACCTTTGGCTCTTTATGAAAATAATTTTCTTGATTGTTCCTACCGTAATTTTCTCTAGAGTAAACAGGACACAATAAAATTACACCACTAATTATTGCATATAAAGTTTGAACGATAAAAATTAACAAAAAAGGAATGAGTAAATGAATGAAAAATGACGCATTTAGTTTAGTTGTATAATTTTTGTGTTAATCTCATTTTTTTAATTTCGCAAATATAAACAAAATTATAAGAAATCTGATGGTGATCGTATTAAAGTTCGATTATTGTGGCAATTCTGATTAATTTTGTATTACTATTTCCTTAATATTTGGTTGAAATTATTCATCATAATTGATAAACAGATATAAACATATTTCCCTGAAATTTTTATTCTGTGATTTATATGTAATTATAATAATTCCGGTCCTGCTAAACATCCGAAAATAATTTGGTTTAAAATAAAATAAAAGCTTTAAAAAAATCGTCACGGAAAGGAAAACGAAGCGGATAATATCTTATGATAATTACTGCGGAAAAAATTCAATTTTGAAATGGGAAAATATATCTACGTCCTAAAAGACTTTCTTAAAACACTTGGCATTTTCGACCCCTTTGGGAATCTATTTGAAATTCTTGTTCTAAAGATTCTGTGAGTCTAAATAAACAATTAAATATTGTTCTTTTAAACTATTTCGAAAAGTCAAAATACTTGTGAGTTTACATACGATGTCAGCACACAATTAGAATACTTATGATTTCGGCAGAGAAGATAAGAACAAATTATTTTTCACTCCTGCGTATCGTCGTTTTAATCAGTCGGGCACTTGAACACTTCACAGTTGAGTGATTTAAGAATCTGTTTGTGAAGAGCGTAAACTGTTTGCTGGTGCTCGTAAAAAATATTTCCCAATCTAAAATTAATGTGACAATCGATTATTTCATTTAATTTTGAAGATCAATGGTATGTAATCGACAGCGAAGAAAATATTTTAGATAAAAATTTTTAGAAATAATAATAATAATAATTAAATGCTTTTAAAAATTGTTATTATTTAATTGTTATGTTAACTGTTATTTGTAACTGTTGTAAATAACAGCTACAATTTACAAACATTTGTAATTGTTTGCTAATTACCCGTTACGTGTTTTTAGTCAATTATTTTGACTGCTAAAAATCTGCTAAATTTTTAGTGATTAAAAATCATCGGTTTTGATTACTGTTATTGTATGTTACAGGCTGTTATTAATAATTATTTGTTATTGGTATTTATTAATGTATTTTTACTCTTTTACTTAAAGTGAATTTGTTTAAAATTATACATTTTATTTCCAAGTTGTATGTTCTTTTATTATATTTTTCATTTTTGTTATCTCTGTTTTAGTGATATATTATTTCTGTTTTTAATAAACTAGTGATTTTTTGCAAAAATATTCGAAAAATTTAAGTCTGTATCTCAGAGAGTTTAGAGCGTTTGAATTGAGATCTTACGATAACTGCGCTAAATGTATGCATAATACATATCAAATAGCGAATATTTATAATTAAAACAACAAATAATATTGATACGTATTTTATATTATTTCATGATACTTAGATATGTTCACAATACTGTTGAATTATCAGTTCACTTAAAACTCTTTGCTTGAACTTTCGACAGTTTCTCAATTTAAATTACGTTTCTCAATTTAAATTAGTCTCATGCGCGCTTCTCACACACACACAACTCAACATTCCAACTGTTTAGCTAGAAATTATGATGAGACAAGTTTGTCGCGGGTGATAAAAACTCTTCATTGTAAATAAATAAAAATCGATGTCCGTAATGATTGATAAATGCTCCTAAGAATGTTGTAAAATATTTTTAATGGAACTGTTTTTGAAATCCAGGAATGAAAAATAATTTAAAGAATTCGAAATATCGGGTGGGAATGAATTTATTTTTTTTCGATGCCATTATTAAAAAGATAATTGCCTCTATGCTAGAAGATAAAACTTTTCTAATGACCTCTTTTCCACGACGAATTTATGGATTTGGAAAATTGAAAAGAATATCTTCTTCGTCTGAAAGACGAGCCAATTATTGTTTCCGTTTTCGTATTCTCATTGTTCGATTATTAACAAAAAATAAAACAAAAAAGAGCGATGAGATGTATCAGCAGACGATGATGACGCAGCGACACCTGGGAAACAGAGCATTATGTAGTCTTTCCGAATGAGTTAGGAAAAATTAATTAGGATAACAACTTCTTCCAGTTGCATCTACATTTATCGGAAGTTGATTTCAAGTTCTTTGTTGCCAGTTGAAGTTTCCAAACACCATTTTATCCGAACGTGACAGAATTGCTGAACAAGTCGTCGAATAGAAGTAAAAGGCTCCATGCATAGCATATTAATAAAAATCGTTTGCTTTTGCGTTTTTTTTTCTCTATTACAAATGGATTGATATCGTGCATTAAGTGTGTTACAAATGTGTATCTCTTCATCCGCTTTTCCTTTCTTGTTATGCGAATTTAGTAGCGTTCTGATCTGTAACACAAAACAGTTTCAAATTATCCTTGTTCTTGATTCTTAGAAAAATAGATTGCGAAGCTAAATAATGTTGTATTTACTTTTTTATGTGACATAATCTCGTCGTAATGAAAAACTTAGATCTGTATTATTTAATATGTAAACATTTAGGCAACTGTAATTAAAATTTTTTATGTAAGGGTAATTTATTATGAAAGCTCAATTTTTCATACAATTGTTATACGCACACGCGCGCCTATACTATTAAAATAAATTTTATTATTTCAAATAATAAAAATTGCGCTATTAATTTCTTTAAAATTGCTGGCAATTGTACGTTGGCGTATTTGTAGTTCATGCGTAAATATTTACTAAAACTATTCATTGTACAGTAGAAGCTCTAATTTGCGAACATTCACGTTTTTACCAACGAGCCTCTACCATGACACCATACACACAATTTTAACTACCATTTACGAACTAAATGAAAATTTTTATTCGAACATTTGATTCTCACAAATTGTTTTTATCATGATCTGATTTTTTTAAAATTTGATTCTTTATGTAAACTGTGAACTTGATTCGTTCTAAGGAACACATGCAAGCATTAGGCCTAAACACATGGAAATCAGACATTCGATGGGAAAGAATTGTGTTGCCGAATTCAACTTTTGCGTTGCCCGTTCGTATGGACACAGAAAGACCCACCCACGCAACCGGGGAGGGGGAAAAATTCTTTTCTGCTCCCCGTACTTTAAAACATAGAAAGGGGAAGACTAGTACGCTTTCTTGTTCTGTAGTTGACGTCGTTTCATTTGAACGAATGAAGTTTCGTTTGTCGAGATACCAGTGACCCATCGAAAATACTGTAGGGAAGCAAAACTTCCTAAACGGGAGAAAGCTTCAACAGGAATGAACATTTCTGTTGATTAAAGAGAATTTTTTTTAAAAAAAATTATGCCAACAAATATAGAATTTCAAAGACAATTTTAAAAACTCGTAAATAAAAAAATCTAAACACCAGGGCGAAACAGTGTTGTCTGTAAGTGTGTCTGCATTTTAAATAATTGTTCCTTATTTTATTTATAAGCAAAAAGTAATAAGATTTTTAATAACGTCGTTTTTGTATTTTACAGAATGTACAAATTTGTTAAAAAGAGCGCCTGCTGTATTCACTTCACGATGCGCGGCTTCTGTAGGCTGAGGACCTTTTCAAGCGGCCCGGCAAACCGCGCTATGGCCGCTCACGACGACCCCTCTGAAATAATAACAGCGACGAAATGTTATCGATTCCGATATCATTTCTCAAAGCTAATCCAAATCGCTTTCCGAAATGAGAGGAAGCGATCTTTCCATAAAAGGAAACATCAAGTGGTGTGCTGCCATTTCTCGAAAGGAATTTGTTACTAATTTTCGAAATTGTAATTGCACTTAAGTGACACATGCTCGTCAAAATAAAGGAGGAGGGGCGACGTCCTCGCGAAGAGGGAGATGGGGGAGTGTCGAGTTCTCATTTCACAGACAAAGCCTCCCGTGAGCTCAAACATACATATTGAGAACAAACACGCGAAAGGCAATCTGATGTGGGGTGGGTCAGCACATCGGTTGACTGCCCAACGGCCAGCTTTAATTAAGCCCGCCGCTTGCCCGGAGGGTCCCAGGAGGGAAGCCCACCCCCAATCGAAGCCACGCGCGCACGTGGTCTCCCCACGCCCCTTGCTTGTTTCAGAGCATTAATCCGATTTGCGTAGTGCTGCAGGGACGACGCCACGGATTCCAGAACGACATTTTTAACGACCCTCCTTTTAAATGCAAAGGGGCTCGCGGAAGAATAGGGGTTAGGGTGGGAGTGTTTAGCAGACGAGATTGCATTTGATGATCGAAGCAAAAGAGCGTGTAAGGGCCCTAATTTCATTAAATTAAATCACAATCCTGAGTGGAATTTCCGACTCGCATTCAGTTCTATTTGGGGCTTGGCCACTTGTGCGTGCTCGTGTCTCCATAGTTATCGGTTGCTGAAGTGAAGGCACCCCCTTGGATTGTATATCTGTTATGATATCGGACCGCCAGAACGTCAGCATTGTCAGAAGGACCTAAAGAGCGTTGTGATAATCATCAGCATCATTTGCAGCTTCAAACAGTGTAAGAAGCAGCTGTGTTTCAAAAGGCGATTTATTTGTTTAATTGAAAAGCTTCTTTCAAAACTTAAAATACTTCTGGAGAGTGTGAAAAAATTAGTTCCATAGTCTGCTGACAGAGGGAGCCATTCATTGGAAATGGAGTCTGAAAAAAGCTGTGAATAGACTTCAGAGGTTTGTAACCGGTACTTGTAATCTCATTAAAACAGGTTTACAATATATATTCACCGTATGCGCCATTTCGGACAACGACTGGTTAAATTTGCAATGAATTTAAAAAAAAATTCTTTATATTAGATTTACCAGCTTTCATTATAAATATAGCAATTGTTTCAACAATTTATTTATTATTTTGTTTCTGGATTTTCACCATTTAAAAATATGGAGTTGCCTAAGTTCATATTCTTTTTTTTTAATTATAAATTGGTTAGTTGAGATTATGGCTACGTCATTTTATTACCATTCTCATTGGTTTAAAATATCCATGACGCCAGATATTTTTTCATCTACATCACACATAATTAATTACGATATCGTATTGAGACGGCGTTGACTTGTCAACGAATTTATTGCCTGCCTTCGCATTCTTCGAGCCGGCAGCAAACAAGGCGAAGTTCACCATCGAACGTCTGAGTATAGTGTCGAAGCTCATTTTGTTAATAAAAGAATTTCTTATATAAAATCGGTTTGAGAAGCCGTTTTTCATGGATTCAAGCCCTTAAACAGGTTGACAGTGACACAGAAGAAAAAGCGAATTGGAAAAGACAATAAAGAACTTCCTCTTTATGGTTAGTTTAAATCGGCAAGGACGATTTAAATTTCTAAGAATTTCATGCATTAATAAAATTTTAAATTAATAATTGCAATATCTGTGAACAATCGCTTTTAAATCTTAAGTTTAATGCTTTGCTTTCGCCAACATTAATTTTTTTTCTAAATCAAATTTCATCAAGAATAAATCTGATTTACAGTGATTTGTTTTCCTTCCTTCCACGCATCATCAATACTGGCAGAAAGCATTGAAAACACCGTTAAAAGAGTTCTGTTATGAAGTTTAAATACTCTTATGAAAAAGCTAAATGCTTGGAATTAATTTTTTTCTCAAGTGTTAACAAAATTTTAACATTTGAATTACAAGATGAAGGTGTCAGTGCCACCTGGTGGAGGTGCCAAAAAGATTCATAAAACCAAAAAAATGAAATTGATACGATTCATTGTGTGCAAATAAACAATTCCTTTCTTTTAAAACTCTTTTAAATTTTTAATATGCCACTGTGTAACAGATCCATATTAACTATACTGACAATAGATGGCGTTACTGGCCAATACAAACTATTCTATATCCAATAGAATTAGAAGAGAGTGTAGAGGACTAAGGAATGGGAAAAAAAGGAATACTGTAACAGATCCATGTTAACTATACTGACAATAGATGGCGTTACTGGCCAATACACACAAAATATTCTATATACAATAGAATTAGAAGAGAGTGTAAAGGACTGAGGAATGGAAGCCGAGAACCATCCGGTTCGTAAATAACTTTGTTTATAGTTTGTACTGTACAGGTACTATGTAACCTTATTATTAATTAGTAAATATTTTCTTTGTAACTATTTTTTTTAATCATGTGTAATGTCGTAATAAATATAATGTTTTTTTTTTTTGCATAATTCTAACTCCATTTTCTTAAGCCCCCTAAAACTGTTTAATATAATTTATGATAGTGTGTGTTACTCATTAAAAAATATAATTATTGTACATGTCTGTATTTTAATTGTATTTTTCCTATTCAAATTTATGGTCTCATGTGCGAGGAACAGATAAAAACGTCCATTTCCTTTTTTGAACGATGACTGGAATCGAACCTATGTCCTTAGAGACCGGGGACATTACCACAAGACCTTTAAGATTTGTGTTCAGTGTTTTTCTCTTTACTGCATATTGTGCATTTGAATCAAATAAGTAATGTTCCTTTAAGATCGTGCGTTCGTCAGTTATTGTAAGTAATTTAATGAGAATAATAATAAAAAAATAAAAATTCAGTGATTTCGAATTGTTCTAAGAAAAGTATATTTGATGCTAAGTTATATTATCAATAATTTTTTTAAATGCCTACTAAGTCTTGCGCATTGTTTTAGTTTTGTTGAATTATTTCTCGAGAAAATGTAATTCGCCAACTTCCTTGATCTTGAAATTTGCGTCACGGACATACCCTTCGCGAAAACTTTCTCCATTTTCTCGGGAGGTTTTCCTCGACTTCCGCCGTAAAGAACGAATTAAATCCGCAAACTAAATCCAAACGACAGAGCAGCCGGTGTCCACGGTGCAATCCAATCTCGAATTTTTGTTGTTGTTGTTTCTTTATCCAGCTCTGAAAACCCGAACCTATCTGTTTTTCGAACTCTCCATCCTACCCCCCTTTCTATTCGAATTCCATCGAAAGCTTCTTTTTCGGGACATTTTACGACTTAGACTACTTCATAAATTATTCCCGGATATCCTGTGAGGGCTGCAAAATGCATCCTGTTGGTGCATTCTCCCGGAATTCTGGAAAGACCTCCTTCCCCCGGGGAAACTAAAATTTTCATCCATCCTGCCTGATTTTTTAAGATGGAATAGGTAAGCTGCTGCCTCCCCCCCCCTTCGTGTGCGAGCTATAAATGATGGAACAATAACAACTGTTACCCATTCTAAAGCTTTCTTCATCTGTTACAACATGGAACCCATCTGCCCGGTGTCATTGTCTACCGATGCCTTTCTCTGCAGCAACGTGGCCTAAGTCGATACCCACTCTTGTAAAATGATTAGTTGAGAAATTCCATCTATTTTAAATTTTGTCTTTTGTTTATTGTTAATTAAAACTGTTTTACGCTCTGATCATCATAATAAAAACCAGAATTCAAGCACGTGCCACTCTATTTAATTACAAATTTAAATTCTGATTGCGATGAATGCATTTCTAAAACTTTTATGTTATCGTTTGAAAGAGAAAAAAAAATCGTTTTGCTCGTGTTGTTTCACCACTTTTAATTTGCTGTTGTCATAGAAACCAGAAATAAGCGATTATGAAAATATTTTTCTAGAAATTCATACAATGGCGATATTGATGATTATGAAAATAGTAATTTTGATTATAATTGATAATTATATGCTTACTATTATAATCGAAAAAATGTTTTTTTTATTAATTTGCTTAATTTTAGTAGATATTTAATTTATAGAGTAATAAATTAAAAATTTTGGTTTATAATTGAAATTGAATTATTTATATTTTATAAAACACTCATTTTAGCTTTATAATTCATTTATATCCTTTGATATTAGGTTTGGTATATTTATTATATTTCTGCCTTGAGATAAATTTATAATTAAGTTGAATGCATATTATGTAATGTATTAAAAATATCGAATAAATTAGTCTTCAAATGAAGCTAACGTGTGAAGCATCAAAATATGAGACTGTCTCTGAATTTGAAACGAACGAAACTCTTGCCCGGTAAACAGCGTAATTGAAGAACTCGGAAATGAAATCACATCCGAAAAAATGAGTTGAATCGTCACTGTGTGGCCGAAAGCAATCTCTGACTGTAACTGCAGAACTAACTTGCACCACTTTCCCTGGTGGACGTTGAGAGGTTGGGGATCAGGTCCCTTTCCATTCTCATTCTCTTCACACTCCCTCACTGTCTCTGAGAATCCCTTCATCTTGAGCTTCTTCCTCCGGGATGATGGGGGGGGGTGGCGACCCACCCACCAGCAAGGGAAAAGAATAGTCTGCACACCCTCCCTCCACGAGCCTTGGCAGCTTACCTTATCTGTGCCATCTCCTTTTTCTCAACGAACCCCCCTCCCCCACCTCAGAGTCCAAACTGCTGAAGGGAATCCCTCCACCACCCCCAACAGAAGAGATTCCTTGAAGAGATATGTCTGATGAGCTCTTCAGAATTTCATTCGAAACATTATCTTCGAAGACACTGCAGTCCCCCGGAATCTTTTGTGTTTTGAAAACTTCCGCGAAGCTTGTCTTTTGTGGAATGTTCTTAATTAAAACGCTTTGACTGTCATGTTTTCTTGGCACGATTCAGATAACCAGGAAGTCTGTTAAAAAGTGTTATTGCTCCAACTCTTGTTGGATTTTGAAGCGAAGTGAAGGGTTTTAGCGTCTCTTAAAATTGTTATATTTCCGTAATTTCACTTCCATTCAATGAAGTTTTAATAGTTAAAGAATGCATTTCATCATGGTTTCAAAGTGGTATAAGTTAGAAATTTTGTGCTGCGGAGGAAAAGAGAAAAATGAGAGCTGGTAAACGAGAATCTCCTCTATAAAATGAAAGTGTTAGCACAGACAACATTCGAAACTGATTTTGTGCACTCTTCACTTTTAGTGGGAGAGGGTTGACTGCTTTTTACAATGAGCACAAATCCTGATTTCTATCTTCTCTTAAGAAACACGTTCGATTAGATATTGAAAATTAGTGAAACTTTTTTTCAAAAAAATTATTTTAGTAGTTTGAAAATATTATACATTTAGATGTAAATTATGATTTTATTTCTTAGAAAATTAGTCTGAAGATACATTGATTCTTATAACAGCGAATTATCTGAATATTATACATTTAGATGTAAATTATGATTTTATTTGTTAGAAAATTAGTCTGAAAGATACATTGATTCTTATAACAGCGAATTATCTGAATATTATACATTTAGATGTAAATTATGATTTTATTTCTTAGAAAATTAGTCTGAAGATACATTGATTCTTATAACAGCGAATTATCTGAATATTATACATTTAGATGTAAATTATGATTTTATTTCTTAGAAAATTAGTCTGAAGATACATTGATTCTTATAACAGCGAATTATCTGAATATCGCAATGCATTTCGCTTCTTTTAATTCTTTGCCATTATCCGCTAGAACAAAAACAGTTACAGTTGCAGCTTAATGATTAGTGCTCTGACACTCGTTTCAACAATTCGTGAGCTCGAATCCCACCTTCGTTTTAAATGTTAATGGACTAGACTCCACATAAAACTGTGCTCTTTAACCAGCCCTTGTGTGCATTGAGCGACTAACAAATGAAACCAGGTTATCATTTGGGATTTTTATTAGACATGGCCACAAAAGGGATCGAAAATTTAAGACAAGTATTCCGATAAAATGTATTGCACTTTAAAAGAAGCATTTCAGCACCAACTTTCTTTATCCATCACCCATCTATTGCCTTCTGTAAGGAATAAGTTTCTAGTTTTCTGCCGGCAGTGCCCTCTAGTGTTTTCCAACGTAACTGTAGGCAACACTCGGTTACAATCATCATTTCCTCATAACCAAGTTTCATATTTCTCATTTACTTTATGATAAAATTAATTCTCTTTTTTTCCCTTTGTGGTAAAACAATCTAATTTCAATAGTGCTTTAGCTATTACAGAATTAATATTCTAAAACATTAGTTCATAAATAATAATAAAAAAATTAAAATAAGTAAACTGGAATGTTTGGTAGAATAGAGCCCACAATGACAGACTTATAAATCGGGAGGAATTTCAAGATGGGAGCATCAAATCTTATCTCATTCACTTGTAGAAATATTTTCCGCGTAAATTCAATTTTGTAAGAATCCGCGAAATAAGCGCCACGTTTCGCTAATTTCGCGTATTATTTCATATTAAATTTGAAACTCTTGTAGGCAAATGGTTTTATGATAAAACTGATATGTATGTCACAATTTTTTCATTTCTGTGTATTGTGGTTATGCTAAGTTACAAGGATCCAAACAGCAACGAGTTAAACGCAAACTATTTTAGAAACGAGTTGTTTTCGTTCCAAATCGACTTCTTTTACGAACGTGTGATAATTTATAAATGATATATTTTAAAATGAACATATTTTTTTATACTGTACATATGTAAAAAAAAATCAACGAAAAAAAATCATTAAAATACATAAATTAAAATATTTTTAACTGAGAAAATTGAAATATCCGAATAAAAGGGAAAAAATCTAATTCGATTTTAAAAAAAATTATCAATAATTATTGTATACTTTGTTTTACTATTAAATTATTTAATCAAATTGTTTAGATCACATATTAGGTATAGTAAACACGCAAGTCAGCTTTATTTGTATTCTTTTTTTAAACGTGGCTGTCATTTTAGAATGAATGTGTTGCCGTTTCTTTTACGGTGAATATTCTTTCTAAAAACAATTTATAACATTCTTAATTTCCGTTTTGTTTTATTTGTTCTATTTTTTCGCGATTAATGGAATAAATTTATAACTATAATTTTCGATTTTCTCTTTTCAAATGCGATTTTTAAAAAAATCAACTTTTTTTTATATTGTAAATAATTGCTTTCGGTTGATTTTTCCTTCATTTCCATGCATTTCTCCTGTTCTCGAGATCATGATGTGAGCTCACTGGGATAGAAAACACGTGTCAAATCGATAGTGCCGCCGTCTTTTTCGTCCTCCCTCCCTCGCACTTCAAAATTTCATTAGGATCACAATCATGCGCGGGGGAAAATTCCTAATGAATAGGGGCGAAAGCGAATGATTTCTCACGTTCTGTACTCGCCATGTCACGAAACTCTTTTTAGGGAATTCCCCCCCCACTTTGATGTGTTCTACTGGAAAAAAAAACCTAATTTGATTCTCTTTAAGACTTATCTACCCCCATCCTCAGGGAAACAGTTTCACACTCGATGCAAATTGATATGCTTTTGTGAAAAGAGCATTTTCGAAGGGAAAAATTGAGTAATTTAGTTAGACCCCTACTAGTGAAGGAGAAGAGCATAACGCGTGCCTAAATTGAGTTAAACACTTCATTTTTTTCGTCTTTTCGTGAAGATCTTTAAAACGACATCATTTCCCCTGTTTTAGAAGATATTTTTTTTAATTTCCCATTTTCTATTTTTGCGATCGGAATTACATCGTGTTTTTCTGTCGTCCTTTTAAATTTAATGACAGAATACTAACGTGATTTTATTTTTAATTTTCAAACTATTTGTATGTAAGTAATGAGACAGATCTGCATTGGGCATCTCTACTTTGGTCATTATCTTCTGTCTTCTGGGAGATTTTAATTGTTATTGTATAGTGAAAAAGAATTCCAAAACGTGAAGTTTAAGATGAATTATATGATATCTCTTTAGAAAAAATGATGGAATAACAACCATACATTTTTCCGAATGACACTATAGCATAGAATGAAAAAATTAATTTATGAATAAGGAAAGGTTTTTGTTCTTACAACTGTAAGAACAAAATAATATATTATTTGCAAAATAATATATTATTGCAAAAATGAGATATCTTTAAATGTTGTCTGATAAAAATCGAAATTATATTCTTTTCCTTCTTTGTATGATAAAAGTTATCCGACCTATTTATTGATAAACTTCGATAACAGCACCCAAGCTGCGTGATTATTTTCTCGAATGTGCAGCTGTTGCTTCTCTTATCACGTTACCACGGAAACGCAGACGATAATTATTTATTCCATATTGATGTGCAAACTATCTGTTGCCAAACTGCCTCAACAAAGTTATTTACCTATGAGATATTCCGTCGTTCGAGATAAAAGTGTCGCCACTTTTTTTTTTACCTTTACCTTCATTCACATTTTTCCAGACTTCACTTTCGGAGAAAACGGATCGCGACCCGAATACCGATTGTTTGCTCTGCATTTAATTCTCGTCTAAAGGCGGGAAGATACGCGGTTTGGAATGATAAAGCAAGTCTTTGTCATGCCTGTCGCTTTGAGTGACAAAACTGATTTATGTTATGTCGCCACCTAATGGTGGTTTGATGTACTTCTCGTCATCGTGGGTCGAGATTACCGGGACTTCTACATACAGTTGCCATTCGAAATGTTACTTCTCTGATGATGTATGAATGTTCGGATCTTAAAAAGTCTTTGCAATTCATTAAATTCTTTTGTAGGCGCGAATGAGTAATGTAATCCAGTCATTTGATTCGTGTTAATGCCTTGTTTGGAACAAGTGTTGTAAATGGTGACGTTCTTTATTTTTTTAAGTAGACTTCCTGCTTTAAAAGAGCCATTTGACGATAGAATTAATTTAATTCTTAACATTTTAAAAATGTAAAGATTTCTACGTAGTGCATTTTTTTTTCATTTATTAGGATAGAATAAAAGGAAAAGGAAAGGAAAGATCTTCTTTATGGAGAAAGATTGCGGTATTTACTTAGCTACGTTGAAAAGAATGTAGTTGAACCATGAAATTAAGTCATGCATATTGTTAAAAGTGAAAAAAGAGGTGTAAGAACACTTAAAAGTTACTCCTTTGATCCACGTTCAAATCCGTTTTTGACTGGTGACGTATTGGGAAAAGTGAAAATAGATTCCTTGCAGTAAGCAAAAAAAATAAAATGAAATGAAAAAAAAACTATTTCAAAAATCGAAAGAAAGTAATAATAATATTTTAATTACACTGAAAGAATAGTTGTTATGAAAATTCAATTAGATTCCACACTTGTATTATCGCAACCCCAAGTGGTTACGCTTAGGGGATTTTAAAGAAAAGACAGAATTATACGTCTCTGTTTTAGAAGCGCGCACACTCACGAATAGTGTGTATCACGACACAAGCAACTTGACTGTGAGTTAAAATCAGTATTTATTGCAGTTTAAATTAAGCAGCGAATGTGTTTCTAGTTTTCTCAATACGCCGCCGATCGAAAAGACATTGATGATGAAAAGAAAGACTGCGTGGATGTGAACAAAGGTAAAGTAAACACAGTTAAAAAAAAAAAACCGTAAGCATTATTTTTGTAAATTCCAATGATTTTCCAAAAGCTGTCTTATATTTTGCATTAGAAACCACTGTCTACGCAATCTGTTGCTCGTACCAAAATGTCTATCGTATTTTAAGAATGAAAACTTCCACTATTAACGACTAAAGTAAAGTGAGTTGGAAGCAACGCGTCCGCACACACAGTGTTTAAGTAATTAATGATTTTAACGATCATGCCATGTTATAATGGCTAAGAGTGAATGAATAATTAGAATTTCGATCATTACTTACAACCATTCTTTGACCTGCCCCCTTTCGTTCCTTTCGCGCAGTTTCCTCTTGTGCGATAATTATTTCGGTATTCAGCTGCTACGGAATGATTATTCTGTAATAATAATTTATAATCCTTTACTTTTACCGCGTAACGTGTTTATTTAATATTAAAAACTTTTGATAAATTAGCTTGACTCTTGACTCGTTATATATATATATATGTGTGTGTGTGTGTGTGTGTGTATGTATATATATGTGTGTATATGTATATATATACACATATATATAATTTCCTTGTAAGTAATGATCATCAAATGATCAAGTGTGATATATATATATATATATATATATATATATATATATATATATATATATATATATATATATGTATATGTATATAATGTAATTATTTTTCTTATATGCACGAAAGTTATTTTCCATGTCATAAGAAAAATTCTCACACAAGCTTGTGCCTATATATCGTAAAATTTTTGCTAACAATGAGATGTTTTTTTTTATTATAAATTAAAAAAAAATATTGGCATTTTTTTAACTACTACTTTAGTTAGCCATATTACAAATTACTTAAGAAAATTCTTTGACTGTGTAGAAACCTGATAATTGTGATTTCCTGTTACACTAACGATTACGATTTCTGGTAACACTAATCTACTATTTTTCTCTTAAATTCATAATTTCTTTTATAATTTTATTAATTTTTTTTCATTTTAAGTTGTTTTTATAAATTTATGTTTTATTATTAAATTTTAAAATCTTCAGTGGTAGTGGTTGAACTCTTCCGGATTTTACATAGAATTTCGCGATGCGAAATCTCTTTCATAAAAAGAAATTTGCTGCCACAGATATTTTTTTAATGTTTTAAAACTCTTAACGGTAAATCTCAATATTTTCTGTTTCAAAAGGATTAAACTAAATAAATAAATGAAAAAAATCGATACTATGTTGTCGTTATTGATATAGCGAAAGGATTGATTACAGCAAGCGTTCTTAATTTCATGGCCATTGAAAACAGTCGGGTTCCATTAATAAGTAATGAATGCGAGTAAAAACAGAGAGCTTGCGTTAAGTACCGTATATTGTTGAAAGAAATTACCTTGAAAAGGGTCTTTCACAAAATGTCGTAAAAAAGTCAAATTGGCGTAATTGATTAGGGCCCATTACGACCGACACCACTAATTTTCTTCCATTCACGCCAAAAATAACAATGTCTACTTGTTGTAACTCATTCTTACTATGGCTCTCCCCATTACCTTTTTTCGTCGCCAAGGCCTTGAGATTAACTCAACTTTTCGCAGCTTGTTAATGTGGAAATGATTTAATGCGCCAAGTGTCTCCTTGTTTGCGGAATAATGGGTATAAAGTGGTAATTAAAGGTGATTGTGCGAAACTATAGCCTAACTTTTTTTTCCTTCGCCCCTTTCAGGAACGCCAATCGAATGATAATGATCAGAGTTGTTGGAACGATATCGTTTGTCAAGATGAGTGTAGTTGTAACTTGCTGCTGATGTTGAGAAGATATTCTATCGTATGCCCCGATATTTTATCGTTTTCATGGTATCTCATGACCAACTGAGTTGAGTTGTTTTGAAAGATTGTATTTCGATTGTTAGGGTTAGTTTTCCTAGTAGTGATAAATAAGTCTGGAAATATTGAATTATAATTTCCGTGTCGCAGTTGAAACAGATGGAATGAATTTTCAACCAAGCTGAAGTCGTGAATTAAAATCTCGTAGCTCAAGTGAAATAATTTCCGTCAGTAACAGTTTTTGTTGGGGATTTAGTTGGATTAGAGAAAAGGGCTTTTGCTGGGAAATTCCATTTTCATTTTTCGATAAGCTTGTCATTTCCGAATGGGGGTGGTCGATGAAAAATGACTTGGATGATGCTCCATTTTCTTCTCACAAGTAAAGTTTTCGCACAATATATCAATTGCCAATACGTTTTATTGATTTCTGCCTTTACTTTTGGGGGTGTAACCACTTTACTTTTTCCCTTTTTTCGTATTTCATTTAGACAGATGAAATGGAAAGCGTTGCTTTGAATGTAAAATTATTCGACGAAACTAAAGTGATTATAAAAATATTATTATAAAATACTTTATGAAGCGTTTCATTTCCTGTTTTGGAACAAGTTCAGTATCCCCATACACTGATTTCTCGCCAAATCTGGTAACCGTTGTTTACGTTGTAGTGTTGCTGATTTCAGCTTTTGTTTTCATTGTTTTGTTGCCAAATTTAGTTTTTGTTATTATTTTTATTTTTTTGTTGCCAGATTCCGTGTTTCTCGTGTTTTAAATAATTTTTACGTTATATATGTGCTTTTTTTAGTGGCAATAGCTTAATTACTTTCACTTCTAGAACTTTCCAGAAATTTCTTTACGAATTGTTCTACGTTTTAATAGCTAGTCATTTTAATTTCTTTTTCATTTGCTGACGGTAGTTGATTTCCAGCTCTTGTGTTTCGTTGTCTCCAGTGTCCAATTATCGTAAATTTTTTCATTTTTATTATTTCTTTTATATAATTTACTTTTATTTAGTTTAATTTTAATATATATTTTTTTATTAATTGATTTAAATTTATTTTATACATTTTAAATCCTTAACTATTCTTTTTTTTCAATTCGTTTTCTTAATTTTTTATCATCTTTTTATAGTTTTAATTACTTTCTTTATAAAAAAATGTCTCATGTTAAAAATACGGTTGAAAAATATCAACAAATTTTGTTAACTAAAATTAAAGAAAATAATGATGGTTTTTTTAATTTTTCCAGCTCTAGACCAACAGTTGGAAAACCCGGAATTGCTAATAGAATTTTCTTAGTTCAACTCGCTCAGAATTCTAAATTATTAATTGAATTTTTAACGGAAATTAATTTATTAAAAGTACCGATTTGTAGGAAATGTGGATCGGAAATGAAGATCACTCCAAAAAAAGCTTATTCTGATTGTTTTTCTTTCATTTGTAAAAAAACTATTGATGGAAATAGATGTAATACTGAAAAATCTATTAGACATGGTTCCTGGTTTTCAAAATCTAAACTTAAATTGTTTGAAATTTTGGTAATTACATATGAAATTTTGCGGGGATCGAAAACCGATCAAATTATTGAAGAATATTCATTTTCTAAAGCTACATTGGCCGATTGGAGGCAATTTATTAACGAAACTATTTTAGATTATATTGAACTTTCATCAGAAAAAATAGGGGGAAGGGCAAAATTGTTGAAATTGACGAGTCTAAATTTGGGAAGCGAAAATACAATAAGGGGCATAAGGTTGACGGTCAGTGGGTTTTTGGGGGGGTTGAGAGGGATTCGGGTAAAGTTTTTTAGTTGCTGTTCACAATAGAACACAGGAAACATTAATTCAAATAATTAAAGATTGGATTTTGCCAGGAACTTCCGTGTATTCCGACTGTTGGAAGAGTTATGATTGTTTAACTGAGGAGGGATTTGAGCATTTAAAAGTCAACCATAAATTGACATTTGTTGATCCCGAATCAGGATGTCATACGAATACAATCGAAAGTACCTGGAGGCATGTAAAAGCTTCTTTACCAACGTATAATCGTAAGACAGATTTTAAATTTTACCTAGCAATGTATATGTTTCATAAATCTTGTATAGCTTCAAATGATGATTGTTTTAATAAATTTATTGAAATCGTATCGGGAATTAATTGGGATGAGTACAAAATTTCGGAGGTGTGATTATTTTATTTAAATTCTATTGCTGACATGTATTTTATATTGTATTCGTATTTCATATTTATTTATATAATAAGTGTATTTATTTAATTTTTTTAATTTTAAAAATATATATGTATTTGATAAAATAGTTTTTGCATGATTTTTTTAATTTATTTTACTTTATTTTTTATTTATTATTTTTATTTTATTTTATTTATTTTTTTTTTAATTTGATAATCGTGACACTGGTGACAAACGAATAATGTTACCTTCACTGCATATCAAGTAAGTCCATTATTTATATTTATTTCCCTTTTTAAATTTTCTGAAATGCTTATTTTTCGATCGAACTTGGGGAAATTTCCCGCTTTAAAAAACGCGCGCCAAGCTTAGCGACTTGGCGACGAAAAATTCGCCGCGTCGCCAAGTGTATGGGGATACTGAACTAGTTCCCCTGTTTTTTTTTCCTCCTAATTTTTAAAAATAACTTATTTATGGAACTTTAATTGATTGTTGTAAAATGCTGTATATTATTTTCTAAAAATAATGGGAATCAAAATTGCGATTATATTGTTAACTTTAGCTGATGATTCATAATTTTTAGCCAATTATAATAATCATAGCTACAAAAGCGACCAGATTTTAGCCAGCTATTTTCCTACTATTGGCTGAATAAGTTCAAAAGTTATGGAATATTGGCTTATGAACTCTTAAGTTTGGAAAAGAATTTTGAATAGCTTTGAAATTTGAATTTAATACTGATCTAAGGGATGGGAGAGAAATTCTTACGAAGGCCAATGTCTACTCTAAGCTAAAACAGAACTCAAAATGTCTTTTTTTATTTTTTATTTATTTATTTATTTATTTTTGAGACAACAAGGATATCGTAAAATTAAAATTCGTATGACTGAGTTATATTCACAAATGGACTTCAAAAACCCTAAAAATGTGTAACTGAGAAACCAAGTTAAAGCATAATTTGAAAGGATTTGAAATAATTTGAAAGGATTTGAAAGGATGGAGCATCAGAATCTTTAAATAAATTTACGGACCCGATAGAATCGATAGACAAATGAGTAAAAGAACTGTTTTTCATAATAAAAAATTGTGATGCGTGCCGTTTGAACTCTGTTACTGCGGAAATCTGCAAAGTGTGCGCACTGTCTTTAAATAAAGTAATTGGCGCGTTATTTTCTTTTCATTTTTTAGAATAAAGTGCAAGTAGCGTCGAAATTTTATCAACTATTTCTGCCCCTAATTTTTGTTACTCTTTTGTAGATGCGCGCGAGTGAGTCCGTCGCTGAAGAGTTGTAACCAACTGTGCGCGATAAAGAAGCGCATCTTATTGGAGGCAGATGAGTTATGGCTTCTATCTGGGGATCTAGAAGATCGTCTGTACCCCGTCCTCAGTGCTTATGAGGGGTGGAGGGGGACATTTTTTTCTCTGTTTCTTTCTCTCGGTAATAACTCTCCTGTGCATTTTTTTTCTTTAATCTCAAGTTTTAGAGCCTTTCCATATTTCATTGCAGACAAAACTTCAGCATGCTAAGTAAGAAATGCGGGGGTGGGCTGGGTGCAGGTACAAAAGGCGTTTGGAATCTTTTCATTCCGTCCCCGATTGTGTGATTTATGCCCCCTCCACTGCCCCCGTGTCTCGCTACTGCAGGATCAAGGCTACGAATAATTAATTTTCCCAGAACTTTAGGATTTCTTTTCTTTTTGGGGGAGGGGTGGGAGGTAGGCACCGCCCCTATATATCTACGTACTTAGAGAGTTTGCTTACTTTTTTCATTCTTCAGGAAGGGATTGGAAAAGAATGAATTGGGCGCGTGCAGATTTTCTTGGGCAGTGAATGGAGGATCATTTATTTCTTGTCGCGTCGTTTGAAAACCATCTTTTGCCCGCTCTTCGGCGATCCCTGTTCGGGTTCACGGGCGTTTGCTCGACTTCATTTCTCGTCATTTTAGAAAGGAGAGATGAATTTGATATTTTCTCCGTGCACACCTGATTTTTAAAGAACTTTTATCCAAATAAGCTCAAGATGATTATTTTTATCCGATTTAGTTAAAGTGAAAGGAACGTTGGAATAACTGCCTAAGAGGCTTGTAAAAGAGCTATACGGGATTAAGTGTTTGCTTATGAAGTGTGACTTGTTGTTGTTGTCGTGTTCCAGCTAGGCTGAGGCAATATGGGGTGCGCTGCTCCACTTTTCCAACTGAACCCTATTTGGTGTGGAGTCCGACTTCCTCAGTACACACATGCCACAGGGACCCGTTTATAGGGTAGGCAACCCTTCACACCTCATTCATACAAGGAAGGGACAAAGACAGGATAGATAGAGAGAGAAAGTACATCCATGCCCGAACCGGTATTCGAACCCAGGACCTCCTTATCCGCAGTCAGGTACGCTGACCACTAGACAAGTTGGGTGGAGATGTGACTTAGAACAGTTGTGGTAGTTTGTAGTTGCGTTTTGTATAACCTTAAAAACTTGTATCGAATGGCAGGTGTATATCGATATGGTTTGCAATAAAATTGGAAATGAAAGCCTCAAATACCTTCCATTGGACAAAATGCTCTTTATTTTTGTTACCTGATGCATTCAGTAGCCGCCAGATTTTCAGTATTCGTTGGAAAATATAAAAATAATCGCTAAAATATTTGATTTTTATATCCACTGTAAAAAAAAAATTCAGTATTAATTTCGCAAAATATTATAAAGAAGCGTAACCTCCTCTTATGGACCTCCATCACGATTTTTTAGGGATACGTGTGGTGACAAGTTTAGCCTTAATAATAGTTGTGTAAAATACTCAATTTTACTCTTATGAATGCTGCGCAAAATTTTAAAAACAGCCGGAATTTTGCCTGAAAACAAGTCTATTGAGTTGTTTTAGTAGATTAAATAGTCAAGAGATGGCTCACTAATACGAGGGTCACTCTGAAATTTTTGAGATACAACTAGGTTTTTAAAGTTATACTTACAAAATTCATCAATGCACTTTTGTAGACGAATTTTCCACAGATTGAATGCCTCAAGCCATTCATTTCTTTGAATCGATGAAAAAATGCATTTATAGCCACATCAATCTCTTCTGAATGAAAACGAACGTCCACGTAAGTTCTTTATTAGATTAAAGAATAACCAAAAGTCGCACATAGCTAGATCAGGTGAATACGGCGGATGTTCGATCACTTTAATGTGTTTTTGTTTAAGAAACTCCACTGTTAATCCGGCTGTATGTGAAGATGCATTGTCATGGTGAAGCATGAGTCCCCTAACATTCAGTTCTTGTTGAATTTCTGGAAGACATTGAGTGGTATACCAGTTTGCTGTTACTGTCTTCTGTCCTTCCAACTGGATGGCTTTGACCCATCCTGTACTTCTGAAGAAGACGGCATACATCACTTTTTTCAGTGCGCGTTGTTTTTTCACCATTGTCGGCGTGGGATCATCTTCAAAGACCCATACTTTGCTTTCTTGACGTGTTGGAACGTCAAAAAACGATATGTACGTTTCATCTGCGTATGGCTGCGGATCCAATGTTAAGATCCTTCTGTATCATTTGATAGGTACAGCGATGATCATCCATTAACATTTTTCGTATGGCAGACACATTATCCGGGATGACTGCCGACGGCGGCTTTCCTGTGTGTTCTTCATCCTGAAGAAAATGGCGACCTCTTCTAAATTCTCTAAGCCATCTGAATACAGTAGCACGAGCTGGAGATTCATCACCCAATGCTAATTGCAACCGTTGAACGCATTCTTCTTGATTGAATCCTGCTTTGAAATCGTAGAAAATCATAGCGCGAAAATGTTCTCGCGTCAACTCCATTTTCTCTTCTGTTTAAAATTTATTCCACGCTAAACAAGTTGAAGTAAGTCAGTAAAAAACCGTCTTCTGTGTCAAAATACTTTGTTACTTTAAAATTAAACCGTAATTTTTATTTTGTAAATTCTCGTCTGCGCGTATCTCAAAAATTTCAGAGTAACCCTAGTATATTAATGTATACAAAAACCCTTAATGTGTTGACTTAATTTCTATGCAGAGAAGTTTTAACGTTTAGTAAGTATTTGTATCAAATTTTGTTATTGTTTAATTGTAACCACGAGCTTCGGAAATTCAAAATTAGCATTGATCTTATTGAAAAGACTTCCATGTTGGTTTTTTCCCCAGGAAATGTTGAGTCAGAGCTTCCTTATACCAGTACCTCTATTTGCTGAATCCTTTTGTTCGGCCTCACCCCTTTCTGCACGTGCGCTAACCCCGACGATTTTCGGCGTTTACTCTCACTCAAACGTCATTTCATTTGACGTTTTCCCCTCGCGGACTCCCCTTCGCTTTCAGTTTTTGTTCTCCCTTCAGATTTTAACCAGACAGAAAGAACCCCCGTTTTTTTTTTATATAAAAAATCTCCTGATTTTATTGCGGTTATTTCAGTCATTGAGGTCCTTGCTACAACCTTGACTGGTCATGAATTCAAGAGCCGTAACGTACTTTTTTTTTTGTTAAACTGCAAAATTTACGATATTTTATTCACGTTAATTTTATTGTTTGAATGTTGATATTGTTTTATTGATCCTCATCGAAAAGTACACCTTATTTCGTCGGGAAATGTACGCACAAATAGCGCAAAAGTAAATATTTTTCGAATTCCCACCCCCGCCTCCTAACTTTGCTCCAAATCTCGGAGTTGTCTCTGACAAATCTTAAACTGGGCGTTTTTTCGGGGGAAAAAATCATTTAATAAAAATGTTTTTTTTATTCATTTATGAACTCAAGTTATGTGTCAATAACTGCATTGAATGTAAAAGGCTTGATTTACATCTTTTCTGTTTAAAAACATAGTTATATTTTTCAAATTTATATATGTGCATATTAAATAAATAATTAATGTAAATATCTTGTAAAAAATTTTTTTAAAAGTCAATGAATATAGCAAATGGAAGAGTAAAAAATACTTTTTTAGAAAAATGAAAATCGCTTAGAATACCAAAAAACATGACAGCAAAATAAAAAACAAAATTAAGAGATTAAAAATATATAGAATTAAAATTGAAGCGGACAAATTGAATATAAAAAGGCGAAAATTAAGTAGTTGTGACCCCGGCCTGCTTCCTGTCCCCAGCCCTGAATGAGGCTCAAATAGTAAAAGGGGGTGAACAAGGCTCAGCATTTACAAGCAGGGACCAAGCACGAAGGGCCCCTCCCTGAAGTATTATTTCACTTGGAGGTCATTGCGACCTTGAACCTGCCCAAAGCCACTATCAGTGAATCGTCATTTGCCATACCTACTTCTAAATTCTTGACACCTTGAATGAACACGAAAGATCATCGGTTAAGTCAGGATTCGAACTCAATACCTTTCTATGACGAGAACGACTACCTAACCAATCAGGCTACCGCTGATTTAAAAATTATGTGGGGTTATCTTCGAGGGAAAAAAACTGAATAGAAACTTGCTCTTTTTTCATTTGGATTCCAGTAGGCTAAGATAAAGGCGTTTCGAATATGCCTGAAGATTCTGTAGAATAAACAACAGCTGTATATAAAAAGAGGTAGAGGACATTTTTTATTTACACAATAAATTTACCTTTTTTTACTGCAAGAGACATATTTATTCCACTAAAAAATAAGTTAGCTGTGTGCTCATGAAAAGTGCCTTTACTGCTGATAATATAAAAATCGTTCCAGAGGACTTCGAATAAATGAAATGTTAATTATGAAAAATTAAATCAAGAAGAAAGAATAACGAAGAAAGTTTAACAAAGGAAACACCACAAAATACCAGTGTAAAAAGTTTAAAAAAATGAACTTTTTATTCCGTCCAATGTAACAAAAGATTGTAAAAGGTTAAGTAAATGAAAGGTATCGCAAGAATTTAAATAAGCTTGGAATAAAAAGGATTTAAAGTAGAAAAAAAGACCTATTACTATAAAAAAAGATTACTGCGAAATGATTTCATTTCGGTAATTCAATTTATCACTTTTACTAAAAAAATCGCTGAAAGTAAACAATTTTTACAGTTGAAGTTAAGAAAAACAGTATTTTTTTGCGTACACACACACACACGCATATATATATATATATATATATATATAATATATATATATATATATATATATATATATATATATATATATATATATATATATATATATATATATATATATATATATATATATATATATATATATATATATTAAATGGAAATGTGCCAGTGTTATAGAAAACATAAAATTAAAATTAAACCAAAAAGTTGTGGTCTTGTGTCAGCCAGGCTGGCAATATGGGGTGCGCTGTTCCACTTTTCCAACTGAACCCTATTTGTTGTGGAGTTCGACTTCCTCAGTACATACATGTTATAGTTACTCGTTTTTATAGGGTAGGCAACCCTTCACAATCCATTCATACAAGGAAAGGACAAAGACAGAAGAGAGAAAGTACACCCATGCTCGAACTGGGATTCGAACCCACGACCTCTCTGTCCGTAGTCAAGCACTCTGTCCACTAGACTGGATGGGCAGCAAACGAAGTAGTTATTTAAAAAAATATGAACAAAAATGATATCTTCGTATCGGATTTTATAGATTAGTTTGAAAATATTAGGTTGGTGCGTATGAAATGTCGGATTCTCTTTACATGCGGACGTTTTCCTCCCTGTTTTCGTTATACTTTTGTATTTGGCATAACCTCATTCATACTCGTATTGTCCATTGCCAGAGACTCATTTCAGCAAAATAGGTTTTCTCGAAGGTCTTCCCTTTTTTATTTCTTTTGAGTTTATTGCCGATAGGAATTCTTTGACATTCGCGTCATTTTCTTATATGAGTACAAACTTGGTAATAGTGCTGCAAAAGCTGCAAGCAAAATAAACCAAGCGTTTGGGGAGAATACGGTTAACGATCGGAAAGTGCAGCGTTGGTTCGAAAAATTTCGGACTGGCGATTTTTCACTGCAAAATGAGCCGCGCGGAAGACCCAAAACGTCTGTGAAGAATGATGACCTGAAGGCTCTAATGGAAGCGGATCCAGCCGTATCCACGAGGGAACTTGCTATCAGGATGAAAGTTGACCATACAACGATATTGAGACACCTTTCTGAGATTGGCAAGGTTAAGAAGATGGACAAGTGGGTACCGCACGCACTGACAGAGCGAAATAAGCTGGATCGGTTAAACGTATGCTCATCATTGCAGCATCCACCCTATTCACCGGATCTCTCGCCGACCGATTTTCATTTTTTCAAGCATTTAGAGCTGTTTTTAAGGGGCAAACACTATGAAAAGGAAGACAGTCTAAAAAACTCGATATCAGAGTTTATTAATTGTAAAGACCAAAATTTTTTAAGACAGCCATCTACGCTTTAAAATCTCGTTGGGAGAAGTGTATTGAAGCGAATGGAGCATACTTTGATTGAATAAACAGCTTTTGAAGAAAGATATGCAGTTTTATACAATCACTTAAGAATCCGACATTTCATACGCACCAACCTAATAGATGTCGCAACTATTTATGAACTCTTCTATTTCCTCTGATAAGTCGATGACAGCTTTTTTTTCATATTTTTTTATATATAAAGAACTTTTTTGAAATTTTATTCTCCTAAATTGAAGAATCTGGACACTTGTTAATGTATTAAAAATATGTTGAAGAGTAGAAATGAGTGAATGAAATAAAAATTCGGAATTTTTTGTTTCTAAATTCGAAATAAGAAATAGTAAAAGGCACACCGTAAGAAAATGATAATACCGTGCCAAGATGGGGTTGAGTTGTATAGCATTTTTGTTGTATAGTGGTATTGTTTAAACTGTTTTGTTTATAAAACTTTGTACTGTGTTTAAAACAGCAGTTTATATATAGTTATTTAGATTTTTTGTGTTTATTCTTGTTGCTATCTTTGTTCCCAAACCTTTGGCGAAGAAAAATGTATTTGTGTAATAAATGTCATGTTTGTTACGTCACTTATAGTCATTAATGCCATTTTCCTCTGAATTAAAGGAAGAAATGCGAAAACACCGATATTTGTGAGAAAATATTGTTATTTTGACCTGTGTTTTGTGTGTGTATGCTTTTTATACATTATAAAATTTTACTATTATTGTAGGCCTACATTCGGTGAAGTTCAATTCAATTCTTGAATTTTATTTGCAAGAATTTTCTAAAATTATCCTGATAACATTTTATTTGAAGTTTTCTTAATACGATATTGTTTTGTTTAATATACGTGCAATTCACGATACAATCTGAAAATCAATCATTTAACCAAATATCCATGCCTTAACCTGTATTGAATGCAAATAATCGACTCAATGAATGCTCATTAGTTTAGGCAAAAATGTGAGCAGCTTGTCGCCATAAAATCTGGTAAAGTGAGATGCTCTTTATATGAAATCATTTGTTCTTTTTTTTCTGTTGAAATTCTTAAACTCGAAATATTGTTTGCTTTATCAAAAACAATTGGAATTATATATTTTTTTAAAAAGTTATAAAGTATTTTTACTGTGTCAGGTTTCATTTAAGGAAATCAATCATTTTTTTCTAATATCCTAAAAGCATTCATTTAAAAAAAAAACGTGGATAAAATCACTGTTTGTTTCACAATAAATCATAGATGTGACTATATTTCACATTTTACCATGTTGTTAGTATTATTTAATTAATTATTATTTTTTAATCACATTATTTATCATTTTTTCTGTAGAATATATATTTACAATTGAGTATCGCTTACCAGTTGAATGTTTTTTTCTCTTTTAAAACGTATCGCCTTCAATTTTCATGTAATCAATTTTTATCGTTTGCTTTCCCTCCCCCCTCCCAAGTTAAAATGGCAGAACAAAAAGAGATTACCTTTCCTGAACGACAAGTGTTCAGAGCTGTCTTCTTGAATCTTGTTTTTCATGAGTTCTGATGCTGAAGCGACGCTCTAATTTCCGGTTGGATGTTGACAAAAATATTTCGAACCACTTGTTTTTTCTAATTACGTAATTTTTTTAAATGTTTATTTTTAGATATTAGTGATAGAAATTCATGCATTTATACTGAGACCGATATTCATTCCACGAAAATTAATTAGCTGTTGAGTATTTTTGATTTGTTATGCTCTCTTAGAGTGTCAGACTTGTTTTAAATGAGAGTGAATGGAGATTCCCCAGCAAGAAATATAAATTGAAAATAAGTTTTGCGAATTTTTCCTTGCTCATACGCGCGCGAAAATGGCAGGGATTTCATGACATTATAATGTAAATCATTTTCCGTACGATCTTATCTTCGAATCGCGAAGTTGTTATTTATTTTTAAAAAAAGTCTTGAATGTTTTAAGCTGTCCATTTTTCATATTCTAATTTTCCACATTTACATCATGATGAATTAAAAAAAAATTTTTGTGTCAATTTTTGTATAATATTTTAATTTCACCTTCCTTTTAACAAACTAAGAGAGCTTGAAAGGGTCGATAATGTTTTGATGAATACATCCAAGTATTTAACTTAAGATTTTTTTTATAGCGAAAGGATAAAATAGCAGTTATGATTGGGAATATGCAAAGCAAAGCTAACTATTGCAAATTTATTAAAATAAAATTTTTCGTGAAAACTTTTTTATGATAATAAAGTTTTTTGTATGAATCATTGAGATACGTTTAAATAAATTCTTACATAAAATATGTATAGAAAAATTACGCACACAATATATATATACATATACACACACACATATATATAAACTAAACTCCATCGCGCAACAGCCCATGTGGGTCAAGGCTTACAGTGCCCATAACTGTTTTCATGACCGAGGGCCCTAGGGTGCGAAGCATATGTCCCAGTTAGGTGGTCAGCCTAACGTAAGACCCCCAGTGTTTAGTTCCCAAGCATGCTTGGTACTCAGTAAATCGACCCACTGAAGGGATGAAAGGCTGAGTCAACCTTGCCCAGCCCGAGGATCGAACCTCGGACCTGTGTCATGGGAGCGTGAAACGCTGCCACTAAGCCACCGGGCTTCACACACGCCGAGCTGGCAGCCGAATGGTTAGCGCTCTTGCCTTCGGTTCAACAGTTCGTGGGTTCGAATCCCACCTTGGGCATGGATGCTTGTAGGGGTTCGGAGATCACTTTAAACCGTAGGTCCCAGTCTAATTACTTTCGTGTTCAAAAAATGACCGTTAAGCGACAAACAAACCAAATCACACACACACATATATATATCAGAGGGGAGGGTAAAACAAAGCACTTGAAATAAGTATTACATGCATTTTTTTCTTTGAATGTTA
This sequence comes from Latrodectus hesperus, assembly GCA_037975125.1. NCBI lineage: Eukaryota > Metazoa > Arthropoda > Arachnida > Araneae > Theridiidae > Latrodectus > Latrodectus hesperus. The sequence continues at coordinate 2,916,641 of JAJQOW010000017.1, read as the reverse complement.
AATTTTTTCTCGGAAAAGGTTGACAAGGATTATAATATTTATTTTATAATTAATCTTTATGTAAAAAAAATGGTTGAGGTGTTGATCTTGCGTAACGGTATACCCGCATACAAGATGACGATTCGTCAATTCTCATATTTTTTAGGGCGTACCGAAACATGTCCGACAAAGTGATTATGGAGATCTTACTCGTGTGGAAAGCCACGTGACGACGCCTTGAAGAGTTCCCAAACAGCAGGGCCCAAAGGGCATCGCTTGTAAGTCGATTCCCCAACAATTACCTCGATAGGTATGTGTGAAATCCAGTGGTGGACGTTATTTTAACCACCTGCCGCTTTTAAAAGGGATCCTCCATCGCCGGAAAAGTAATTACGAGTGTGCCAAAAAATCGTTTGAAAATCCTCTTGCAGCAGCCCGAAGCTCTTAATCTCGCCAATTACTTTTCTCCCTTCCCTCGAGTGTTATGGCTTCCACCACTGAAAATCGCATTTGTTGCCAACCGTGTTGAAGTAATATTAATAATAAAAAGCATTCCGTGGGGATTTCGGAAGGGAGTTGCGATTACCGTTAATGGATGAATCATTTGAATTTATCATCGAGTCCTCAGGGCGTGCGCCACTTTTGGGAGGAGCGACGAAGAATAACTCCAAATGGATGAGAAAAACTGGTTCATGGCGATGTTTTAAAATTCCCTCTGTATCTCAACTCTTTACAATTTAATTAAATTTTCAATTATAGGTTATTCACGTGGTCCTTAGTTTCTTAAAGATTCATTCGAGAAGAAAAATATTTAAGCATGAATGTGAGGAAGGTTTCGTAAAAATGAAGGGGGTGGAAGTTTAGGGGCGAAAGAAATCTGATGGAGCGAAATTGTGTGTAAATCTGTTTATTGTGCGTAGTCGAAAGCAGTGATGATAAATCACTTTTTAATGCCTGTTGCCATTCGTTTAAGATGTTGATTTCGGGCCGTGGTGGTTAGGGTACCGGTCTTCCGTCCGAAAGGGCTGGGTTCGATTCCCAATGCCGCCGAGTACGTGAGATATACGTGCTTGATAAATCTGTTGAATTGAAAGTGGTGTAATGCTCCAGAGAGAATTTCCTCCCCCTCCACCAAATGGAGGGAGTGAATGCTCTGGTGGTCTTTCGGAGAAGTCTTAGAGCACAAAGTCGTACTTACACCTTCGTGTTGCTCTGGTTAAATTCTCTGGGGAGAATCTCCCCCCCTCCAGATTAACGTCAAATTCGAGGAAGTGGATCGTCTGGCGGAATCATTTATCGGAAGGGTCTTAGAGTCTTGTCAGTGCTGCGATGAAACGAAGAACACACCCTTCTGACTTAATTTCGTAGGCCTACGACCTTGACTTGTCCAAGTGTCCTAAGTAACAACAGATGTTGATTTGTGTTTTAAAGTGATCCTTGAATTTTTGAGCTATCTATTTCGTGGAATGGGCTGCATATCGTGTGCTAGGGTACTTTTTTTTAAACCTCCGTTGTGTGTTAGAATTTTTATGTATCAGGTGTTACCAGAGCGGAAGTCATGGAAACTCCGCAGCACAACCCCCGATAGATCAAGCGTGCACACATTCAGGCTCTCCGCGTCTCTCATTGGTTGGATAATATGCATGATCTGCTACAAATCTATCTCGTTACCCTCGTGTGCAAAAAATGAAACCAGCAGGAGTTCAACCTCCCATCCAGACGGTGACACCTACCCATGTGACGCCGCGTGACGATAACTTTACAATGTCTTGTAGGTTTGAAGATACACGAGTCTAATGGACAACTAAGTAGTTTGCACTCTGCCTTTTAGAACAACTTTTTGTAGGTTCGACTCCCACCTGATTAGTGGATATTTGTGGTGATGCAGATGCTTAAATCTGTATGTTCCCCGTCAAGTGAGGCTTCATGTGCAAACCCTACGGCGACTACCAAATCATAATAAATGCAGGCTCCTTCACGGTTAAGATGCTGGAGTTTTAAAGTGAGGTGCTGACTCAGGTGTCGACCACATCATTTGTGACCGTGGTTGAAAAGACGATGTGAGCGGCTATTTTTCCCGTCTTTCATACAAGTATGTCATCGAAAAATAACTGATTAAGTATCCCTTATTTATATCTTCTCCCCTTTCCTTTTAACGAAAAATGAACCTCAAATAGTATTTCTTGAAAACTGTTGACCAAAGACCATAAAACAAATCGTAATGGCGAAATAAATGTGAAAAGGTAAAAACATTTTTAAATATGACTTATGTATGTTATAATATTTTTTTTATTTGAGATGAGCATTTTTTTCCTGCGCGAAAATTATGAATCCGGGGTGCCCAGGTGGGAAACAAAGCTCCGCCATCCCCGAAGAATGTGAAAAATGTCTCGCGAACGGCCAACAGCCGGATGCACGGGGAACGGTTAGCGGTGGGAGGGGGGGGAAGAGATTCCTACAACCTTGGATGTTCAATTAAGCATCCACTGTTTAAAAAATAAAAGAATCTCAGGTACACCCTCCATTCCCACAGTGGCTACTTGACATCATCCTCGGTGGCGCCCCCTGGTCGGGGAACACCCCAGGTGTAAAAAGAGGATCGGGGCGGAGGGGGCACCGTGTGATGCGTCTCGGGGATTCTGTTCGGGTTTCGCCCTCCCCTCTCCCATGTTCTGTGCGCTGCTTTTTATCACGCATAAATGCGAATTGGTTCTCGTCTGAACTGTCTGCGGTATTTTTATTTTTTTCGGTTCAATTCCCCTCCCCCCTTTAACGGATATGGGTGTGGATGAAGTGTATTAGTTTTTTTTATCTGGATGAGTAGGCGCCAATATTTTCATTTAAAATGTTTGTAGACAATTATTTTGGACTTTACTTAAATAAAAAAAAAAGTCGTCTTTTAAAAATGTATGGGCATTTTTTTAATTTTATTGCAGGAAGTCCTGATGCGTTATTTTTACTTTCAAATTTTTTTTCTACTTTCAAAGGCATTTTATTAACAGTTATAACAATTAATATTTATTAAGATTATAATTACGAAATAATTATAAAAGTAAACTAAACCATGCTGTGGTTTTTCTGAATTGGTTTTTCTCAAACATATTCTCTTCGCGAGGTCCAATCAGCGGCTGCAGGCCACTTCAGGCCGAGCTGGCAGCCGAATGGTTAGCGCTCTTGCCTTCGGTTCAACTGTTCCTGGGTTCGAATCCCACCTTGGGCATGGATGTTTGTAGTGGTTCGGAATCCACTTGAAACCGTAGGTCCCGGTCTAATGAGCCCTCGTGTGCAAAAAGTGACCGTTGAGCGACAAGCAAACCAAACCAGGCCACTTCAGCAGCCGAACAATTGATGCACTGACTTGTGATTCATGAGTTCGTGGGTTCGATTCTTACTTTGGTGTATGGATTTTTGTAGTGCTTTGGAATCCATTCTTAAATTACACATCGGGTTCTAATTGGCCCCCATGAAAAGTAACTGTTGAATGAAAAGGACCCTTGAGAGGCAAACTTCTTGCTGATGACCGGATAAAACGTCCTCATTTGTGCAAGAATGTTTGAAAGAAAAAAAATGAAGCAAAAAAAGAAAAGTGTCTTTTTTGCAGCTTAAATGATAATAATGTAGATTCATTTAATGTAGATTCCATTTTCGTCGTTCTAGAGTGACATAAAAATCTCAGCGTTCACTTTATTGAATTTTACGGGTTAAAAACAGTATTTTATTGCATGAATATTCCCACCTCCCGCTTTCTATTAGTTAGTAATTCTGCATTCATTTTCCCCCGTCAACTCTTTAACGTTGCCAAATCGTCCGTCTAAACTTTCCAAAGAATAGAATGTTGAAAGGAAAAACTGCTTTCGATAATACATCTCATAAATATTTTATGATTTTGAAAAGCTTTCTTTTGGACGAAAATTCTGCATTTAATGTTTTTTCTCAAGCGTCCCAGTCGTGTTTCAAGCGATATTTAATATTTTAATGTGCAAAAATGGCGCTCTCCGGTCCCCAGCACTAAGTGAACACTGCTTGTTGTTATTTTTATGGGAAACCGTATCATTTCGGTTAGAACTTCACCGTTATCATCTTAGTCTTGGTTTATTTGGCTTGAGGGGGAGGGGGGAAAACAACTTCTTTACGCTGGGGAAAAATGATATCGTTTTATGGAATGTTAGGTGGCCTCTTCGAGCAAACGAACAGTGTTTTAGTGTCACAAGTTTTTACAACCGTCGCTCCTTAACTGTTTGTCTTGGGACGATAAGGCAACAATTTTGGAACTTCGCGAAAGTCAACAGCGTTATCCCAGCAAATAGCGGCCGGGATGACGCCTCTCGGTTTTTTTGTTTCCACGGTTATGTTATGCCACCTGTGATCTTTGGAGGCGGCGGAGGTGTCAAAGTCCTTTCTGATAGGGAGCGCTGTCTTCCGAATCGTCGTCCCTACAAAAGAGAATCGCAATGCACACTGTTTCGATGGTTCGGAATTTCTTGTGGGCAAATAATGTGTTTTGGGAATTTTTTTCTCGAATCTTTTGTCTACTTTCTGGTGAAACTCTCCTCCACAACTAAAATCTATCTGATGGATCAAATAAATGGGACTTTTTACTGTGCGATAATTTCTAATTTCGCTTGTAAAAACTTATTTGTTTTCATTTTTTTTAAAGCTTAATTTAATTCAACCATTTACCTCATTATTTCGAAAATTTTGGGACCGATTTATGTAATATTTTTTTGCATAACTTCTACGCACTAGTAAATGTAAAATGTTCTTCTCCTGGTGAGGAAAGAAAAGTTTTCATTCGACTCTTTTTTTTTTTTTTTTTACAAGGTAAACAAGAGATTTCTTTCCGTTTTGGAGGTTGCCATTGAATGAAACGAAAATAAATACTTATTCTCATTTCATTCAATGGCAACCTCAAATATATGATAATGTGCTTGAGACACCGGTCGGTCGAGAATAGAAATTTCACTCTTTATAAAAACAGGTTCACCGCGCACATTCATCAATCGTAATTCGTACCGTATCCAAAAGAAATGGACGTGTCGAAGGAGCTCGTCCGTTGTTGTTTGCTTTATGACTTCCAAGTGGGCTCATCAGCTGCTGCATCAAATCGCCAACTATGCCAAGCATTTGGGGATAGTGCTGTGAATGGACGTTGGGCAACGCATCGGTCTCACTGGTTTAATTCGAGAGATTTGTCCCTCTGCGATGGTGTCGGGTGGACATGTTGTCAAGTGGTACATTATGAGCTGCTACCAACCGGTCCAGCGGTCGCTGCGGACCTGTTCATGTGCAACAGAAGGTGTCAGTGCTGGTTAACCTCAAAGATGTACCGTTCTTGGTCGATAACGTGAGGCCGCATGTCGTGCTGGTGTCAAGGAATACCATACAGTGACTTAGTTGGGAGAATGTATGTCATCCTCCTTACCTACCTGACGTTGCACCATCTGATCACCACCTTTTCCATTTCTTGAGCAATTATGTTGGTAGGAAATCTTACACTAATAAAGCAGGCTTGCGCCCAGGATTCACGGAATTCTTTGTTTCCTAGACCCCCGATGTATTGCAAGGGGTTAGCACAACTGGAGCCATGTTGGCAGAAGGTGCAACTGGAGGCCGATTACTTCGAGGGCTATCAATTGCTTGCTTTTGGCCATTAAAAACAGCAAAAACGTTCTTGTATACCTTCTAAAATAATTTTATTTTATTTTTTTTTCTTTCCTTTCTGACTTAACATAATAATTTATTTATTAACTAATTCGCATACTGAATATTTTTATTTATTTTATATGTGATTATTTTGTTTTTTATTGAAGACACTTTCTATTAAAACACACACACACATATTCAAAATAACTTACATTGATAAATTATTTTGAGTATTTCTTTTAAATTTACTTAAAAACAAAATTAATACTTAAATAATTTATTACTATAATCCCTAAAAGATTAATTTGTTGTTGTTTGTTGTTGTTTCCTATGACACTTGGACAAGCCAAGCTCGCTATTGCCTTTGGCAGTGCGAATGAAGTCAGTAGGGAGCGTCTTTCGTTTGCATCAGGTTTGGTTTGTTGGTTTGTTTGTCGCTCAACGGTCATTTTTTGCACACGAGGGCTAATTAGACCGGGACTTACGGTTTAAAGTGGATTCCGAACCACTACAAACATCCATATCCAAGGTGGGATTCGAACCCACGAACTGTTGAACCGAAGGCAAGAGCGCTTACCATTCGGCTGCCAGCTCGGCTTCGTTTGGATCAGAGCACCACGAAGGTGAAAGTACGACTTTGCTCTTATTAAGGTTCCTCATCATTTTGAACCACGGTCAGGTGACGAGGCCACACCTGAGCTGGCAACCTCCTCTCCCCATCCACGCCACACCAGCGGCAGGAATTTGGACGTCACAGATTAATGTTGACACGTCCCCAACGCACGGAAGATTAATCTCTACATTTATTGTCCATTATTCCAGAATATTCCTTTATAAATCACTATATTAGAACATAATATTTTGAATTATTAAAAAAATTTATTTTATCTTTTAAGAATTAATTTGTAAAAATGACGGATAACGAGTGAAAAATTGAACTATTTATGCATAGTGTTATTTACACATGATGATATTGCCTAGTATCATTGTTTAAAATAATTTTAGGATTGAAATTTTTATAGACATTTCTACAATTATATTTGATATATAAATCAACCAAGTAATTAGTGAAATGCAATTTATTCAATATGAAATATACTTAACACTGAATAATCTCCATGATCATTTCAAATACTTTAGTATTGTACTTAACCTGCTTTAATTTTTCTCCATTAGAGGAGTTGGTAGTAATTTGGGTAATCTGAATGTTTAATTTTATTGTAAGATATTTCTCTGAAATATATTCGTCTTTGTTTAGAGAATATCTCCTTTATAAATGCCCTTATTAACAATGATAATAAATTTAAAAAATAAGTTTTGCTTGTTTTTTTTTATATATATATATATATATATATATATATATATATATATATATATATATATATATATATATATATATATATATATATATATATACACACACACACACATGTATATATGCCTTAAATGTTATATTTTATTATTTATATATATAATATTTAAGACATCGAAATCTTTTTTCAATACAATTTTATCTCAAACAAATGCTAAAACAGTGAACTGCTGAGTTTCTTTTAACAATCTTGTTTAAAATTCTAGTGTTTCACATAACATTTGATTGCTGTAGATTTTATTTATTGAATGCAAAAAAGTTGGGAACAAAAAAAAATATATTGGAAGAATTTTTTCTTTTCCAAATTTTGAAATCACGGCTAGTTGCTCTAACTCATCATTATTTTTTTTTAACGTATCTGTCAAATACAGGTGAACAAAAAGCGAACATGGTTCTTCTTATTTCTTTTGTAAGTGCGCCAGCTTTTCATAAAATCAGCCGAGAAAAATGGGAAGGAAAAAAAAAATGGATGTGCAGGGTTTTGTGGAAAGGATAAGAAATGACAGCAGAGAAAAATGAGTTTCCCTTATTATTTCAGAAGCCGATGAAATCTACAGGATCGAATATTTTATTTTTCTTAAGAAATTTGCTAAGCCTTCTTTCCCTTTTTTGTTATTTTTCCTGCTGATGACGTATCATCATCACGTGTTCATATCATTATGTTTCATATTTCGAGAAATCGTTTTTCTATTTATTTGTTGCCATTATCTCTTTATTATAGTTGTTCTCTTAAAGGCTTGCACAATGCATGTATGAATTGATACAAAAATTTATCGTAATTTTTTTTTTCATTTTTTTAATTTAATAAAAGAATTATTTAAAATATTAATAATATTGATCTGTATTTTAGAAATTATCGCAAAATATTTTCTAGTTTTATTTAGAGTTTTAGATGAGTATGTTATTTCATTTTAAATTTTACCATAGGAAAAATAATGTAAGCAAGTAAATTTTTTTTAATAATTATTTTATTCTCATGGTTTCATATCCATATATTTTCCCATCTTTCTATTGTCGCTCTTAAAGTGCTTACATTTAGTGTTGTATCTTCTGCGCACATTGTTTCACTGAATATCTTGGAAGTGTGTGTGGGCGTGAGATTACGAAAGTTTAATGGATTTCTGGACTTAAAGGACTTTTCAGTTTGTTTATATCTTCTTCATGAACCAAAAATAGATTCATTTATGTTTCAGTTAATTAGCTTTTATTCGCATACAAGTGATAAATACTAGTTTTAATAATTAAAGTGAATATTTAAACTAAACTCCTACCTTGGCCATTGGATGTTCGGCCTAATGAAGGAAATGTATTGACTCTCTAAATTTCAACAGCCCAATTTATTGAACTTTAATTATACTGGTTTAGCGTTTGAATTTGAATTGTTTTCAAGATCTGTGATTATTCTTGAATTTCATGTTTCTTCAACTGTTGTAACCATGAATTATCTGCTCGAGTTATTTACAATCGCACTTTTTGTATTGGTTAGTATCTGTATATTTTTGGTTCGAATTATTTTATAATGTACATTTTATGATAAGTACAGAGAGTTCATTTGTAGCTATTACAGTTGTAGTGTTAACAACTCCACACACAATACATGTTTTGCAATTTTATTATTTAATTAGGTTATTGTAATATATATATATATATTATATATATATATATGTGTGTGTGTGTATATATATATGTATATATATATATATATATATATATATATATATATATATATATATGTATGTATGTATACATATATATGTATATATATATATATATATATATATATATATATATATATATATATATATATATATATATATATATATATATATATATATATATATATATATATATATATATATATATATATATATATATATATATATATATATGTGTGTGTGTGTGTGTGTGTGTATATATAAAGCGGATAGCGGATATGGTGTGAATTTTCGAAATCTTTTTTTAAGAACTGATTTCACACGTCGATGAGAAAACTATCGGCAGTGTAAACGAATTTATCGCCATTCTATTTACACCAATCGCATGCCAATCGATTTAAATTATTTGAATGAAACTTAATCACGTTATAAAGATGGAACTGATTTTTACCTTTTGCATTTTACACTCCTTATTTGCTAGGATTAATTTTTTAAATACCTTTCGTATGTCCTTATCAGTAAACTGCCAAGTGTGTCAACTGCATTAAGAGTAATTTACTCCAGTGCTATCTTCTTTATGTACATTAAGTTGATTTTTCCCACCACTGATAAAAATGAACTAAAACTCAGTTGTAAACCAACTCACAAAATTATGAACGAGGGAGAATTCTTTCTTTATTCATTTTCTACATCTGTTTCTATTCGAACATCTTTTTTTTAAATTTACAATTTAATTTACAGAACAAAACTTTACACTTTAATTTCGTATAAAAAGTAATATTTTTACGATATCCCGATGGAGATGAATAATGTATGTCAGTACCAGAAGCAGCAATTTTTAATTTCCAGTGTCGCCCAGTCAGTGGTCAATTTTATCCGCTTCAGACACCTCCACCGCAGGTCCGCGAAATATCTGTCCAACATCCCAAGTGTCATCGGCCGACAACCGATATGAAAACAGCACCCACATCACAATAGTTTAGAAAATCATAGAATCTGTGATGAAAAATGCAACAAAAACTGGCCACTATGTACCTAATTGCTTTTGATAAATTGCAGAGCTGTAAAAGCACCACAGTTAGTGTCTGTCTAGATCATCGATGATTGCTTGAATGTCGAATATTGACCATTCTTATTTATAAAATTATATATGTTCTATAATAATTATTTTTGTCGTCATGATTTATTTATGGGAAAATATTTTGCCAGTAGATCGAATTGTTGAACTTTTTCTGGTCCTTGGAGAAAATCCAATTGAGAAGCTCTGGTTTAGCCCAAGTGCTGCTGCTCTAAAGCGTACTGTTCTGCTGACTCAGTGAAGGCTCACACTGTTAGACGCCAACTTGAAGTACCACAGTGTGCAGAATTTCAATTCACTATTCAAATGTTTTTCAAGTGCAAACGGTTAGTCCACAGCCATGACCCTGGTGGGTTAAGTTATGCGCCACATAACTGACACTCAAAAACAACTTTTGGAACTTTATGGCGCTGGGATCTTGGGTTGGTTTTAGAATTCCTCTTTTGTAGTGCTGTTGACCGATGGCCTGCTCTGCGGGAATCTTTGTTCATGTAGCCATCGGGTAGATGAGGAAACAAAAAACACTTGGCATTAAACTGTTTCTTTATGGGCCCATCAATCTGTCTTTATGCTGCGTTTCTTAGCGGGAAGGGGTTGTCGCCATTTTAATTAATGGATTAAAATCCATTTGACAAACAGACATATATCCTTCAATTTCTTTCAGTATGTGGAAAAATATTTTTTCGAAGGAAAATAAATTTAAAAGTAGCTTATTTTTAAATTCCATAAAATGGGTTCACAGAAACTAACAGTAGATGTTTTTAAATAATATCCAAGATTACAAAAAAAAAAAAAAAATGGCGGAATTTTTGAGATTGTAAAGTACTCCACTAATCAAACTCTGTCTTAAGTTCGGCTACATTATTGAGCTTAAACCAATTTGACTGGCTGTGGCCACAAGATAAATGATTTGCCTCGATATTTTTAAACATTTTCTCATTAGAATTCCTGAAGTTGTCGCATTTCCCTGAGAAGCACTATTACACCCAGCAAATTTAGATTTCATATTATCTTTTTTCCTTTAAATTCTCTCCTCGACAAGATAGTAATGCACTTCCATGTTTAAAACGATTTCCAAAGACTTCGTTTTAGAACATTCCGACTTAAATTTTTGTCGCTCCGATTTGGCGAACAAGTATTCATTTAGGAAATGGTAGTTTTTTTTTTTTTTTTTCGATCTGAGGAGAATAATCTGAAGATCCTTGCTATTTTTTCGAAAGGGGCAAATAAACTAGACGCCTGCGAAGAGCTTAATCTTCTGAAAACCTCGCGAAGAAAAGTCATTTACTAAATTTGCTCACAAATTCCAAATTGGCGTGGAATAAATGAGCTGAGTTGCATTTTGCCCATTTAACTATAAAACGCGCCATCCAAGGCAAGGTCCATTTTGGCGAAAAAATATAGATTTTTGCAAAGCTCTGAAGCAATTTGGATGGCAGGGAGCCATAAGCTCTGTAGTCTTGAAAATCGATGCTTCTCAAGTTTGCCTCTCCCCTCACACCCCCGCAAAGTTTTATTTTTGTCAAGTGTCATTGGTTCCAGTATCACGAATACTTGAAATCTGAGTTGGAATCATTCGGATTTTTTTAATGAATTAGTTGCCGAAACTCCGTTTGGCAATTTCTTTTTCTTTTATTCATAGTGGCATTTTCTTGTGTTACGTTGGGTGCTTTGAATTGAATAGATTCGCATTTTTTGGGCGGTAATGCAGAAGATTAAGCTCTAATGGTGACTCATTATTGTAAATTGTTTGCTGTTCTTTGAAAGGGGGAAGAATTTTTTTTATCGGTGTAAGGAAAAAATAACTTTGATACGAATTGTATATTTTTGTTCATAATTATATCAGAAAATTTGCTTCAATATTTTCTTAATTAGTAAGCTTTTAATTGCTGTTTTCATTTAATAATTGCTTTCCTTAAAAATGATCATGATATAACAAAGTAAAATGATTAAATCTCATACTTAAGTGGCTAAAAGACGGTTTTGACATGAAAATTTAATTTTAAGTATGATTACGAATAAACGCTCTTTTTGCTTCTTCATTGATTACATTTTCATCATATCTTATTCTGTTGCCTCACTTTGCATACGAAACAAAAGTATGGAAATGGATTTTCTGTTTCCTCAGATACAAGCATATTGTGCGCTGGCTCACTTAAATATGACATTATTGGAGTTTTGTTTGTTAGAGTGGCAACACGCAGGCACAATTACCAAGAGTTCCGCTTGTTCTCTGCACAGTTAATGCTTTCACATGCTTTTTTCAAAAGTTTTTTTAAATCTTAAAATAAATCTACGAAGACAGTTTTTTGCTGAAAAAAATATTTAGTATCCATTGACTGTTGTTGTTGAAATAGGTTTTTAGCATATTGTATAATGATGCAATGACAATATATGCTAAATTATTTAAATATGCCTACAAAAACTCTTAAAAATAAAGAATGTGTAATTATAAATCATGTTTTCAAAATAGATTTTAATTACAAGTTTACGTCTATTAAAACTATCTACTTTTATTAAGATACACTAATAAACCCATTAATAAAATATTATCTTCAATGTAATTTAAAACTTTTCATTCACAATAATCATTTTTCTTAATTTTTATTAAAGTATATTAAATTTTTGTTTTATTTAAAAATGAAACTGTTTTTGTTTTATTTAAGTTACTCAAAGTACTCATTATAGTAATTTATGTTAAAAAAATCTATGAGTTATAATGCTGAAACGATTTTAATTTTAACTAAAGGTTTTTAGACCGCAAAATGAAAAACGAGAATTAAAAATGTGTGTGTGTTTTAGTTTGAAAGCCAAGGAATGTCGTTTTCTGTGTGAAGACGATAAGTATTTAAATTAATAAATATTTGGTTTTTCAGAAATTAATATTGATGCAATATATAGAAGCTTATTGTATCGAGTACTGCACTTGACGTTTAATTAGAATTATTGAAAAATAATTACCATAATTATCTATGTAAATAAATGAATAATTTTATTTAAAGTAATACGCCTGTGCTGCCATCTATCTGCAAAGTTTATTACTAACAGGTCAATAGCAACTTATTGAGACTAAAAAGTGTTGTAACATTTTTCTGTGAAATTAAAGGAGAATGAAATAATGTATTCTGCAGCCAATTGCGTGATGTAGCATTCTATTTAAAATAGTATTTCATTTTCGTCGCCATCTTTCTTTTCCTTAATTAGAAATTCCTTTTGTGCACAGTGAAACAAATGTTTTCATTTTTGCTTTTGTTTTATGTATTCGGATGTCTTAGCTCTGCCGATTTCGATGAAGTTCGAACTCTCGATTTTTAAAATCCAGTATAGAGGGAGAGAGAGGAAGAAAAAAAAAGTCGAGCCTGACATATACATCCGTAGCGCTTTTTAAGCGTCAGCTTTAATCATGTTATTGCAAAGTCTATTTTTTACTGATGCAGCTGAAATCTACCGGAAGGAAATAGCCCGTGAGTCTTCACGTTCGAAAAAAATTCTTGAAGTGGAGTAAAGTGTCAGAAAATTTTCGAATGATTAATTACCGCGTTGTTTCGAACACCGCGTAGCTATCCGTTCGAAATCAGACCGCTCATAGTTTAATACTGGCAAGATTGTGGGTAGGCGTGGCATAGATTAATGAGCAAGTCCTTGGAATACCATTTAAGAAAAGTAATGTCTTTATCTCCTGTTGTCTTTTCCGGGAGCTCGTGGAATCGGGAATAAATTAAAGTCACGAAAATAACGAATCCTGTCGCTCCGGGGGAGAAGGGAGATATATTTTCCGGGAGCTGAGGGGGTGGGAAATGATAGGTGAAGATTTCTCCATTTTTGAGTTATGAGCTCTTCAGGAAAATAGTCCGTGCCCTGGCGCATGATTTAGCGGTAAATGTCGTCGAATTCCTTCGTTTGATTGGTCCAATAGATTCGCTGAAGTGGAGGGAATTGTCGGATCTTTAATGGGACCAGTTGAGTGCTTCGAGCTTTCGCATTTTTATTATGCAGAAGATTTGATTTTTTCTTTTTCGTTTGGATAATAGAATTTTAGCTTGCATCTCTTTCTTTTATTTATTTTATTTTTTAGGATTTCGCTTGGATATTCAGATTTTCTATTTGAAAATTCCACCGAGTTTGAAATGGAATTGTTTTCTGGAGGCGAGATGGTTTGTGCGATTTGTAATTACAATCATTCTGACGCTTTCTAGTTTCCTGATAAGTGATGATAAAATGTCCTGAAATTATGACGCGTGTTTCTTATGGAAAGAATTCGGAAAATGTCATATCTGATTTTATCGTAACATGGATAAAAATATTTTTCTCTTGGTTTTCCAACTATGCGAATCAATTCCTTTATATTCGATATTAAAAAAATTTTGTATACTGGGATCACTACTTTTACATTACCTAGCTGACAGTTGTGTGGATTACGCTCCTGTTTTCAGTTCAATAGTTCGTGGGTTCAATTCCTACTTCGGGCTTGAATGTTTGCAATGGTCGGGATCCCCTTTAAACTATAGTTCTTGGTCAAATGTGCCCTTGTGCGCAAAAAGTAACTAGAACGAGAAACCAACCAATTCTACTGTTGCAATTTTTACTTTCACTATGTGAATAGAAATATTGCATAAGAATTCGGGCTGTAGGAATATTTTACGCTAGCCTTTTTGGTTTTACCTTTTTGTTATTTCAGTTATAAGGTCCGTAATCAGAGTTGGATCACCAAATTGGTGGGAAATTAGAAACTAAATAAAAAAATCTTGAAAAGTTTACTGTTTCCCAACCCTTGATAAAAGCTCCTGGAAATGAACTCCTATTGAAAAATGGTGACTTTAATGACTAGTTTTGTTAAACCTTTGGAGAATCTTGACAGAAAAAGCACCGAGTTTAATTGAAATGAATAGAATACAGTGTTTGCATTGAGCAGCGTATGGTCAACAAGCATTTCTTTTTCGTGAGATTACTTCTGTGTTCATTCAAATTTAAATCGTCAGTGTTCAATAAGTGATGGCGAATAAATTCACGAATATATTTTGTCGCCTGAAATCAAAGGAATTTATTTGCTTCCAGAAAATGTGATTGGATGTTTTGTTCATTCTAGAAGAAGGATTCGAAGAATTTTCTCTATGAAAAAGAACAATTCCTCGAATAGGATTTCTGTGGAATGACAGTTTATTGGAAAGGACATTTTCCTACGTCAGCATGGAAATCATTGTTGGATTTATGGTCAACACTCGTACATCTTCCTTCCGTTTGTTCCTTTGATCGAAAATCCTTTTCCGCGCAAGTTCATGGGTGCGTTTGGGTCGCACCATCGTATGAAAGCAATCGATACAATCCATGTCCACAGAAAACGCAGCTATGAATCGAGTAATTAAAACTTCCGCCAAGCCATTGAGAACTCATTTCCAATTTCGAACATCGTTTTCAATGCTTTTCCTAAGCGATCGTCTGCAGCTCTGTTCGAACTGTCTTTTTCTGGTGGAAGAGTCCATGCTCTTGATGAGCGGAGAGAGAGTTGGGTATTGGAAATCTATCATTCATTCCAGCCACCTGCTGCCACTGGATTTTATCGATTTCCTACCCCCCTCTTGTTAAAAGAGGGGGTGGCTGGATCAACGGGGAAAAAAGAAGGGTTTTGAGACCGTTTCAACCGGAAAATGTATCAGTGAACTTTTTTTTTTTAAAAAAAAAAGATGGTGAAAAGATGTAGTTAATAAGGTTTTTCTCTCTCACCATCTCTGCAGCTGTGGGATTTTGTCGTTAATAGCTTAGAATTTCTATGTAAGCTTCAGACTGTTGTATTCTTTTCAGAGCTCTGTTGTCAAATTTGGAGGCAAAAGGAAATTTCGCTTGTTTATCTCTTTGCGTTCGCTTGCCGAACTTCTGCAGCCGTTCTTTGGCTGTCATTCGGAGCTCTCGTTGCTCTAAAAGGATTTATTTATGAGAATCCTTTTAGAGCAACATGTCAATTCTTATGCAACATTCTTTTTTTCCATTAAGGTTTCAAGATTTTCTGCAATCTGAATAAGAATGTATAAGGGACTTAAGAACAAAATATTTATCATTTATTTATTCTTTCACTCACTTATTTTAAAAGAATAACTTGCATACCAGGTATATCCAGAAAGTAAGTTCCGTTTCAATTTATCTCTGCTGCAGCGCTGTGATCGCAGTTCCGCACATGCGTGGTAGACGCTCTGTATCAAGGATAAGAAACGTGCGCCATTTTGAGATCGCTGTCAGCCACGTACGCTTTGTTGTGCTTGTTTACAATGTCGGTGTTGATTGAAAAACCCGCCGCTTGTGAAATCAGATCTGTGATTCGTTTTCTGAATGCTAGGAAAGTGAAACCAATTGAAATTTATCGGCAAATTTGCGAAGTTTACGGACAAAATGCGATGAGTGATTCTATGGTAAGAAGATGGGTCCGACAGTTCAATGAAGGACGTAGTGAAGTGCACGATGAAGAACGAAGTGGGCGTCCATCTTTGGTTACAGAAGAACTGGTTCACGCGATTGATGACAAGATCCAGGAAAACCGCAAGTTTACAATTAGTGCTCTCGCCATAGAATTGACCATCCTCCGTACAGTCCTGACCTCGCTCCTAGCGACTTTCATCTGTTCTTACATCTCAAGTCTTTCCTTGGCGGTCAACACTTCAACAATGACGAAGAGCTGAAAGAAACTGTTTCCAACTGGTTGAAGACACAGGCGGCAAACTTCTATGAAGAAGGTATACAAAAACTTGTGCCACGCTATGACAAATGCCTGCAAAATTTCGGCAGTTATGTGGAAAAGTAGTTTAAGAGTTGTAGAATTTTGTGCAATAAATAATTTTTCTGTATCTGTACACAATTTAATTTTATTACCAAACGCGGAACTTACTTTCTGGATATACCTCGTATTTTACCTATGGAATTTGTAATTTGAATTTCTGTTTTAGCCTATTGTCATATCGGTATGCACGTGATATGGAATAATATTTGAATATTCTCTCACATTTATTTTTTACTCTCAGTTTTGCAACATTTGATTATTTGGCATGCTTAATTAACTAACGCCATTCTTCGAGGTTTTTTTTTCACGCTTTTGTCTGCGATTGTTTGCGCTGCGTCACGTTTCTTGGTCCTTAAAGTGTCATGCCTTTTTCATTTTGCTTTTTCTGCTGTTCTATTCCATATAAAATCCATGGAAAAGGGCTTATCAAGCCGAAGCTTTGCTCCTTATATAAGAAATCGTTCTATTAACAAAATGAATTTCGATAATATTCTCAGGCATTTGATGGTGAACTTCGCCTTGTTTGCTGCCGCTCGAAGAATGTGATTGGAAGGCAAGCAGCCAATTCCTCGGCTAATCGACAAGTTGACGCCGTCTCGATGCCATATGACGTAGATGAAACGTCATCTGACATCATGGATATTTGAAACCAATAAAGCTGCGTGTTCAGGATCTCAGCATTTTTTAAAAACTAGTTTCGTTTTTTGCCTCCATAATGGAAGGCCGAATGGCTTTATAAATAAATTCAGAATCCACTTTAAACAGTTCTCTAACGGTAATTAAATTATTTTCAGCATCGCATTTATACCTTAATATTTTCCATATTTTCTGCTTAAGATATTTCTCTCCATATTACTAATATCTACTCTATTTAAGATGTTCTATTTAAAAGTTTTGCTTTGTATTTACTACCAATTCCTCTAACGTTTTCGTTGAAGCCCTTTATTTTATAAACGTCGAACTGTTAGTGTTTAAACAGGAAAAACGAATTCGGTCTGTCATTTAACCACCAAATTTTTACCCGTGTCTGTGTCTTCTTCTGTATGCTGATTAACAATCGAATAAAAACAAAGGTGCTTATGAAAATAATATTGCTATAAAACAGATTTGTTTTCTGGATTGGGCTTTATTTAGAAGGAAATATAAGACGTTAACAGTTATATATTATTAGTTAGATAATATTAGAAATATTAAATTGTTTCCCCTTTCTATTATATAATCTCCAATTCATCAGGTTAATTCTTCCTAAAAATTAAATTGAGTTAATTTGTTATATTTTTCGAAATTTCCTGATTCAATCATTCAGATTCATTTTTCTGTAATGTTTGCATTTTATACCAGTACATATACGAAATTCGCTTCCAAGAGAGAAAAATTCCTGTGAAGTTGTCTCCGAGATTGTCGCCGTCGAATGTGGAGAGACAATTTCCTAAAAGAATTCAGCGATAGTTATATATGCAAGGGATTCCTAAATGTTCTTCAATTTTAAAAATATTCGACTCGAGCTCGAGATAATAATAAAAAAATTTTTTTTTTCCTACTGCTATTTAACTAGACTTATTTGTCGTTTTATTTTTGGTGTGAAGGCATTGTCTAATTTACGATCACTTTGACCTCCCGATGTAGCATTCTCTCGTTCGAAATTAGCATAATTAATTCGCTTTAAACTGTTCTGAGACTCCGAAGAGAGAGAGAGAGTTCGCCGTATTTATTATTCACTCATTTATTTATTTTATTTTACTTTTTGCATCTCACTGTAACCGACTGGAATGGTTGCTACGTGACGAGAATAATGCGACTTCAAACGCAAACGACTTATTTTGTTAAGAGAAGAATTTCCCTCTAAATGGTTTTTAAGGAAGTTTTTTACGTTCGCATGATTGCTTTGTTTTACTTACATTGTTTCTGTGGCTAAAGTTGCATTTTTTAAGAGATTGAGCCTATAATTCAGCGTTTTTTAAAGGTCATATCCGATGAATTTGCTTAATCGCACCGAAAATCGAACATTTAGATCAAATAAATATTTGTTAGTTTTTTTCCGAAACATACATACATAGCGGTACAGACGTGTCCCTTTTGGAATTCTCGTCCATCGCCAAGCGCCTCTTCATTTTGAACCACGGTCAGGTGACGAGGCCACACCTGAGCTGGCACCTTCCTCTCCACATCCACGCCACACCAACGCAAGGACTTTGGATGTCACATATTAGCATTGACCGTATGTTTCCAATTGTTCAATATTCCGTAATGTTTTAGTACATTACACAACATTCGAGGCTGTTCTTGAACGTTCCACAATGATCTGGGATGTTCCAGGCTATTCCCTGAGCATTGCAGAATGCTCTGAAATGATCTCGAATGTTCTGGACTGTTCTGTTGTTGTTGTTGTTGCTTATGACACTTGGACAAGCCAAGCTCGCTATGCCTTTGGCTGTGCGAATTAAGTCAATAGTCGATTGCTATGCTACAGTTGATTGGGAGCGTCTTTCGTTTGGATCCGAGCACCACGAAGGTGAAAGTACGACTTTGCTCTATTTAAGGTGCCTCGGCATTTTGCACCACGGTCAGGTGACGAGGCAACACCTGAGCTGTCAACCTCCTCGCCACACCAACGCAAGGACTTTGGATGTCACATATTAGCATTGACACGCGACCAACCCACGGAGCTCCAGCAACCCAGTGAGAGAGAGTGCGTGGTCACCCTCCCAACCACTGAGCGTGGCAAATGATGCTTCACTTGGCTGACCTTAACGTGAAGCTACGAAAGCCACAGAAAACGCAGACTGTATAGTAAAAAAATTTCTTATTTGACCTTCTGTGGTTTCTTTTTGACATCGAATGCGGGTGACTGCCTCGTGACTCAAGGCTTCCTAGGCACCCACCCCATAAATTGCCTTCTGACAGAACTTTTCTTGGATCCCGTATTCACGCGTCACTGGGAAGAAGATCTGGAAAATTCCCAGGCACGGTTGACACGCACGCAGAAGGCATCATCCATCTCCCGTTGCTTAGCTGTGGCTGGGATTGAACCCAGGAGGTTCTGCTTTGAAGAGCGATGTCCTAGTACTAAAAGATGACCACGAATGTCATCTGGAGTTGAGGCTTTATGGTTTGCGACATGGCAGGAAATCCGTTTTCGGAGCGGAAAGTCCCGGCATTTTAATTGCAGTTTAAATTAAAAACTCTTTATTCAGTTAACTTTTATTAAAAACTAAAAATACTCAAAATATTTTTCTAATTTGAAAAAGCAATTTCACCGAGGAAGATTTAAATAAAATGAAAATAGCTTTTAAAAACCTTGTGAAATTTTACTAGAGAATTGTTTTTTCGAAATTATTACTAATTATTTTTAACTAAGATCTTTATTTAGTTAGTTTTTTTTTAATTTTTATTAAAATAATTATCATCACGTAGGTTCCACAAGCATCTGTTATCTATTGAAAAATATATAATCGAATCAATAAGTATAAATTATAAAACAAAAAAAGCTGGTGCTGGCGAGGCCTCCGTTAATTTAGCTCCTCTCACTTTCACGGAGATTCGCTCCAGAGAAAAATTTAAGAACAGGAGGACTTGGATTGTCCCTCCGGTACATGACCGGTACCAAAGTTCCCGTCCCAGAGGCTCCCCGACCAACGACTTAAATCGTCAAGAAAAAACTATTCTCGCCCGATTTCGAAGTGGACATCTTAAGACCCTAAAATTTTCTGGGGGTTCCCGAGCCTTTGAAACCTGTACCAACTGCTCTACCGAGCAGGCTTCGCCTGAACATATCCTTGAGTGCCTAGGGCTCTCCAGGCAGGACCTGGTTGACGACCCTCTTCTGGTTTTGGATTATTGTAGAGTGTACAACGTCATGGACCTGGTCTAGCGCTGCTGGCCTTTGGGGGCATAAAACAAAAAAATAAAATTCTAAAACATATTAAATTTAACTGGCTTTTAAAATATTCAATGATTAAATTCTTCAATGTCTACAGAAAATTTGAATTCCATGTTCTTATAGAAACGTAGCGCGAATCAAGTAAATATACACTTGTCCCTCAGTTGTGGGTGAAAAAAATTAAGCATGCTGAATGCTCCCTTTGATGGAAAGCTCCGCCTCACTTTTGTTATATGTGACGTCATTTTGGATGGCTTGTGGACAATTGGTAGTCATCTACCGTGTCCTGGTGATGGTGACCAGGTGTGCTGCCAGCCTAACTTGTGCAACAACAACGTTGGGTGCCAGACGGTGTGAAGGAGTGTTTGAATATCCTTCCGTAAGGTAAAACATGCAACAAATTTCGCCTCTTAGATTGTTTGGCATGATTGTTTGACTTAAGAGAAACGACTCGAACAAATTTCTATGATACAGCTTTTGTCTCCGTGTTTTTAATTGTCTTTATTTCCTTGCAGAAAACTTCCTGGAGATGATCCACGTGTCCCAGAACAACACCAACGTCCTCTTCTCCGAGGTGTACAAAAAGATGGACAGCGTGGCTCGTGAGCCCGTGTCCCGGCTCTACTCCGACCTCTCCGACTACATCACGGGCAAGTCCCAGGACCTAGAGCCGCGGGTCTACTCCTTCTTCGACCACCTGTTCCCCCTGGTCTACCACCATTCCATCAACCCGAAGCTGAAAGACTTCAGCGAGGACTACAAGGAGTGCCTGCGCCAGACCCAGGAGGAGATCAGGCCTTTCGGGGACATCGCCGACAGGGTGGTCCACCAGGTCACCAAATCCTTCACCGTGGCCAGGACTGTGCTCGACGCCTTCGAAGTGGGGGTGGAAGTGATCGGCGTGACCGACCACATGCACTTCAGGCCGGACTGCAACGCAGGCCTCACCAAGCTGGTGTACTGCTCCCAGTGCTCTGGGTACGCGAGGACCAAACCGTGCAGCGGCTACTGCCTGAATGTGGTGCGGGGCTGCCTGGCCCACGTGGCAGAGCTGGACCAGCCCTGGAGCGACTTCGTTAGCGGCCTCGAGAGGCTCACCTCGGGACTAGTGGCGTCCTACAACATAGAGGAAGTACTCAGTGTTTTGGATACAAAAATATCGGAGGCGATCATGTATGCCATGGAGAACGGCCCGGAGCTCTCCAAGAAGGTAAGCCCTCCTTCCATTAACTGCAACCAATTAACTGCGATGTCACCTCAAAATAAATAACAAATTGCGGCAATAATCGACCACAAAAATAGATACAAAAAATATTGTTAGCATATAAGCTGTCATTGTAAAACTATTATTTTTAAATAGACATTATAAAGTTAGTTCTTAGGGGTGGAAAACTTCAGTCCATCCATCTTGAGATGTCCTTCATTTCGTTTTCAGTTTTGAGTATGAACCTTTTTTAAATGAACATTTCGTAAAGGTGGGAAGATTCAAAATATTTTTGGTACAATTTCAAGTATTTCAGCATTATCTGGAACTGGATTTTTAATCCAGGGACCGGAAAAATATTTCTGTACGTTCTTGCTGACCGGTAATTTTAAGAATTCGACCCATTGCGCTATTTATTCATATAAATAAATCATGAAGACAACAATAATTTTTAAAGAATAATTACTAAACTAAACTCCATGGCACGACAGCCCATGTGGGCCAAGGCCTACAGTGCCCATAACTGTTTTCATGACCGAGGGTCCTGGGGTGTGAAGCATATGTCCCAGTTAGGTGGTCAGCCTAACGTAAGCCCCCCAGTGTTTAGTTCCCAAGCATGCTTGGTACTCAGTTTATCGACCCACTGAAGGGATGAAAGGCTGAGTCAACCTTGCCCAGCCCGAGGATCGAACCTTGGACCTGTAAAGAAAAATTAGATAGTAAAAATACTTTTATAAATTATTAAGATAGATATTCAGCGTTCAAGTTATCGTTGGTCCTCAAAGCAGACAGAGGTGAGCTCACTAACTGGTGTACTAAGTGTAGGGCACTGCAATTTATGAAAGTCGATTAGGTACATAGTGGCCAGTTTGTTATATTATTCATCATTGATCCTATTATTTTCTAAACTTGTAAGTTATTGTTATTGTAAGGTAGGTGCTGTTTTAATATCAGTTGTTGGCAGATGACACTTTGGACAAATAGCTGATATTTCGCGGACCAGCAAATATTTCTTGTGTTGAGATTTGGAAAATATATATAAATCAACAACTTAGAGATCGTTTGGCTG
Source organism: Latrodectus hesperus (assembly GCA_037975125.1). Classification (NCBI taxonomy): domain Eukaryota; kingdom Metazoa; phylum Arthropoda; class Arachnida; order Araneae; family Theridiidae; genus Latrodectus; species Latrodectus hesperus. The sequence goes on along the minus strand of JAJQOW010000017.1, from coordinate 2,893,995 downwards.
TGCCTTAAAAACTCTAGTGTGAGAAAGCCGACCCGTTGTTTACTTTTTAGCTTTCTGGGGACACACAAAATGAGTATGGGCTACCTTTCCAATGACCTTTGGCATCGACTGTACCTGAACCTGAGGTGGAAACATTCTTCTGCCTACCTTCGGACGCAGTTCTTTAGAATTCAGAATGACTCCCATAAACATGGAATCGTGGGTGGGTGTTTACGAAGGGACCTTTGAGTGGGCGGCGGATGGGAGCTTTTGTTTCACTCGTCTTTTAAAGGTGCGCCTTGTCCGCCGCCTACAGCCGGAAAGTGATTGGCAGTTTCGTCATCGGCAACCTGATCCTCCACCCTCTTCACATTTCCGGTGTGAGGTCTAAACGTTGAGGATTTTCAATCGCCTCTAGGAAAGCGCAGCTTCTTCTGCTGGAACCTGTTGATTTTTATGTTCATTAACCAAACAATACCAAGGTTGTCACCAATTTGTAACAACACAAGCTTTTTTCCCTTCTAATGACGGCTGCCCTATTCAGCTTTATAATGGGCGATGTTGATGCCATCTTATGAGGTGGGACATTTGAGTCCCCATAGTAAAAGGATAAAGGAAGACAAACACAGAGAACGAAAGGAAAATCCATATCCGAACTAGGATTCGAACCCGAAACCTACCGCCTAGGGCCACTAACCTCCACGCCATCGGTCGCCACACAAGAGCTCCGGTGGCTCAGTAGCTTCACGCCGCTTCCCGTAAGCTCAGCAAAGTGAAGCATCATTTGCCGCGGGCAGTGGTTGGGAGGGTGACCACGGTGTACTCTCCTTCACTGGGTTGCTGGAGCTCCGTGGGTTGGGGACGTGTCCACGTTCATCTGTGACGTCCAAAGTCCTTCCGCTGGTGTGGCGTAGATGTGGAGAGGATGGGTGCCAGCTCAGGTGTGGCCTCGTCACCTGACCGTGGTTCAAAATGACGAGGCACCTTAAAAAGAGCAAAGTTGTACTTTCACCTTCGTGGTACTCTGATCCAAACGAACTATTGACTTAATTCACGCACTGTCAAAGGCAAAACCGAGCTTGGCTTGTCCAAGTGTCATAGGAAAACAACAACAACAAACTTATTTTCTTGGATGAATTTTTCACCAGGCTTAACTTTTGATAGTGAGCCGTTCTTTGAATGCTAATTTTTGTTCACAACTTTTGACGATTGCACATTTACTTATTTTGGATTACATACTACATATTCGATTACGAGGTAATCATATTTGCCTTAAAAAAACGAAATATAAACTTAATATAATCTTCGATAGTTATCAGCATTTTTTTTTCACAAAGTTTAAATTGAAAAAAGAGTGCAATAACATGTTGCTCGTTAAATATAGCAGAGTGAAATTGACAAGGACAGCGTTTCGAGGGGATGTTTTTATAGTCTTTTTTCACACTTATAACATTTAATGTTTATAAACATATTCTGTCTTGAATCCAAGAAGGTAAATTCGTTGATATCGTGTAACTTCTGAAGTGATTTTATGTGAAGGCTTTTCATAGGGACTTATTCAAGAGTCGTAAAAGCATTCAGGTGTTCACATGACGCCAAGTTGCCGCCTGTGTATAAACTGAATCTTCCACCTCTGTTCCAAGGGTTCATCTGAGACATTTTGTATCGTTTGTTGTTGTTTACAAATAACACTTGGACAAGCTCGCTATGCTATAGTCGATTGGGAGCGTCTTTCGTTTTAATCAGAGCACCATGAAGATGAAAGTACGATTTGGCTCTACACACTTGCCCTAGGGACCCGTTTATAGGGTAGGCAACCATTCACACCTCCTTCATACAAGGAAAGGACAAAGATAGGATAGAGAGAGAAAGCACATCCATGCCCGAACCGGGATTCGAACTCATGATCTCCTTATCAGCAGTCAGGTACGCTGACTACTAGACAAGTTGGGCGGGTTTTGTATCGTATAACCGCGGTGGCTTGGTTAGTTAGGGCGTCCTTCCCATTATCGGAAGGTAGTGAGTTCGAATCCCAACTTAACCGAAGATCTATCGTGTTCACTAACGGTGGGTGGGGCACGTTAAAATTGGACGTGGTCGCCATGTCCTCCAAGTGAAATGATACCTCAGGGGGTGGCAGGCCAAGTATTGGGGGTCTTCTGCTAGACCCTTTCTTAAAAACCACGAAGACCCCACGCGGCTACTTCTATCTAACTGGTCACATCACGAATAGGTACAGGGAAGCATGCTGGTGTCACAACAACATTTTGTATCTCGCCTTTAATTGTACAGTTGGAGGGTTCGAGTCCCAACTCGGTAGTTCGCAATATTCTGTAAACTGTGCATGTTATTGCCCAAAAATAACGGTCACAATCAACACTGGTGCTTTCGTAAGATTCTCTTAAGTGTTGGAGGTGTTGCATGTCCCCTTTGGCCGCCAGTGCCAGAAGAGGTTCATAACGTTAACAAAAATCCAGCACCCTCTAGGGATCGTCGTATAAATCATGCCCCAAGTACGCAAGGATGTGTTCTTTTGTAGCTTGCTCGGTGAAACTGTTGGAAAAGGTCTCGACAATTTTAGGCAGGCCGCAAACTCGGTAGACAATCCGATTGAGACGCCGTCTTCTAGTAGACAAATGCCATCTCCTCAATGTCTTAGTGTGACGTATCTAAAACGTTGTATCTGACGTCATGGAATTTTAAACCAATGAGAACGCTGTCTCGCAGAAAGTTGCCAGATATTTCGAACCGGCTCGAAATCGAGAAACGTCTCGCGCTCCACCCCTTTTCTGACGTAACTAAGACCTTAATGACGTCATTTGGTCTGATGCGATTCTCGCGAGACGCTCTGTGCATCTCGCGAGACAAGTCTCATGCGATCATCTACGAATTTGCGGACTGCCTTATAGTAGACAAATGTGATCTCCTCGATGTCTTAGTGTGACGTAACTAAAACGTTGTATCTGACATCATGGAATTTTAAACCAATGAGAGCGCTGTCTCAAAGTTGCCAGATATTTTAAACCTGCTTGAAATCTAGGAACGTCTCACGCTCCACCCCTTTTCTGACGTAACTAAGATATCAATGACGTCATTTGGTCTGATGCGATTCTCGCGAGACAAGTCTCATGCGATCATCTACGAATTTGCCGACTGCCTTAATGATGTGAGCTTCGAGAGCGGGTGAGAGAAGTTTCTTCCTGTCTTTTAAAGTGGTGAGCCCCCCAGACAGGTGCTCTGGAGGGACAATCCCCACGTGGCCTTGATCCTGTCTTGAAAAGATTTCCAAAAAGGTGAGAGAAGGCAACCTTGTAGATCCACATGGGGGGATGTCCACTCAAGTGGGGGTTTATAGCGTCACTTGCAGCTCCATCGTCACGCCCTGACCAATTGTGTAATTATTCGGGGTTAAATACCACATTCTCCGTCATTATTCGATTTTCAGAGTTAAAACAAGTGCATAACTTTCTCGATTCCAATTCATTCTGCTTCGCTCATCTTTCAGACGAGTGCTCTTTCCTAACAAAAAAAGACGTTCCCACCATCCATTTTCTTCCTTTAGATCAATAACAAATGAAAGCTAAAAATAGGGTTCTGTGAATTACATGTATGCCTCCAAGTCAATGCGCTATTTTTGGGCCTAACTGTTGAAAGGTCGGCTATAACTATTCTTGTGAGCTATTTTTGAAGGGAATCGACATTTACGGCTGTAGACTTTGACATTTGCGTCACGGTAGTCCTTTGCTTCCGCCACATTCGCTCGATAAGAAATCGCTTACTAAAAATGGAATATGCGCCGGACCATCCACTCGAGCATTCTCTGCATCCCCCACCCCTCCTGTTGTGTCCCGGAAGGCAAGTGGGACGTTTTACGCTGTTATTTTTCACTTTTCCCTGTCACCGTGATTTCTCTGTCCACATTTTATTTTAAAAATTTTATAATTTAGAAAAATCATTATCAAGTGTATACAATCTATGCAATGGATACATGGAAGCCCTATGGCATAGGTGTAGCACTTCCTAAACACAGGTCCTGGATTCGATCTTCGGGCTGTGCAAGGTCGACTCAGCCTCTCATCCTTTCAGTGGGTCGAAAAAACTGAGCACGCTTGGTTAACTGAACACTGGGGTTTAGGTTGACTACCACTCCGCCCTCGGTCAAGAAAGCAGTCATGGCCACTGTGTTTAGTTTATTGGAAATTGTAAAAGTTTACCTTTAATAACCACTTTATCTTTTACTTTTTCAACTATGTTTTGTATGATTTCAAGTCCTTCCAGTAGAACTTCTCTTAACGCTTGCTTCTGATGAAGTCACGTGGCTTTAGAGTACCCCGTCAGTCCTGATGGGGGTAAACTTTCAAATTTGTATTCGAATCAGGTGATTAACGTGTCAATATCCCCCGCGTGAGTTCCAGTAGCTCAGTAGCTTCACGCAGCAAAGGGAAGCATCATTTGCCGCGGGCAGTGGTTGGGAGGGTGACCACGGTGTACTCACTGGGTTGCTGGAGCTCCGTGGGTTGGGGACGTGTCCACGTTCATCTGTGACGTCCAAAGTCCTTCCGCTGGTGTGGCGTGGATGGGGAGAGCAGAGTGCCAGCTCAGGTGTGGCCTCGTCAGCTGACCATGGTTCAAAATGACGAGGCACCTTAATAGAGCAAAGTCGTACTTCGTGGCGCTCAGATCCAAACGAAAGACGCTCTCTATTGACTTCATTCACGCTGCCAAAGGCATAGCGAGCTTGGCTTGTCCAAGTGTCATAGGAAAACAACAACAATATCCACCGTGTTTTAAAATGATTGCGCAGTTTCTTGATAGAAGTCAGGTCTGGTTTGCCGAATTTTATCTTCAACAATGCGTTCTTACTTTTATAGGATCGCTACAGAAAAATATTACATAAAATATGAGAATATTGTGTTTTTTCTCTAAGCATTTCATTCATTTTCTGTTTTAAAGATTACATTTGAAAGTTTTTATAACTCGAATGAAATCTCAGTTTATAAGAAGTTTTCTTTTGCTGTTGACTCCCATTAGAAACTAATTGAAATTTTGCTCGAAGTAAAGGATCACCAAAAATGTGACGTTAGGCTTAACACCAAGCATTTGTACTAAGTATTTTGTTCATTTAATTGCAATAAAAAATCAAGATCCTCCAAAACTTTGTATGATGCAGAATAATCTGCTTATTATTGCATCACATATAGAAATTTCTAGTAATTTTTTTTTTTAATATTTGTTTACTTAGGTTGATATATTTGAACCGCCATAATATTAAATTCAATTTTACGCATTGAAAACTGAAGTTTAAATATCAATATCACTTTTGCTTATTATCACTGATTATTTACAACATCCTTTTTTTAAAACGAGTACAGTGGATAACGAACAGGATCCTTTACAAGACTGCTGGCTATCCGATCGCCCATTTACCACTGAAATCGTTCTGGAGATCCTAAAAATGAAATTGTTAAAAGGATGTATAATTTCTGATGAATAACCAGATGGAGGAGGCACTCAAACTGAAATCAGTTTCAGGCTATTTTGTCCATAAATATTGTAAAAAAATTGTTTCCATAGAATTTTGAAGGTTAATAGACAAGCAATATAATTCAAGAGAGATGAAAAACGATTTTTGTTCCGTTCGGCAACCCTGCATATTATGCTCCGAGAGCCCAGAAGTGTTCGTTAAAATTCGTTTTTGTTCGTTGTCCGGTTTGTTCGCCGTCCGAACTGTTCGTAAACCTATCACTCACTGTATCATAAAATATCGCCAGCTACATTAGGAACATTTCTAATTATAATTTTTAATGCAGTAAAAAACGTCAAATTTTAGTATTTATTTAGAACACTTATATGCATTATAAAAATGTAATCAAACAGTTTTTATTATCATCAATTATTTGGGACATTTTGAAATTGAAAGAAAAGTAATGAAAATTTACGCCTGTTTAGATCATAGTTTCTCAACTACCGTTCCGCAAAATATCCAGCTACCTGTCCAAAATCCCAAGTGTCATCGGCTACAAACAATATTAAAACAGCACCCACATCACAATAACAATAGTTTAGAAAATAATAGGATCGATGATAAAAAAATAGAGCTAAATGGCCACTATGTACCTAATTGCCTTTGATAAATGGCAGTGCTGTAAAAGCACCACAGTTAGTGTCTGTCTAGAGCATCGATGATTGCTTGTATGTCGAATATTGACCATTCTAATTTATAAAATTATATATGTTCTATAATAATTATTTTTGTCGTCATGATTTATTAATGGGAAAATATTTTGCCAGTAGATCGAATTGTTGAACTTTTTCTGGTCCGTGGAGTAAATCCAGCTGAGAAGCTCTGGTTTAGCCCAAGTGCTGCTGCTCTAAAGCGTACCGTTCTGCTGTCTCAGTGAAGGCTCACACTGTTAGACGCCAACTTGAAGTACCACAGTGTGCAGAATTTCAGTTCACTATTCAAATGTTTTTAACCAGCACCAGTTAGTCTACAGCCATGACCCCGGGAGGTTAAGTTATGCGCCATAACTGACACTCAAAAACAACTTTTGGAACTTTATGGCGCTAGTATCTTGGGGGGGGGGTTTCAGAATTCCTCTTTTGTAGTGTTGTTGACGGATGGCCTGCTCTGCGGGAATCTTTGTTCATGCAGCCATCGGGTAGACGAGGAAACAAAAAACTCTTGGCATTAAACTGTTTCTTTATGGGCCCATCAATCTGTCTTCAGGCTACGTTTCTTAGCGGGAAGGGGTTGTCGCCATTTTAAGGGTTTCTTCAGGTTTTTGCATGGAATGCCCCTGTATGGTAAATCACGCCCGCCTTTTTTATCGTTTGCCGGAAAGGGATTTTTATTCTTCGACCTATAATAGTAAACAATTCAAATACTCGTCATAGAATTTGAGTTCTAAATTTTATGAATAAAAATAACTTGTTTACGTTTAATCTCATGATGTCTATAGTTTTATCTCGAAATCACATGACGAGCATAAATTGGTGTGTGGAGCTTCTCATCAGCTATCAGTTCGACTCTTACTCCATCCAAAAATATTTGCTGCGATTCGGAATTTATATTAACGATTGCTCCCGAGTTGAGCTACAGGGAGGGGGGGAAGAAATAGAGAGATCGGACTAACCAAATTGGAAAATAAAGCCCAACAATTTTTCGCAATTTTTTTTCCAGTACATTTTACCAATAAATGAATGTTCCACATAACTCGAATGAGAGATATAAAATTTAATTTTTTAAATCAAAATTTAAAAAACGTTTTCCATTGGTTACAATTAATCGCTAATGAAAATGTTGTGATTTTTTCCCCCTCACTAGCTTTTACAGTGAAAAATATTTAGAAAATAGAGTTTAACATTTTGTGGCGCAAACATAATTGTAAACAGTTTCAGTCCTAGTGATGTAACTGAAAAAAATCGTTCTCTCAAACGTTTTGATCAATTGTGTGTGAGTGTTTTTTTTTTTTTTTTTTTAAATCTCCAATTTATGTGATGTGAATAGGGTTTTTTTCATCCGACTTTCAGTCATAATTTCAAGATATACTCCATTGCATTACAGTTTCAGAGTTGTCTATTCTCTCTCTGACGTACAATGGGCGCTCCGTGGCTGAGTGGTCAAAAGCATCACTCCGCTAATCGCTTGAAAGCGTAGGAGTGTGGGTTCGATTCCCACCGTGGCCCTGGGTGTTTTCTTCGTTATCTTCTGTTGTTGTACATCTGTTATTGTGCTATTTGTCCTATTATCGACGAAGACTTACAAGCGGATCTCAAGAATCAAGCATACAAGTCTGAATATATGTAATGTAGTAAATAAATAAATAAATTCTGACGGACTGAAAAAAATATAACCACCCTCATTTTCCGCAGCGAAATTCTCCCCTGAGCTGGCATCCCCTTCACCGTAATGAAGGAACATAAATCCCATCCAACGTGCGTTGGTCTCGCGTTTAGTGTTCTCGAAGACGTACTTCTGTCACTAAAACTAGTTTTTCGTCTCTTAGATAACTCTTGGAAATTATTTATAGAATTGGTGACAAAAATTAAAAAACGGCTAGAAATAAGAAGTGATAACAGCCTACCAATAAAAAATAGGCATCAATCTAGCATAATCTCTTGGCTGTCTTTATAAATTGTATTTTTGCATTGGTATTGTGTAGGAGTTTCACTGATGTGGTGTCAGGCAGGCCGCAAACTCGGTAGACAATCCGATTGATACGCCGTCTTATAGTAGACAAATGTGATCTCCTCGATGTCTTAGTGTGACGTATCTAAAACGTTGTATCTGACGTCTTGGAATTTTAAACCAATGAGAGTGCTGTCTCTCGGAAAGTTGCCAGATATTTCGAACCTGCTCCAAATCTAGAAACGTCTCACGCTCCTCCCCCCTTTTCTGACGTGACTAAGACCTCAATGACGTCATTTGATCTGATGCGACTCTCGCGAGACGCCCTGTGCATCTGGCGAGACAAGTCTCATGCGATCATCTACGAATATGCGGACTGCCTAAGTTGTTTCTTAAATAATATAAAAGCATTACGAAGGCTTTCGTGATTTAGGATATAAAGTACTTGTGGTTCCATCCCCGCTGCGATGTTGAACAGCAGGAACTAGGTATTGCATTTCCATGTTTTGTTCGCAGGTTTGTCCAGGTGGCTGCTTGAGAGTTTTCCCTTTGCAGCAGTGGAGTGCGAGGGCGGCGCAAGTAGCGGATGTCCAAAAGTTATAAAATGACTCTTAAGCTGTGTTGTGCTGTTAGCCTCACGTCGACACAACCTTTGAATCTGATTTGGTATGACCACCAACTGATTCACACTCCTGGCATTTGGCTCAATCATTCGTGGGGTTGGATGTTGGTTTCACATATACTGTAGGTTCCAGTACAATGAAAAAAATGTTCATTTAGCTTACCAAGCCATCATTTGATCGAGTAGTCCTTGTTTTAGGTTGACACATCATGGATGACAGCTTTAGAATCGGCAGCCAGTTGGGAGGTGACCGGTTCCGTCCTTTCTGTTCAGTGCAAATTAGATTTAAAAAAGTGCAATTGCGTGTTATTTAATGAATTACGTTACGCTGTGGGCTTTCTTATCCCCTTCAATTGTTGGGATAACTTATTTCTTGCAACGGATGGAAGCGGGATTTGAAAATTGATTGCGATAACTTATTTCTATCCATTTGTAGAAATGGAAAAAACAGGGCCTGCTTCACGGCGCATGGAGTGGGCGTTTGATAAAGCCGCCCCCACCGGAATAAATGTTCCCTTCATAACGGCGCAGCTGCCCTTTCCTCCGGACTTTCTGGAATGAGAGGAATGCTCTTGGAACACCTCAATCACCTCCACAATCCCCCTCGCCGCACGATTTCTCGCCCCCCCCTCCCAACAATGTCCCTGTTTTCTTTGATAAACTTTGCCTCGTTTCTCTCCGCAGAAGAAGATTCGGTTGCTTGGTCTTCCTTTATATTTTTTCCTGTTTCCGACTTTCCGCCCCCCCCCAAACAAATCTCCACCTACTTAGGCGATTATTTCTTTCCTGGCCGGACCCTGTGACGGACGGGGGAGGTGTGGGTATGTGGGGGGGGTTCTGTGAAGGGCCAGCCGGTGCATTTGTATGTTGATGACGTACTGGATGTAGGGTGAATCCGCTGGCCATTGTGTCCACTGCTCCCTCCCTCCCTCTGCAGGAAGAGAGGGGGGTTGTTGTGTCGCCACGAGGCCAAAAACTTGCGGAATTTAATTTTGTGTTTTGGTATGCTTTTGTGTTCAGTTATGCATGTATGAATGGAGTCGCGGAAGGGGACTCTTTCGGGAATGATTAGTATTTATTGGGAATGGAATGCCCCTCTGGTGTCTGTTGTGCTCGACCCTCATCATCCCGTTATGCCTATTTTATCTACCAAGTCATTGCCGCGTGTTTGCTATTTTCACTCCATTCATTACAAAGTTTCGGTGTGTAAATATTTCTGCATGACTGCCACCTGTTATTAACCCCACCCCTTCTATACATAAGTTTGGACTTATTTGGGAAAGATAATTATTTGTGAACAGTTGCATACTAATTCTAGTAGAAGGCCGCAGTGGCCTGATTGGTGAGGGCTTCGTTCTCCTTATCGGAAGGTAGTGAGTTCAAATCCCAGGTGGCCGAATATCCGTCATGTTTGCTAATGGCGGCTGGGCCACGTTATAACTGAGCGTGATTGCAATATCCTCCAAGTGAGATGATACTCCTGGGGGTGGTAAGTCAAGTATTAAAGGTCTTCTGCTTGGTTAATTGTTTCAAAAATCACGAAGACCCCAGACGACTTCTTCTGTCTGACTGGTAGAGTCCTGACTCAGGGCAAGAGAAGCCTGCTGGTGCAACAACGACAGCTGTTGCCAGTAATGAATTTATAAAAATAGGAAATTCCTTTCAAGAGAAAGCAGAGTGAAATATTCAATATCCTACGAAGGTACTGCATTGTGATGTTGTTGTTCTTCTTAGATTTGGGTTTGTATGTCATTGGGCACCTCTGCTTTTATCAGCATTTTGTACTATTAACTCCAAACCCAATGTTTCCTAGTTCCAGTTGCTCGGGTCACCCACTTTATTAATAAAGTCCGATAACCCTTTCATGGAGTCTAGGTGTAACTCTCTAGTATGAATAATGCCTAAAGAAGTTCATCTAGGGAGGGCAAGAGCCTCGCATTCGTAAATGATATGCTCGGCCGTTTCCTCTTGCGTATGACATTTCCTGCAGATAGGGTCTTGCTGAAACAGTCCCATTTTATGCAGGTGTTTTCTGAAATAGTAGTGCCCAGTTATGAAGCTTACGATGAAACGTATCTTCTGCCTAGAGCATCTTTGAATTTCAGAGGCAATCCTCGCTGATGATCCACAGATCATACTTTTGTGATGTTGTTACTTATGACTCTTGGACATGCCTAGCTCGTTACGCCGTTGGCTTTGCGAATGGAAGTTAGTAGGGTGCGTCTATAGTTTAATCAGATGACCACGAAGGTGAAAGTACGTCTTTGTTCTTGAACTCCTCCGATAGATGGCGCCACCAGTTCATCCACTCCTTCAATTTTGACACGGGTCTGGAGGAGGAGGAAATTTTCTCCTTGTCATTACACTCATGGTAACAGCTCCAAGGTATTGTATTTTCACTTTTTATAACATGAATCCAATCTTACCTTCCAACAGTTGGATGCACGAGCCTACTTCCCTACACATGGCTCTGAGTTCGACCCTTCCTGTTCAGTGGATGCTGCTCTTTGTCATTTAGAATCGGGGGTCAAGCGCATCCAGTATCGGACCTGCCACAACGAGGCAGAGCTGGCAACCGAAGGGATTTCGGTTCAATACTTCGTGGGTTCAGAATCCACTTCGAAACCGGTCTCATTAGCCCTCGTGTGCAAAACAAAACCAAAAATGACCATTGAGCGTCAAACAAGCCAAGCTACCACGATCTCTGCAAGGAACCACCTTTAGTGCATGTTTTCAGTTGAGCTGGCATTCGACGATGAGAACGATGCTCTTCCCAGTGCACGGTTGCAGTTAGTGTGAACTGGGGATGTCCGCAAATAATTACCTTCAAGTATTTTTGTTGAGGGGAGCGTGTGCGGTATTTATATTCTGCTGAACGGGAAAGCGTAACAAAATGTTCTGAGCGATGATTCGGTTCTCCCCCATATCAATGGTGTGCACGGAAAATAGTCGAAAACCAGTGTTTTGGCCACCGATTTTAAAGGTCTGTCTTTTGCAGCGTGAATGCCCTCCTCCTCCTCACGCGCGGAGGGACCCGAGGAACGTCCAGCTTTGACTGGATCGGAGGGCAGTCATCGAAATCGAAGGACCGCTCCTGCAAGTGAGGAAAACGTGCGAATGTGAAACCCTATCGCAACCTCGCTTGATCTTAACTCCCCCCCCCCAAGTCGCATCTGATGGGCTTCAGATTGCGCGCGCAGAACAGTAAGGCAAATGAAATTCGATTTTTTAATGTCCAGTTTCTTCCGGCAGTTGTTGATGTGTATGAACCTTATAGCGGAACAGAATGTGCGTTTTGTATGGTGGGTCACGATTTCCTGGACCTGGCAATCTCACGGAATCAATACATGAAAGAGACCTACCTCCATGTGACTTCGTAAGCAAGCGTCACCGAACCTCACTCAATATACCTCGTCCACCCAGAGTTCATCACCACTGTCTTATTTACTCCAGAACTTTTTACTATTCTGCACATTTGTATTTGTCATCTGTATTTGTATATATTGTATTTCTTCTTTTTGTGTTTAGTTAAACATATTTAACACCCCCCTTTCTCAGCGTCTTTCACGTAAAGGGTATTTCTTTTAAGCTATGTAAAAGAAGGACAGCTAGAGAGTGCACACCATAGTGGGCCACCCTGTGGGCCTGCCCTCGTGGCTCCGAGAGTGAGGAGCCCTCTTCAATGAGAAGTACGGACCGCGCGGAATATCCCCAATTTGGCTTGTTGACATGACCATCATTTCATTTCGTGGATATTCAGACCATATTTTGTTTTACTTGCGCACCAGCCTTTCGTGAACACAGCTGGGTCGAGTAAAAAACCGCTGTCTTCAGATAATGAAAACATTACCGTTCCCAATGTGACCACAGTGACCTTCAACGGGGTAAAACCTGTTGCGTGTCCCTTACCGTGACACTAGGCCCTCTCTGATGGTTGTCTCGTCAATGGACATGTGTGCCATAAGAAGAGATACCATGACTCAACTGTTGCTGAAATCAAACCTGGGAACTCTACAATTAAGAAGCTCTTATGCAGGATTACTTTATGGATGTATCGCAAGGGAGGAAACCAGGGAAACTCCTAAGCTTCATTTTTATAGAATACTGTCGTGCTGGTCGCTGAATCGGTAACCCTCTTTTCGCTCTTTGTTTCACGGCCTCGATTCCTACCTGGAGTTTGAATACTTGCAGCTGCTCGAAATCCACCGAAAATGATTCATCTTGATGAAATGAGTACTTAAGCGCTAGTTTGTCATCGAAGCAGAATTGCAGCTCTGCTATTGATTCTTCCGTTATTATTTGTTATTGTTGTACCAGCATGCCCCCCCCGTACGTAGCCTTGAGTTGGGGGCTACCAGTTGGACAGAAGCAGCCGGGAGGAGTCTTCGTGGTGTTGAAGCAGGAACCAAGCAAAAGATCCCCAATACTTGGTCATCCACCCCAGAGGTATCATTTCACTTGGAAGACATTGCGACCATGTCCAGTTTTAACTTGCCCCAGACGCCGTTAACGAACACGACAGATCTTAGTCGGGATTCGAACTCACTACCTTCCGATAAGGAGAACGACGCCCTCAACAACCCAGGCCACCGAGACATTTTTTTGTTATATACAAAAGGGTTCACGATAGCCTTCACGAAAAGTTCGATCCCAACTATCTGTTGAAAAACGGCAGTGGGATTTCGCTTCTACATGCATATCTATTTGGGTGGGTGCTTGAGAGTTTTCCGGGTTTCCTCCTACGCATCACGTGAATACGACCCACTATCTGTGAAAGGTGAAACCAGAAGACTATTATGCAGTGTGTAGGAAAACGTTTTACAACAGGCTAAATCCCTTTCCGCAAGGGGTCCTAAAAATTGCTGCTGGTACCTTCTTAAAGACTTCAAAATCTCGCGTGCTAGGCGGGCTGCAAACTCGGTAGACAATCCGATTGAGACGCCGTCTTATAGTAGACAAATGTGATCTCCTCGATGTCTTAGTGTGACGTAGCTAAAACGTTGTATCTGACGTCATGGAATTTTAAACCAATGAGAGCGCTGTCTCGTGGAAAGTTGCTAAATATTTCGAACCGGCTCGAAATCTAGAAACGTCTAGCGCTCCACCCCTTTTCTAACGTCACTAAGACCTCAATGACGTCATTTGGTCTGATGCGATTCTCGCGAGACGCTCTGAGCATCTCCGAGACAAGTGTCATGCGATCATCTACGAATTTGCGGACTGCCCTAGACGTGAGTCTGTAGTAGAGGCTGTACTGCGATTCCAGTTCTCGCCGCTTCTGTTCTCTCGTGTTTCCGCAGGTGTTCATTAAGCGCTGCCAGAGATACTTCACGCGGCGGAGGATCTTCCCTGCGCCTCCCCCCTCCCTGCCTCTCATTTTCGAATGCAATGAATGATTAGGCGGTATTCCCATTCTCTTCGTCCCCCCGATTTCTCACGACCTTTCGGGGCCGGCCCATTTTTTTTTTCTTTGGGAAATCAGAATCCCTACAGGGGCCCTCCCTCCCCTCAAGAGAAATGAACTGTCTTTGTTTTTATGAAGCCCTTTCTCTTCATTTTCATTCCTGCTTTACTTTCACACACAGCGGAAGTACCCAGGGCTAGGGAAAGAGAAGGGCTCATATGCTCCCTAAAACTGTCACCGGAAATAGCCGTTGATGACGTAGTCAGGCATCGAAGGAGAATAAGCTGCCTGGAGTTTCTAAGCAAAATACTTACTTTTTATTTTTAAGTTCATTTTGTTTTTAATCAGAGTGAAAAAAAACTGCAAATGCCTCTCAAATATTTAGTAAATTTGAAATAATTATTTAATGAACCCAAAAAAATTATTATTAATATTGCAATTAACTTAAAATTGTATAACCAATATAAAAATATATTTACCCCTAGCATTCTTGATGTTGATTTTGTCGCTTCTTCGACATCTTTGCACCCGTTCCTTCGAAAGCATTTTCTTTTGGAAATCGATGAAATATTATGTGTTTTCCTTTTGTATTTCGATACGTATTTGAACACGTAGCAACAGCACACGATGTCATGTTTTCCTCTTTAAAAAATACTCTTGCTTAAAATGAAAACATTAACATTAAACAAGCCAAAATGAATGAGAAAGCTCCGATCAGACACAAGCTAGCATAGCATCAGACACACGATTGGTTGGAGGTTGTTGAATGTCCACTCATAATTATCCTAAAAGAACAATTTTCATTGAGAGTGGATTCTGATTAGTTTATAGCAAGGGGGGAAGAGGGGCTCACCGCCGGAAGAGCGCCCTTCGAAGCATAAAGTTCGATCCCAGCCACATTTGAACAATACGAGGGCCGGCTGGTGACGGTGTCGCTCTCATGCTCGGAAGGTTGTGAAAATGTATATATACAGAAGCCCGGTGGCTCAGTGGCAGCGTTTCATGCTCCCAAGGCACAGGTCCGAGGTTCGATCCTCCGGCTGGGCAAGGTCGACTCAGCCTTTCATCCCTTCAGTAGGTCGATAAACTGGGTACCAAGCATGCTTGGGAACTAAACACTGGAGGCTTCACGTTAGGCTGACCACTTAACATTGATTTATGCTTCACACCCCAGGATCCTCGGTCATGAAAACAGTGATGGGCATTGTAAGCCTTGGCCCACATGGGCTGTGTCATGCCATGGGGTTTAGTTTAGTTTATATCTATCTATCTATCTATCTATATCTATATATATATATATATATATATATATATATATATATATATATTCTCTACCTGGGATTCGAACTCACTACTTACCAACTACACTAAATATATATATAGTATAAACTAGTGTTCGATTTATATGTCCTGCCGCGTTTTCGCAGGAATGTTTTGCACCACCCCATTTCTACTCCCAAATCGTTAACATAGAATAATATCGTATATTTATGTCGACTATTCGATCAAGCATCAAGGATGGAGTTTTCATCCATGATGGGGGTGAGTAGGTGTGAAGCGGCAGATTGAACCCGCCTCGTGCAGTGGCAGTTGCGTCGACAATGCTACCCACCCACCTGGGGTGCCCCGACAGCTATTGTGGCTGGCAGTTGCTGTGCCTGAATCAGAGGTTTTGGATGGCATCATTTTGCCCTCGTTGCCTCCTCCCTCCCGCAGAGTGAGGGAGCTTCCTTTTATTCAGACCACCTGTTACAGATGTCGACCTCTCGTTCTGTTCAAAATGATCCTGTGTGTACCTGGAGCCCACTGGGTCGGTGGGAAGAGCTCGTCTTGTAAGCCAAATAATGAGCACGCTTTTGGTTCAGCAGCTCATGGGTTTGTTTCCCGGCACCGACTCGAATGCTCGTCGTGCTTCCTCCTTAAGGGGTGCTAAGGGGCGATCAAAACATAGCCATTGAGCGGCCCACAAACAAAGCTTGTGTTTTACGGCATCTCAATCTGATGAACTGATAAATGCCACAATGGCAGCGACTTCCAGTTGAAAAGCGATTTTTCCACCCACGTGTTTGCTTCCACATTTTCCTCGAGAGCCGTTATTCTTCATCCGATTTAGTTCATGCAAATCTCGACAACCATGTAGAGTCAACGACTGACTTCTGCTGCAGACATTTGTTTCTGTGGTGTTACTGCCATGCACTGCACAGCCTACAGGCCTTTGGCATTTTAGTCTCCACAGCCTGAATTGCCTTTTGGGATAGTGGACCACATTCACGTGTTGCAATGATGAAAACCCGGAATGCTTCCAAGCTCCCCCCCCACGCGATAGGACTTTATGTATCCCACCAATAGGCCGCGGTGAGCCAATGTTTATGTGTTGTTGATACAAGTTTAAGTTTTGTGTATATATATATATATATATATATATATATATATATATATATATATATATATATATATATATATTAGGTCTACCGGAAAGTTCTGTCCGTTTTGGAATGAAATAAAGGAATAAATATTTTCATTATTTTTATAAACTTTATTGAATAATATAATTGCCATCATTATTTATGACTTCTTGCCAGCGTGATGGCAATTTGTATATCCCATTTTTTAAAAATGTCTTACCTCTAGAGGCCAAAAATTGAACCAGTGATATCTTCTTCGTTCTTGAATTGTTTGCCCTGCAAGAAATTTTGTAAGGACAGAAACAACTGATAATCAGATGGTGCTAGGTCCGGGAAGTATGGTGGATGCGACAGAATTTCCCAGCCTAGCTCTGCGTCTTTCTGACGAGTCCCCAAAGCAGCATGTGGCCATGCATTGTCATGAAGCAGTATGATGTCCTTTCTATTGAACATCGCCGGCCTCTTTTCTTGAGTGCTGTTTTTAATTTATCCAATTGCTGACAGTACCTCTCCGAATTTAGACTTTCGTTTGGTTTCAACAGCTCAAAATGTATTGTAGCCCACCCTATACACAACATTCTCTTGTTCAGGCTCAACTTCGGTTTAGAGGTAGAGGGAGCAGGTTTTCCGGATTCACAATATGCCCTTTTTCTTATGATGTTTTCATAGGTAATCCACTTTTCATCCCCAGTTATGATCCGGTCCAAGAAGGATTTGATTTTGTTGCGTGCAAGCAGAGATGTGCATAAGATGATTCGATCATTCAAATTCTTCTCACTTAACTTCTGTGGCACCCATCTCGAATACTTCCACACAAACCCTAGTTTCCGAATAGGGTCGGAAATGGTTTGTTGAGCTGAATTCTTGTTGAAACTGATTGTAACCGGAGCGGACAGAACTTTCCGGTAGACATAATATATATATATATATATATATATATATATATTTGTGTGTGTGTGTTTTTCGTATCCTGCAATTTTTATTGCATATATGAGCCCCTTGTAGCAAATGCATGAGTTATACTATTCCTGTTGTGGAATTTTAAAATGCATATTACTAAATATAGTTAAGGAATTACGAACTGACCTATGATGTCATGTCGCGCCACTAATTTCAACGAATGAGTGACCAGTATGCTGTACTCTTCTGAGGAGGTTCAGTTTCCTCGAGGCTTTCTTTGGTTGAGCTTACCTATCGAGCAGACGTACAACAGATGTCATGGTTGGTCTTCCCACAAAGAAATTGTTTCTTTGACAATAAAACTCATTCATGAAAATCTTCCTCTTCCAGAATCCTTCTTAATTTCATCAAGAGAAGGAGGGGACTGCCAGGGACATGTGCTCCCCCCTCATAATGTGGGGATCCCCGCCGTTATATTTCTGTACTAGGAAATAGATAATGATTTATAGAGCTCACAATCCATTTCGCGTACAATTTTTGTACATTATGTCAATTGTGTTCTTATCAAATTAAATAATTTTATTAAATTTGTGTTTTTGGAATTATATTTGAAATGAACTGCTTTTTACTCACATAGTTCTGTTTCTTACTGAAGGGGGTTGATATAGGAAATGCTATGGTTTTGTTAAATGCATTCGAAAGGTCTAAGGATTTCAGTGGTATGTGTTTTTAGGACTTCAATGTAGTGGTAAATTAAGGGATCGTTCATAAATTTAGAATTCTATTCAATAGGTCTCAAAGAACTCTTTATTGTATTATATTATGTAATTTACGCAATAACTTAGCGTAAATTTATATTATGTAAACAATTGCGTCTAGTGCCTTCTTTCACATTATTGTTAGCAGCCTTACCGCCATCCATTCTGTCCATACAACTGTTATAATTCGTCATTCAGGTGAAACGCTTTATTTTCCGTTAATGTGTTTGTTTCAAAGAGACAAAATTAAAATCAGCGGAATGGTACGCATCGACGTGCTCGATTAATACTTTGCGAACAATACTGTATATAAATACTTTACTCATTTAATTTAAACGAAATACGACCTTTACCTCCAGTATCTCATACTATTTTTCCCGGTTACAGTTATGGATCCCCTGGGGGGAGGTTGGACGGAGAAGCTTTTGCAGTCGAAGTCGCTTTGCTTATTGGAGAGAATTTCCGAGAAATAATGACTAAAACTGCGAATATCCTGCTTTCGTGTAACTGATAATTTGCCTCAGCTGTGCCTAATGATCGGGGAAAAAAGAAGCGGGCTGCCTAATCAAAATTTATTAGGCATTTCCTCCCTGTTTATGCCAAGAAAGGATGTCTCGTGCGTCAGCCCCTTCCCTACCTCGCCTCCTCTAACCACCGCTAACGCATTCCTTCTAATATATTCTGATTCCCTTCCTGGAATAATCATCGCTGTCCTGAATGGGGAATGGTCTTTAGTACACAAGGCATTAAAAAATAGTGGTCCACCCTAAGTTTACATCTTTCGTCCCAAAACTTGGATTGCAATCATCCTTCTGTTTATTCGAACGTCACTAACCAACATTATGCGGTCATCTGTTCTCGCATGTTCTGTTACTGGAATTGTTTGTTTACCCTCTCTTGTTGTTGTTGTTTTCCTATGACACTTGGCAAGCCAAGCTCGCTTTTGCCTTTGGCAGTGCGAATTAAGTCTATAGGGAGAATCTTTCGTTTGGATCAGAGCACCACGAAGGTGAAAGTACGACTTTGCTCTTTTTAAGGTGCCTCGTCATTTTGAACCACAGTCATGATGACGAGGCCCCACCTGAGCTGGCACCCTCCTCTCCCCATCCACGCTACACCAGCGGAAGGACTTTGGTCGTCACAGATGAACGTGGACACGTCCCCATTCCACGGAGCTCCAGCAACCCAGTGAAGGAGAGTGGTCACCCTCCCAACCACTGCCCGCGGCAAATGATGCTTCACTTTGCTGAGCCTACGGGAAGCGGCGTGAAGCTACTGAGCCACTGGAGCATACCCTCTCTTGTACCTGGAGCTAGCGTGCGAGGGCATTTTTGTGAGTGCTTAAGAAATAAAAGAAGAGCATTGAAAGTTCATGTCTCTTGTTGTGATGACTATATTGCAGTCCCTCTTTTGTTTATTCAAACGCCACCAGCCAATATCATGTGGTCATCTGTTCTCACGTCTTCCAACAGTTACTGGAATTCATGCTTGTGTTATCGGCTCACTGGCTGAAGTGGCAACATAGACATAGGCAACGGACGGAGCAGCACCTTAGTTCATCAGGTATAGCTCCACCACGTAAGGCATCTGGTTGCGACACGATTATCACGAAATTAGAAAACAGAATTGAATTTCAGTAGATCTCTAAGGTTTGAAATTGAAACTTTGACAGAAATATAACATCGTCGACAAAGCATTTACAGAATTTGCACTTTGGGATGAGCTAAGTATTGCGCTCAAGTTGTGAAAGCAGGTTGTCCTAAGCACTCCATGTAACCTTGGTTATTAAAAATGCAGATGAGTTATCTTGATCGAGGTCATCACAGACAAAATAAGTATAGACTATAACATGAATATGCAGGCAAGATAATTATGATTCAATAGAAGAGTATGAAAAAGAGCAAATACTACTGGGACAGATTTACTATAGGCACAAGTATAGCACCCTTATGCAGGAAAAGATAAGAGGCGAGCATTGAATATAGTACACAATATGTTTATTAAATTAAAAAACTTAATCGAATTCATTCAATTAAAAGAAAATGTTATCCCATAATGGAATGTTTTTTATTGGTTAAATATATTTTGTACTGATCATATATCTTGTGATTTGTAAGTTTTCTGGGTTTAGCTAGGCACAGATTCCAGTTTGCAGAGCTGGTAACCGAATGGATCTTGTCTTCAGTCAGTTCGAGGGTTCGAATCCCACTTTGAACTTGCATTCTTGTAGTGCCTTGGCATTCGCTTTAAACTGTAGGTACCGTGTACAAAATGTGACCTACATACAGCGTCACTTTATTTTTGGATGTTCCAATAAATTCGTAATATAAATATGCAATATAATTCAATCAGATCGCATTATTTGTTAAATTTTCTTTTTGCACATTTATATGATTTTAAGTCTTCAAGGCAGAATTAATGCAGCAATTTATGTGCAATAATTTGGCGTCCAGAAAGAGTTAGTTTTCATGTTTGGCTTCCTTATTTTTACGCTAAAAACGGTGAAGCTCTGTAGCGTAGCTTAAAAACTTTGGATCTTACCGAGATATTCTCTTATTTTAAATAATGGCCCCTGAAATCTTAAGTATTATACTTTTAAAAAAATAATAAAAGTATTAAAAAATTGAAATCCACATAATCGCCTTATTCGTAAAATGCTAATCCTTTCTTCCGCGTACAACACTCAAATCATTTAAAAATGGCATCACATATATATTTTTTTCTTACAGAAGCTGAATTTTATTATTAAGACTTAACTGCAACTGCAGCATAGAACGGTTCCTTCTTAAATGTTTTCCTAATGCTTTAGCAGAGGAAAATGGTCGGAAGAAAATGGCATAAAGTGAAATGTGGTTTAGAGAAGGAAAAGCCTTAATTAAGTTTTCAGTTGAATCGGAGGGAGAATTTCTCGTGAAAAAGTACCCAGATTTTGGCGTCAAAAAATGTTTTTTTTTTCGGAGTATCATTAAGAAATAAATAGTTCCTTTCTTAATGAGAAAATTCATTAAAGTAGTATAAGGATTCTTGAATCTGGCAACATTCATTTCTTTCTACGAATGTTTCTTCGTAAAGGATTCTTCCTTTTTGAAAAAAGTTCTGGCTGCATTTTTTTTCATTTTGTTTTTAATGTTCTTGTTTAGGAACTCATAATTCAGGGCTTGTTTTTCATGTTAACCAGGAGCGCTTGAATGCAAATTGAATCATTAATCATTTTCAAGCTCCATTAATGCGCGCGTGATTTAATTACCCGGTTCTCCCCATTCAATGTTTCTAGTGTTATTGGACAAGCTTTATCTCATAATTAGCTGTAGCTTTTGGGAATTCTCTCCGTTGAGCTCTGCTCTGAAAACGAAATTTCCCCTAAATGACATAGATTTTCATCCTGTTAAAGTCACCTCAATTATAATGAATCGGTGGCCACTGTGTTTTTCGATTCGACGATTCGTTCCTGTGACAGATGGAGCTGGTAGTCAGATGGTTAGCCCTCTTGGCTTCCATTCTGCAGTTCGTGGGTTCGAATCCCACTTTGGGCTTAGAGGATTTTGCTGTTCGGATTCCACTTTAAACCATAAGTTCCGGTCTAATTAGCCTTCAAATGCAAAAAATGATCCATAAGCCAAAACCCGAATCAAGCAACAAAGCATGTTTGATTCCGTCATTGTGCTGTTTGTATGAATTCGAAATCCACACTGAAAATTGTCAGTCGTGATCGAATTGTGATGTCGTCCGAAAAGTAATGTAATTTAATACTTTATAGCGATTCAACTGTCAGTGAAAAAAATTTCAGAGCAATTTCATATTTTTGCGTTTTTTCTGATAATTAATTATTTTTAATTAATAATGATATTGTTATCTTCCCACTTTAGTTTAATAATTATCTTATGCAATATATTCTTGTGGTTTATGAATGGTGTCCTTAAAAAAAATCGAAATTTTAAAAATTTGAATGACTTAATGTAGTTTTCTTCAAAATATATCGAAGTCGAGCAGAAATTTTCAATATCTTGGTCACAAAACAAATTCAGCCAGCTGTAAGCCATTGTTCTGTAGCTTCGCGCTCAAGAGGGGGAGAACCACTAGTTAGCCCCCAGCCGCTCTCGAACAAGGAAAAATAAATACCGCACTCTTGTCGCGGTACATACACGTGGCACATGGTTTAAGAAGGTCGCATAAGTGCTGTTCCCAAATCATGCTAAAGATGTTTGCAGAGATTCGAGTTCAGCCTCAAATCCCTGCAAACATCATAATTTTGATGGGAAGACGGAAACTAATGAATCAGGAAAGGTAAAGTGCTTTGTAATTAATAATATTCTAAATTTTTGGGGACAATTGTTTAGTCTGACCTTCTTCTTCTTAAGGTTGGGTTTGTATGTCATTGGCACCTTTGCTTTAATCAGCATTTTGTACCATTAACTCCAAACCCAATGTTTACTAGTTCCAGATGGCTCGGGTCACCCACTTTATTAATAAAGTCCGATAACCCTTTAATGGAGTCTAGGTGTAACTCTCTAGTATGCATGATGCCTAAAGCAGTTCATCTAGGGAGGGCAAGAGCCTCGCATTCGTAAATGATATGATCTGGCCGTATCCTCTAGCGTATGACATTTCCTACAGATAGGCTATTGCTGAAACAGTCCCATTGTATGGAGGTGTTTTCTGAAATAGTAGTGCCCAGTTATGAAGCCTACGATTAAACGTATCTTCTGCCTAGAGCATCTAAGAATTTCAGAGGCAATCTTTGTTGATGATCCGCAGATCATACTTTTAGCGTGGTTTTGACCAGGAGTGTTGAGCCAAGCTTCATACATCTTCCGTCTTTCCCATCTAAGAACATGGGTTTTTGCGGTCTTCAAATGGATCCCACAAAAAGGTTCTGCACCCATGGGAGCAAAAGACGATCCTTGTTTAGCAGGCTCATCAGCCCTTTCATTACCTTTGTGGCCTAGCACCCATACAAGGATCACCTTGTTTCTAGTGGCCAGTTCTGTAAGAAGGTTTAGTCTGACCTTAGTTTGCATGCATTCATTTGGAAAGGGCGCCGCGAAGTGGATGGAAACGCAATGAATGAAGTTTCAGATCACATTTTCTGAAACCACAACACGATTATAAATGTAACGATTTAAATACCATTTACTTTATTTAAAACTGAATAATTTATTTTAATGTCTCTTCTCCGTTCGCCCACGAAGAAATGTTTCATCCACTCGAAAATCGAATGAAATGCCAGTGATGTTGATTTTGTTCTATTCTAATAACATACGAAAGTAATGTTGATTATGATCTGTTGTTATACGACGTTTGACCGGAAAATACGTATAAAAGTTTAATAATAACTTTATTTTACAATTATTCAGGTATTACAATAGGGTCTCCTTCAAAGTACTCACCCTGAGACGAGATACACTTCTGCCAACGCCGTTTCCACTCTTGATAACATTGCTGAAAGTCTTCAGTTGTGGTGCTGTTCAGTTGCCGTGTCGTTTCTGCCTTGATGCCTTCCACATCTCCCAAGTGCCGCCCCCGAAGCACCATTTTGCATTTAGGGAACGAGAAGTCACAAGGGGCTAAATCGGGTGAATAAGGCGGGTGGTCTGTCACGGTGATTGAGCTTCGGGCCAAAAAGTCACGCACAACGAGCAACGTATGGGCGGGCACATTGTCGTGATGAAGCATCCACCTGCCCCCTTTTGCCAAATCCGGTCGAACTTGGGCCACACGAGCTCTGAGACGTGTCAAAACTTCAACGTAAAAATTTCCGTTCACTCTCTGGCTCTGTTCCTCAATCAGAGAGAGCTCCATGCCGACGGCAGGTGAAAAAGAGTAACTTTCAACAAGCAGCCGCACACTCCTACTTACACGCAGAGTGGTCTGACTCGAACTGAGCGTTGATGGGATTGGTTACAGCAGTAGTGCCACCTGGCGGTGATTGCAAACAGTAAAATAAAGTTATTCGACTTTTATACGTATTTTCCGGACAAACCTCGTATAACATAATTATGAAAGAAACGATTCAAATATTAAATGACGTTACAAGAATCTAATTTAAAATTTAATATTATTCAATTTTACTATAATAATTGTTATTATAATTAAATTAGTAAAATTAAATAATTTATTTAATTTCAAATGAGGGGTTGATAAGAATTTATTGTGTCTTAAACGAACAGAGGACTGTTTCGTGAGTTCGAAAATCAAATCTGAGTGATGTTGATTTTATTCTGTTCTGCATAATACAGTTAATGAATCGAAGTGGATGTAGGTTAAGAATTGTGATGGCTGCAATCATAATAATGGATCCCCAAACGCTTGTCTTGTATGTTAATGCCGCATTTCGCTGGCTTCCGACAATTCTGATCTCCTTCAGCCACTTTCCGAATGAGAAGCTTTCTAGTTTTATTTCTTTCTCGAGCCGAGCAAAATGGTTGTTCGCTGAAATAAATGGCGAGCGACTCTAAGAAATTTGTCTGGTGGGGGAGGTCTTAGGAAGGCATTGTCCACACCATCAAGTCTGGTGGCAGAGAAGCGAAAGAATCGCTACTCGAACAAAAGAATCGTATCGGAATAAAATGGAAAATCTTAAAGAATGGAAAGAGGAAAAAAAAAAAGGCAATGCTTCGTTCCATTAAATCCTCGTTTGGCTGTAGGGTAAGCCCTGAAAATTCTGTCTTGTTGAGAATGTTTCTCAGAGGTATTTTTTTTTTTTTTTTTTAAAGTTTATTTCCTTAGTGTTGCAAAGAATTTGTGTTTTGACGATGGTTTCAACTTTATTTTGTACGCTTACCAATGTTCCAAAGTTTTGAAATGTTTAGTTATTTTAAGTGTGTTTTTATTAGAACTTTATTTATATGAGAGAGACTAAAGCAAGCTCATACATTGTTTTGTTTAAAACGTTTGAAGAACATAAACTGTTTGTGTCCACCATATATATAAATCTTGTAGAATTTTCATGTAGAACTTAGTATGCATTCTGTGCTTTCGTAGTTATGTACTATAAATAAAGTTCTGCTTCTTAAGTAGGTTCATTGTAAGTAGACTGTTTCAGCAAGACCCTATCTGCAGGAAATGTCATACGCAAGAGGAAAGGCCAAGCCTATCATTTGCGAATGCGAGGCGCTCTTGCCATTCCTAGATGAACTTCTTTAGGCATCATCCATACTAGAGAGTGACACCTAGACTCCATGAAAGGGTTATCGGACTTTATGAATAAAGTGGGTGACCCGAGCAACTGGAACAAGGAAACATTGGGTTTGGAGTTAATGGTACAAAATGCTGATGAAAGCAGAGGTGCCAATGAAATACAAACCCAACCTGTAGAAGAAGAAGAAGAAGTAGGTTCATTTGACACATCACGGTTTTATAATTAGAAAGCGAGTCGAAAATTAGTGAGAAGTGCAATGGAAGACAGTTATTCTGAAAAGCACTCATACTGTGTCCTTCATCATTTCCTCAATCGGATATGTAGCTCTTTGGATGGAGTCTAAAATTCACTGCATTGGCAAGTTCCAGTTGAACCATCCGCTTTTTACTCAGGCCTAAGCTGTCTGTCGTAGTTCGAAATCCACTTCACACTGTAAATCTCGATCTAATGAGAATTCCTCTAAACTCTAATGAAAAATGACCGTTGAGCGACATTAAAACCAAACCACCTGAACCATTGAAACATTACGACATTGAGTGTGTTAGAGCTTGATGCGCAAACATTGTTCATTTTTCTGTAAATAGTCAAGACTTATCGTAAAGTGCGCGAATAATATGTCTTGGGAAGGTAAATATTGTATGAAGACAGCTTCTGGTGGAATGTGTTCTACTGATTAAGAAAGAATTTTGTTTTTCCGGTACTTGAGGTCTGCTTACGTAGAAAGTATAGGTAATTATCAGTGATAGTATCAGTTTGACTGACACTATCACAGTGACCTATATAACTATTTCAGTGCGCCTCTGTGGCAGTGATTTACCTTTTAAAATTTGCTCACCAAACTGTGTATATAAGATGCTTTATACAGATAGTGCGATGGAAATCATTCCTAAAAGTACTGGTGTAAATTTGTGAAACAGTATTTGTGTAAGGTATTCTTCAAATCTGTGTAAACTCTTCTAACTTTATCGAATAAATTCGTGGTTGCGTTTAACTTAGTGAACAATTTTTATGCAATTATTTCTTTATTTTGTGAACAAAAAAAATTCGTCGCATAAGTCGTAAGGTATTCTTCAAATCTGTGTAAACTCTTCTAACTTTATATGTTATCGAATAAATTCGTGGCTGCGTTTAACTTAGTGAACAATTTTTATGTAATTATTTCTTTATTTCGTGAACAAAAAAAAAATTCGTCGCATACTAAAGCAAATAGTATCTCTTTACCAATCATCGGTTTTCATCCATCATCAATCATTCAATGGCAACGTTTGATTGCGTTTTTCCAAATGAAGCAAAAGTATGTAAAACAAACTAATTGAAGTCTACAAATCAACTTTAATTTAAGAAGAGTAAAATAAGTTTTTATTTTGCATAGCATGATTATATTTTACTTTTATGTAAAATGGATCCAATCTAAATCGCAAAAATAATTTATATGTAAATGATCAAAAGATTTATTTTTAAAGATATAAATAAAAAACACAAGAATTCTAACTGGAGTCCAAAACGATTCTGAATTTCAAGTAAAAGTAAATAAAAGAAAAGAGAATATATAAAAATGTTTCATGCCAATTATTTTCCATATTAATTGAATTCATCCAATCGACATACAAAGAGAATTTTTATATAAATCCGAGATTGATTGTTTTCTCGAGAACTTATTTCCCTAATTAAAAGCACGAACATTTAAAAAAAAATTATAATTGAAACCCATGATCAATTTTAATTCAGGTGAAAAGAAAATGAGCAATTTTCATTTTCGTATCGCAATTTTGTTCTTGCTTTTATATTAAAAAAAATCCTTCAAGCTGCAAAAATAATTTGATGATTTTTGTAAAACATGTGTGCCCCCCAAATTAAGCAAAACAAATCTTGGGGATATTTTAAAATTTTGCTGTGAAAGATTTCACAATTTAAAATAAAACAAAATAAATCTTAATTTAAAAAGAATATATCTCTTACTCTATTTATTTTTCAAACTTCTAATTCACTTTTCACTCGTCAAAGTAAAATTTTGACGACACCCTATTCTTGAAATCATCACGTGACTTTATTTTTTCGTTGCGTCATCTCCGGTTTAAATTTAGCCTCCCTGTTTACCTGCCTTCGTTTCACGTGAAGAAATTGCTACTCGTGAATCACGAGTTATGAATTATTTATCACCTCTTCCACATATTTTTGGTTCGCGGTTCCGCGCCAACTTGGACACATAAACACGCGTCAACACAGTTGCGGGTATGAGTAAGCAGGGCAATTTTTTGGTGACGAAATTCAGAATTGTCTTTATTTTTCGTTCTGACAACCCTTGCCAAATTTCGCCTCTGGGTGCGAGTACCTGTAGTCGAGATTATAAGAGAATAACTCGGAAACGACACCAACTTTCATTTTATTTGGATTCTGTTCAACTTTATCGCTTCTTTATTCTTTCACATTATAAATGTTCTGTGTTGGCGCTTGTCGAAGAAGCCTAAAATAGTTCATAATGGTTAAGACACTCGAAGAGTTGAAATATAAGTGTGAATTTTTTGTTATTTTGTTCCCTAATGTTTCTATGGAACAGCGCAGAATAGAACAACCGATTACGAAATAAATATTTGCTAGAAATAGTGAATAAAGTGAGGCATATATCTGGATGCTAAGGTCTATTTTTTTTTTTTCTTTTTTTGAAGTGCACATTTTGAATTAAAGATCTGATTTCTAGCTGCATGTATTATTTTTTTGATAAAAATGTGTTTAATAAAATAAAAAATTAATAAAAATTTTCCGCTTGTCTTTCTAGAAGTTAGTGAATTAAAAAATCATGCATTTTTCGTTCAATTGTTAAAAAAAGCCACAGGCTTAGCAATTCCTATTTTTTTTTCTCTTTTGTGCATTCAATTTTGAATTAAATATCCTTATCATAATATCCTTATTTTTTACATTCTTTATTTTACTAATAAAAAATGTTTCTTAGTAATGCTAATTGAAATATGGTTAAGAGTTATTGTTCCAAATTTCCGTCAATTGTTCCTTTTTTTTTTTTATGAAGTGCACATTTTGAACTAAAGATCTGATTTCTAGCCGCATGTATTATTTTTTTTGATAAAAATGTGTTTAATAAATAAATAAAAATTAATAAAAATTTTCCGCTTGTCTTTCTAGAAGTTAGTGAATTAAAAAATCATGCATTTTTCGTTCAATTGTTAAAAAAAAAACCACAGGCTTAGCAATTATTATTTTTTTTTCTTTTGTGCATTCAATTTTGAATTAAATATCCTTATCATAATATCCTTATTTTTTACATTCTTTATTTTACTAATAAAAAATATTCCTTAGTAATGATAATTGAAATATGGTTGAATAAGAGTTATTGTTCCAATTTTTTTTTTTTCGTTCGCATAAATCAATTTTGAATTTAAAATCAAATTATTTTTTGCATATTGATGCGCATAATTTAATTGCTATACTTATTTCCTGACAGATTGTCGAGAGCTTCGTATTCAATTTTTAATCCCAGAATATGCAATCCTTTCGTACATTTGGTTTAGATTATACTACAGAATAATCCCCCTATAGCGCGGTACAGCATGTTTTCATATGACGTCATTTCATCTCCCTCGTATAACACGTGTTTCCCTCCATACAGCACGTCCTCGTAATATTTCTGTACTGCGAAATTCGCAATCGATTTCGCGTTCGTTTGCCCACTGTGTGAATTGTGTTCTTATAAAATCCAATTATAGTATTGATCTTTGAACTTTCCGCTAAAAAAGATGTCCGTGGAACATTATTTTAGATGACTTTTACAGCTAATGAACATGTAATAAAAGTGTTTTTGGAATGAATTGAAATGAATTGTTTATTTAAAATGTTCTGAATTTGATTTTAATGAAATGCAAGCACTTCGTTCATCGCATAGTTTTTCCTCAATGTGCGGTTTAAACAATGAGAAAATTCAAACGTGAATCACGTGTTCATAACGCGTAATACTAAGTCACTGGAATGCTCGTTCAACGCGCATTTGCTCCTACATAGAGCGGAACTAATATACCGTGTTATGTGGGGGGGGGTGTTACTGTATTTTAATCTATTACTTTCAAAGGGTAAAAAAATAAAATAAAGAAATAAGCCGCTGTTTACGAATTCAATTACTTTTAAACACTTCCAACATTTATCAGTAAGGCCATGTTTCATTGCTAATATTATTTAAAAGGTAATATATAAATAAAGCATTATCTGAAATACATCATTATCTAAAAGTCAAATTAACTGTCTTATTTTGGATTGAAATAAACTATTTGGATTAGGAATGATAAAACAGGAACTACCTTTATGAACATTTATGACAGCAGTAGTAATAGTAGAGGGGAGAGTTTTTTGGTATTCTATTATTAATCATTCAACTGCCGCCCACCCTCAGAGTCCCTAGATATGGATAGGGAGGCCTTGGGTTCGAATCCCAGTTTGGGCATGGATGTACTATCTCTATCTATCCTGTCTGTGTCCCTTCCTTGTATGAATGAGGTGTGAAGGGTTGCCTACCCTTTAAACGGCTCCCTATGGCATGTGTGTACTGAAGAAGTCGGACTCCACACCAAAATAGGGTTCAGTTGGAAAAGTAAAGCAGCGCACCCCATATTGCCAGCCTGGCTGGCACGACAACAACAACAACAATCATTAAACTAAAAACTTTTAATGTAAATATCAATTCTTAAATTTTTTTAATGTGTATTTCTACATTTTGCTGGCACAAAACTTCGAATCGACGTGACCATAGAGAGAATAAAGTTCGCTAGAATGAGTCATGTGCGTTGCGAGATATTCTATTTTTTGTTGCCTCCCCCATTTTGGCATGATCTGAAAATCACGGTAGAAAACAATGCAGTTGCGATATTTCGTGGGGGGTGTGTAGTACCATTTGGGGCTATCATGATGAAATGAAATAATACACCTACATTTGAGCATTTGCGAAAAAGAATAAGTAGTCAAACATTTTGCTCGGTTGTCGACTTCGTTGTTTATGCGTGATTTTAAAATGTTTGGCTGCGTTCAGCTGTTCAATACATCAGTTTTTTCAGTTTAAAAAAATTATGTACAGTGGGGGCGCTCCGTGGCTGAGTGGTCAAAAGCATCACTCCGCTAATCGCTTGAGAGCGTAGGAGTGTGGGTTCGATTCCCACCGTGGCCCTGGATGTTCTTCGTTATCTTCTGTGGTTGTACATCTGTCATTGTGTTATTTGTCCTATTATCGACGAAGACTTACAAGCGGATCTCAAAAATCAAGCATACAAGTCTGAAAATATATATGTAATGTAATAAATAATATAAATAAATAAATATACAACGGGTGGTCGGTTAATGAACAGTTCGAAATGCGAACAAATCGGAGAACGAACTAAAACGAATTCAAACGAACATTTCTCGGCTCTCGGAATATAATGTTTTCTAAATCCTAAGTATCGAAAATTATTTTTCATTTCCCTTGAATCGTGTCGCTTGTCTATTGACCTTCAAAGTTACATGGAAATTCGAAATAATTCTGTGGACTATGCAAGATTATATTTATGTAATATTTTTTGTAAACTGAATAGGAAATTATATATACTTTTTTTAAAATTTTATTTTTAGGGTCTCTAGAACGAATGAATCGATTTCACAAAAAATCTACGGTAAATCGATGATCGCTTAACGAACGAGTCGGACAGCGAACAGAGTCTGGTAGCAGATTGTGCTCGTCAACCGATCACCTTCAGTATCTCGATCATCAACCCTGTTATCTTCTTGAATGCGCATGAAATAAAAGACATTGTATGAACGCCTACAAATTGTTCAGCGGTAATAGGATTGGTTGAACAATTAGCAGGCACTTCGTGGCAGAACTGTCGAGTTTCCAAGAGTGGGAGTAGCCCTTGACATGCCTCCTACGCTTGGAACCTTTTCAACCGAGCAGCATTTCAGTTTCGAAATCGCTAATTAATACTTCTGTTCCAAGACGACCTAAAGAAGGTTTTCTTCTCTTGCGTGAGAAATACGAAAGGGTTGATTTCAAAGGAAATCACGCGATATCTCATGATTTGCGGTATTTTTCGAGTTAATCTGTTAAAACGCCGCGTGTCCCCGCTTTCATTCGGTTGGTTCATTTGCTGATTGTGTGAAGATGGGAATGGAAGGCCTGTCTCGTTGTCACTATTTAAAACGAGGAAATATTTTTTTTAAAAAAAAAAAGTTGGCTCAAAATGAACAATTTTACTCGCCATTTCATCCAGCATAATGATATCAAAATTGATTGTATCAATTCTTAATGTTTATTTTTCAGTTTGAAGGCATTGATGTGAATTAGGACGAATACACCCAGTCTTTTTTTTTCTGTTACCGGGGACGAATTTAGGTTTCGCCAATTTCTGAGTATTTGGAAACTATCGCCAAAATATTTAAAATAAACGTGCGGACAACGTCCAAGGAAAAAGATTCTTTCCAAGAATTAAAATGAATGGAAGATTATTCTGGATCAGATTTACTGTACGGTCACCCTTGGCGCGTTTTCTTTTGGCGCCAAATTTGGCGAACATTTTTACTGGAAACCCGGCAAATTAGTATATTTGCAACCCTAAACTAAACTCCATGGCACGACAACCCATGTGGGCCAAGGCCTACAGTGCCCATAACTGTTTTCATGACCGAGGGCCCTGGGGTGCGAAGCATATGTCCGAGTTAGGTGGTCAGCCTAACGTAAGACCCCCAGTGTTTCGTTCCCAAGCATGCTTGGTACTCAGTGAATCGACCCACTGAAGGGATGAAAGGCTGAGTCAACCTTCCCCAGTCCGAGGATCGAACTTCGGACCTGTGTCATGGGAGCGTGAAACGCTGCCACTAAGCCACCGGGCTTCATTTTGGCAACACTATTTGTCATAAATTTTTCATGAATATTTACCGATTTAAATTCATTAATATAAAGTTTAATCAAAAAATTGTATGAATAATTTAACATATCAACTTTATTATTTTACCATTGATGTTTGAAAGCCATAAATCTGCTTTTTTTGTTAATTTTGTAAAATTAGTTGAGCATATTTTGTTGATAACAACAATGTATAAAATATTTGTCACTATTTCAGCCATTTTCTCCCGCCGTTTTTCCTGATCGGAGATTCGTCATACGCCCTTGACGACTTTTTGAAATTTTCGCCAAGGGTGACCGTACGGTAAAATTTTACCGATTATTCTAAATAGCATACAATTCTTGTGCAGCAATGAGAACCCACTGACCTTTTATAGCATATCATTTGGTGACAAGAAACTCGTAACATCAACTTTTTCACACTTCCGGCCTATTTTAGATTTTTTGCTAATATAGTCAGTGGCCGCCAACTAAGCAGGGACTTTGTTTGACACAATTGCTAAGCATATTCATGATTTTTCAAGAAACAATCGCCAACAATCATAAGCGAGTTCGAAAAGTTTATACACCTGTGGTGTATAGTTACCAACTAATGGCGAAAAATCGCTTCTTGTAACCCTTTTTTGTCAAAACATTTCGAATTCCATTGTTTCTTGTTGAAAGGCGATGTTTTTTTTTCTTTGTTTCTTTTTCCATTTAAATTTTTAATTCGCCATAGATATATTTCTCTATTACGAATTTCCAATTAAGAACTCTGAGGTGGTTTTATTCAGTGAAAGTGTTTTTTTTATCAATAAAAATATCTTATTGCTTATTTTTTGTTTGGTGATTTGGCGAAAAAATTTCTGTAATAGCTGGAATAACTGCAACGGTACCATAATGTACTATAATGGTGCTTAAAATGCAGTGTCTTCACAACTAAAGTTCAAATTATAATTTTCATAAAAATGAAACTTATACAAATGCTATCACACACACACAAAAACTTGATAGTAGTTTAATTAATTTAAATCATTTTTTATAGAGATAAAGAAAACATGTTTTTTTTATTTTATTTTTTTTTCATACTGATTTTGCTTTTTTATTTGTATCATTTTAAAATGAAAGCAATAGATACTCACATATGACGTCATCAAATCCTCAAGGACGAAATTGTTTGCTTACTTTCTAGACGGAAATTGAAAATAATCACGAGTTACATTTCATCTTGTGAAATGTACACAAATACTCGGCTACTATCTTTTCATCAAATTTCTGCCTTATTTTTAATAAAAAATGATTTCTTAACTATTAATTAACCTGTGCTAATCCGCAACTTGAGTCAAAAATTAAATCTTCCTATAAAATTAATCTAACTGCTGTGAAAATTGTATAGGATTGAGTCGGATATATTGGAAAACGTGCGCATGCGCGAAATAAACTGCTTGACAGCAAAGGTAATGTCGGTTAATAAATGAAAAATTGAATGATAAATGAATCGGTTGATATTTCGCCTAAATGTTATATAATTTTTAAAAACATGAGTGATAGAGAGAGAGAAATTTATTTTTCGAAAATAAAAATTTCAAAATTTTTCAAAAATATAATTTTTTTCTATCAGTAGTCATAAATTGTCAATCACTAAGAATTTATAATCTGCAAGCAAAATGATTTCATCACGTGTTAACCAAACTTCAGTTATTTATTTAATTGCCGTGTATGGCAACGTTTCAATTATTTATGTTTTAAAATTTCTGCTCTTTCGCCCAATCTAACATTGATGGATGCTGTAAATGTTACCGAAGTGCTGTTTCCAAAGGACGCGTTACGTATCAGCGGTTGTTCTATGCTTCATTGTGAGCGTTGTGTTTGGAGAAATCACCATCACGGAGCGAAATGAAAACTCGGAAGACATCCCGAGCTTTAAACGAAATCACTATGGCTTCTCTTACATCGGAGAGACGACTGGCAGCTTTTTGCGGAGTTTCCTGATTTCTGACACTTCGAAGACCACGAAAGAGATCATTTTGGCCGGAATGAACCGGACTGAAAAGTTCATTGTGACGGTTATTGGCTACACATTCATGGTGCAGATGCCCGTAGGAATCTGTGTGACGCTGGGTCTTGGAGTCGTGTTGCTGCTGCTTCTTCTGCCGTGCTTTATTTTCTCCTTCAGAAGCCAGCAGTTGTCGGACGCCCACGATCCGAGCGTCGAACTGTACATCGACTCCACTGGCAAGGCCTGGTTCACCTTCGAAGTGTTCGTGGCCTGCTGCATCGTGGCGATCTTCGGTGCCGTTCTCATGTGCATCGCGTCTGCGGTGTGGGCGGACAGCTTCTTCGAAGTGTTCAGGTTCGCGAACTACTGCGTCGACGTGTCCTGGCTGCTGTACAAGAGAGTTCAGAGTAACTTCTTCTACCGCTTGAGCGACATTTCCAAAAGCGCTTCTGTGCCAACCCAGCTCTTGCAGAACGTGAACGAAATGGCCAAAGAGAATTTCTTAGACCACCTGCTCGACATGCTGAAGCCGGTCATCAGTTTGGCAAAGTCTATAGACTGGGACATATCTTTGCTGAAGAAGACACTGGCCGCTGAGTCGGATGATCTGCAAGAAACGGCGAACAACTTCATGAACCAGAATGGAATTCTCGTCAAGAATTATGTCGCTTCCTTAAACGATCTGAAGGAAACGTACGAAAAGGTGCACGGGAACGGTTCATCCAAGTTCTTGGACAGATTGCTTGCGATACAGCCGTTCAATTTGACAGTGAGTATCCCTAGTCTGTACGAGTCCTCGCTTGCGATGCTTACTGATGCCTCGAACATCCATTTCCAGTCTGGCATTTGGAAGGTGTACCAAGATATAGAGCAATTAGCCGATCAAGTCGCTTACGATCCGACCTTTCTGATGGAAAATCTGAAAGTGATTGTTTTCGAGACGGAGGGAAGAGTCAGCAAAATCACTGCCGAGTTCATCACTTTTGTGGGGAAGTATCTGAAAGGAGAAAACCGCCGGATCTTGAACCAACTCATCAGTTACTTCTGGGCCTACTCCAAAGGATTCGTGGTACCAGTTAGCTCTCTGATACTCGTCTTCGGGGTCGTGAGTCTTTTGTTGTCGGGAGCGATGCTGACTACCTACATACTTGCTCTGATTGGGACCCAAGGATTTCGCATCGAAGATCCGAGTCGCGGCCGCTTTGTGAGATCGGACATTTCGCATCGCAGTGGACGAGTTTTGCTCGTCTTCTGCTACGCGGTGGGGGGTATTCTGTGGATGTATTGGGCGTGGGCGGTTTTCTTGTTTCTGATGTCGGCCGCTCCCAATGTCTTGTGCGAGTCCATCAAAAAATTGGACATTTTAGACATCACCGTGGATTACCCACCTGTTCGAGAGGAGTGCCAGTGGTTGTACTTATTCTCGTCCGACGAGTTCAATACGAAAATGCGATCCAACATAGAGAATTGTCTTGTGGATGACACTTATTTTGCGCCTTTACCCGATACTGTGGTCGACATGGGTTTGGCGGAGGACATCAAATCGGAACTAAACTTTTCTGCGATTCTAACAGAATTTGACGCCAACCTTCGGAATCTCTCAGGGTTTAATATTTCACAATCGGAACCGTTAGTCCGTAGTTTGGAAAAGGTATTAAATGCAGTAGACACTCACTCCTTTTTTGCCTTGGTCATCCAATATATTAAAAGCGTCATCAGGACTAAAGCATATTTGATACTTGGTGACCTTGTAGGCGATCCAAGGACCGACCAGAGGGTGGTTCGGAAGGCCAGGAAGTCGCTGAAGGCTTATGACGCGCTGCTCGAGAACATTTCCACCGTTTGCGCTGATGAAGAGGTATTCAATTTAACTCGCAGGAGACTTAATGTCACTGTCAATAGTGTCTTGAGGCAGATGGACTACCTTTTGTGGTCTTCAGACGGTTTTCATCAAACCATTCTTCCCAAAAGCAGTTATTGGTACAAATCGATGTTCATCAACCAGACACACTACGCGGTTAACGTTACTTTTAAGCACTTGCTTAATGCTGTTCGCGAATTTCGCCGATCTATATCGTTCTGCCCCTTTTTATCCTCGATACAGGAGGACAGTCAAAAAGTGATTTGCTTAAATCTTCTGCACCCGATCGCCATTTGCTGGCTCGGCACCGTTCTCATCGGACTCTTCCAATTCTTCTGCATTTTCATCGCCATTCCAAACGTCCAGTTGTTCGAGTATCCTGTCGAGAAGGACCTTTCCGCGGGTCCGCTCGCTCCCCAGGACATCCCCAGTCAAGCTCCCCTGCAACCAACCTCAAGCTTTAAATTGTCCATCAGTGGCTCTGATTCTTTGGAAGAAAGAGTTTCTTCAAATCTCGTTCATTCAGAACACAGTTCTAGTAAATCTTCTGTGGAAACAGCCTCAAGTCCTGATCTGTTGAAGCAGGATTTTCCGGCTGTTCCCGTGGATTCAGTCGCTCCTGAAAATGTTCCTAATAGAAATTCTAGGAAATGATTCTCATGCTGACTTACAGTTGATGTTTAAAAATCGAATTGATGATGTGCTTCAAAATATACATGACAGTAGATGTATTCATGAATCTAATGAGTAATAGGTCTTCCATTATGCATGGCAATTCATCGATCAAATGTTGTTGTGTTTTCCAACATACAACAGGAATTCACGAACCAAGGGTCATTGCAGTAAAGAGGGTATCAAATGGCCATGTCTTCGAATATGCATAGATTTATGAATCAAACGGGGTAATGTGTCAGAAATAAGAATTTTATTAAAATATGGCGAACGTATTTTCGAATATACACGGCATTTGGAATTCATGGATCATATCGTGTTTTAGAGTTAACGAATTGAAGTGTGAACTCGGTAATGTGTATGTGAATATAATGTACGGTGATCGTTAAACGTTTGCTTAATACGTCCCAAAATGCTCGCAACCATCGCAATTTCAAAGAGGCGATGAATGAAATGTGCCAAACATCCGTGTGGCGCTCAGAAATCAAACTAAAAGACGTTTGCGAATGGTATACTTGGCGAGAATCCATTGTAATCTTGTCGTGAGCTGTTTTTATTGAATAATCAAATATTTCTTTATATCCTAGTGTGCTATAATTTATCATTTATTAAGGCATTTTGTAAAAATGTATTATAATATCTTCTACTGTATATGCACCAAGTGTAATATTTTTATTTTATTGATAAAAATTTGATGAACTCTAGATATATACTGTTATGTTATTGATTATTAATTTAGGCATGTCGTTATAATAAAGAGTGTGTTATATTTAGTTCATGCACCTGTACTGTATCGTTTGCTTCTACCAGCTGTGATCTGTGAGTAAGATTTAAACTTGTAAACAGAATTAATGGAGATTTTTATTCATAAGTGGTTGTTGCGTTCTGTCCAGTTGACATCACTTTATTACAGTTGTAATCCAATGAAAATTACAAACCAATGAGAACATTGGCTTAAAATATCCGTGACGTCAGATGACGTTTCACCTACGTCACGCATAGTTAATCACAACATTGTATTTAGACGACGTCGTCCATCCGACTTGTGGACGAATTTGCTACTTGACATTCTTCGAGCGGCAGCAAACAAGGCGAAGTTCACCATCGAATGTTTGAGAATAGTGTCGAGAAGTTCATTCTGTTAATAAAACGATTTCTTATATAAAAGGCAAAAAGCACCGGTTTTAGAAGCCCTTTTCCATGGATACAGGACGCAAACACATTGACAATGGGGCAGAAGAAAAAGCAAAATGAAAAGTACAAGACAAAACATCCACTTTTTTATTAGTTTAAATCGAGAAGGACGATTTGTATTTTAAAAAATTTCATTAATGAAATTATAAATTAATAATTGCATTTTTTAAAGCTATAATTTAAAAAAAAAACAATTTCTATTATACGGTTATGAGTATTCACTCGAACCAAACAGTGCGTCTTATTTTATAGAAGGAAAATTTTAATCAGTTCAAAGGGGAAAATGTATTTTTATTCCCTGGATGTGAATAGAAATTTTCCCTTTTCTCCCCATAAATCTCTCCTTTCAGCGTGATTTTCGGCGATATCTTGAGATACGGGAAGAGTCGATGCGCTGTCACCCTCAAATGGAAGGAGAGATTTAAGATATCGAATGTTACGAAAACTAGAAACACGGGGACACATTTTTCATATTCCCTATCTACTCCTGTCAACTGCGTCCCCCTCCCCCTTTCCACCTTTCTACAAAAAAGCACAAGAAATGATTTGAAAAACTTTCTTAATTTGTCGTAGAGTGATAAAAAAAAAACGAGCTTATTTTTAGGATTTTGTGAGTTTTGTTTGTCGAGTCCCCCCCCCCATAAGAAGCCGAGCTGGCACCCGAATGGCTTGGGCCCAGGATTTTAATTCTACAGTTCATGAGTTCGATTCCTCCCTCGGGTGAGGTAGTTTGTAGAGGTTCGGAGGGCACTTAAAACCGCTGGTCTTACCTGTAATTAGCACGCGCGCTCATGAACGAAACAAATTGTCTGTACTTTTTAATCGCAACAAATACAGCAATTGAGGAATTGTTTGTAAATTAATTATTGCAGGAGTTGTATAAGAAATTTATTCTTAATATTGAGTGGCGTAAAATAGAATAATTGTGTAAATGTTTCCGTGAATATATATATATGTATATACTAGCTGACCCAGCCACGCGTTGCAGTGGCTGAGTTATATTGAATCAATTTTTTACTAATTCTTTGATACAATCAAATTAAAATTTTCTAAAAAAAATTTAAAATAGGTTCAATCATGAGATTAAAAATAAAACGTTTCGCCAAAATTTAAAAGTAATAGGTAAAGTATCGAAATTTTGAAATTAAGCACAAATCAACATATACTTTCTGAACTTACATTTTATTCATCTTATATTAAATTGTAGTTTGTAATCAGTGACTGATTGTGAAGGTTAGATTTTTTCGGCGGCATTATACTGAAATTAAAAAATATAAAAGAATTTATCATTTGAATAAATAAAGTAGATCAAAATGTACGGCTGAATAAACTAATAATTATCAAATATAAAATAAAAATAAAATAAAAGGCTATCAAGAAATACCTACATGTTTTCGAGGTGGTATGAAAATTAGTAGAAAAAAACAGTAGTAAATAAAATTTTATTTTACTATTTATAATATTAAAAGTATCCATACTGAATACTGCACAATAATAACACAATACAAAGTATTATTATGAAAATGATTCATGAAAAATTGTTATAGTTTGATTATACATCATGAAAATATATGTAAATTCTATATTCAACTATGCGCTTGCGCGCGCACGCTAATTTACTCTGGAAGATGGTATAATCTAGAAAAATAAACACGTCGCCATCTGCCGAATACCTGTGCAACTTAGATGCTAAACCGCCATCTATTAGGAACTTACAGAACTAACCGATAAATAAACACTAATGTATAATAAATATTGAGATCAATAATTAAGAGATAAAAACTATTCTATCTTTTAAGTTGGACCCTATTATAAATGGTTACAAAATTTTATCAAAATCCGTTCAGTAGTTTCGGAGTTTATCGCGAACGTACATCGTGACACGAAATTTTTATATATATAGATATAATGCAAGATTGGAAGTATCATAAGCGAAAATTGAAAAATACAAGAATTGATAAAAACATTTATGTTTAGCAATACATTCAGCGCAAAACCAGCTAAAATAGAATTACTAAAATATAATTAATAGTATATACATCTAATATTTGATTATTAATTTATACTATTATAATACTATTAATTATATATATATATATATATGTATCATGTATGTATATATATATATATATATATGTATATATATATATATATATATATATATACAATGTAATAGTATATGTTTATTTAACAATATAAGTAGTTCGAATATAGTTATAATACAAATAATTTTTCAAATTATAGTTTTAAGAATAGAAATTAATGAAGAATTTTCATTTTTG
Organism: Latrodectus hesperus; assembly: GCA_037975125.1. Taxonomy (NCBI): domain Eukaryota; kingdom Metazoa; phylum Arthropoda; class Arachnida; order Araneae; family Theridiidae; genus Latrodectus; species Latrodectus hesperus. Next base: position 2,853,797 of record JAJQOW010000017.1, on the reverse strand, counting down.
AATACCATTTTTCAATATTAAAAGAAATTTAACTTTTTAATCTCGTAGTATTTATTTCTCACGGATATGAATTAATATCTGATGAAAAACCCATGAATATATTATAAAGAGTAATGAACCCAGGGCAGAAGTTTTAAGCATTCTGCTCCAGAGAGCTTAATGTTGTGCGCAAAACTTTGAAAATGACTTCAACCATCTTTGTAAACCTGCGATCAGGAATCAAAGGGTAGGAAGTATTGCAGCGGAAGTTGTAATTAGGACTTCTGTTAGTCTTTCGGAAGTGACAGGAAAATTCGATTAACAACAGGAAGAGGGGAAAAGTTGTTTACTGTTCACAGGATAATCGCTGATGACTCGGGGATCCATCGTTTTTCTTGGCTGCTTCCTCGAACAGCGAAATCAAATTTTTTGATTGCATACGACACTCAGTATGATAAAAAAAATGTATTCTTATTCATATTTTTCAAAGGAACAAATTCGTTTGTATTCCTATCGCATTAGTTAAAAGTTCGATCGTTCTTTTTACAGTCAAGTAAAATGCGTCAACTTTAACTAGATAAACGTGGATCATCTACTGAGTTTAGTAACTATTGGAAAACCGGATTGTGTCTTGGAGGAGAACATCATGGGTCCCGTTGATTAGAGAAACAATCGGTTTTAGAAGTTTCGGTTCGGATTTTGCTGGAAGAAGCTGCGAGATAATTGAATAGGGTGTGTTTGGAATTCATCATGACTTGTTTTCCGCTCGAGTGGAAGACTCTCGAGCACCCACCGCGCCTAATGTGGATGCACAAGTCTGAAATGCGGCGCACATTTATCCGTTGTTATATAATGACTAAGAATGAACCTGAATTTGATTGATAACAGTCTTCCAGTTTTATTACTGCAAACGTTTATAATTTAATTTGCTTAAAAATAATTTTTAACATTCAAAAAAGATTGTTTACAAATATTGCAATTATTAATTTTGAATTCTATTCATAAATGAAATTTTAAGAAATTTATATCATCCTTGCCGATTTAAACCAACCATAAAGTGGATATTTGGTCATGTCTTTTTCATTTTGCTTTCTCTGCTGTTCTATTGTCCATGTGTTATTGGCTTGAATCCATGGAAAACGGTTTCTCAAACCGATGCTTTGGTCTTTTATACAAGAAATCGTTTTATTAACAAAATGAACTTCGACACCGTTTTTCAGACATTCGATGGTGAACTTCGCCTTGTTTGCTGTCATTTTCGGAGAATGTGATTTGGAGGCAAGCAGCAAATCCGTTGACAAGTCGGATGGACCACGTCACCTCAGTACGATGTGACGTGGATGAAACGTTATCTGACGTCATGGGTATTTTAAACCAATGAGAATCGTAATAAAGTGGCGCACTCAGGATCTCAACTGTTATGAAAGAAACAACCAAAAAAAAAATTAATATCTGTTACGTTTTTTGAATAACTGATCTGTCAGCTGAATCTTTTGCTTTTGACTTTCAATTCAACAGTCCACGGGTTCAGTACCCGTATCGTGTATGCATGGTTACGACTCCAGTTTAGACTCTACGACTTGGTCGAATGAGTGTTCGTGTGTAAAATACTGAACATTGAGCTGCGTGCCTAATTCCATTGCAGGGGAGTCATTTTCATAACGTTCGATACAAATTGAGGCGTGTTCATTCCTCTCATTTAAACTTCTTTTTCCCGTGTGTCTCGAGATCTGTCGGACAGCCCAAAAGTCAATAAATCCTGCTTAAAATAAGAAAAAGCCGTTGAAGGACGCGGCTTGTTAACACGGGATGCGTGTGTCCTGGTGCTCCATTAAATGCCGGTAAAAGAAAGAAACGTGGCGCGTGGAACAGGAGCTGACATGGCTACCACGTGTGGCTGCCCGATGGTGACAAGTGTCGGAACCAGCCTCCCCTTTTTTTACCGTTAAACATTTCTGTTAATATTTGTTGACTCAGAGAGCGACATTGTTATTGTTTACTTATCTGCTTCGTAGAAATCGGCTTTTTTTTTTTTTAGTCTGAAAATAACATTTATTAATATAACTTGAATAAAATATTGGTTTCCAATATTCTTTTTATTATTAAATTAGCTTTATAGTTTTGATTAAACTTTCAAATTTATTTATTTTTATTTACATTTATTTGAAGAGATGAGAAAATGTTCTTGTTTGAAAGGACTTTCTAATTCTTTCTACGCGAATAAAAAATGTTTTTTTTATTTTATTTTATCCCTTCATATTTTGTTGCCGAGTATAGGAAACGCAATCTATCAATCTTCACAGGGTTGTTCATATTTACCAAAATATTTTCACTTCCTATTTACATAAAAGTTAAAAAAAAAAAGATTTCACACTTTCGTGACATCTCAGTGACAGCATTATATATATATATATATGTGTGTGTGTGTGTGTGTGATTTATAGGTTGGTAAAAACAAGATAAATGATGTTATAAATGAAAACTTCAAATATTTAATGATTGATTGGTTACGTTGTTGTTGTTGCATGCCCCCAAAGACCAGAAACGCTAGACCAGATCCATGACGTTGTACACTCTACACTAATCCAAAACCAGAAGAGGGTCATCAACCAAGTCCTGCCTGGAGAGCCCTAGGCACTCAAGGATATGTTCAGGCGAAGCTTGCTCGGTAGAGCAGTTGGTACAGGTCACCACCACCACCACATAGTGGTGACTGGCTATATATAGGATTAATGTAATATATAGTTCAGTGCTTATGCATATATACATGTTTACCACCAAAAGAGTAATCATCCATCCTTTGTTGTCTGCTCAACTTCATTTAGCGTTATGATCTTGGAATATAATGACACAGACATTTGTCTCTAAACGAATTATATAAATCCATGGCGTGAAACATGTGACAAACCGTTTATCATCTGCCACATTTTAATTGTGTGTCATGATCACCAACACTTCTCGGAATATAAGATTTTAACTTGTTTCGATTTATCGGAGAAGCCACCTCACAGTAACCTCTTTCTTTAAAAGTAATGGTTTTTTTTTTTCAATTAAACTATAAAGCGACAGTTTTCCCCCCTCTTCGAGGTGAGATGATGACTACATCACTTTATTACGATTCTCATTGGTTTAAAATATCCATGACGTCAGATAACGTTTCATCCATGTCATATCGTATAGAGACTGCGTCGTCAATCCGACTTGTCGACGCATTGGCTGCCCGCCTTCCAATCGCCTTCTTCGAGCGGCAGCAAACAAGGCGAAGTTCACCATGGAATGTCTAAGAATAGTGTTGAAGTTCATTTTCAAAGCATCGGTTTGATAGGCCGTTTTCCATTGACTGAAACCATTAACACCTTGACAAAAAAAATAGCAAAATGAACAGAAGAAATAGCAAAATGAAAAAGACATGACAAAACATATAATATGATAGTTAGTTTAAATCCGCAAGGAGGATTTAAATTTTTAAAAAATTCATTCATTGATAGAATTTTAATTTAGTTGCAATATTATATATATTTTGTAATTAATTATATAATATATATATATGTGGGTGTATGTGTTCGGAAATGGTAAATATATATATTATTTTTCTGTTTTTAATCATATAAAATATTTATATTTTTTAATGATGTTTGGTTTTTGATTTAAAAAATATATTTTTTTATTACGAAAAATCGTGGTTTTGGCGCAGCTTATCCATTTTTAGACCTTGCTCCACAAAGCCTAACCAACTTGCAATATATTGTTGTTCATTATTATATATTTTATATAAATATTGATTCTATGATCGAACGGCATCATGGATTTTGTTTTGAAGTATCTGATACATAAAAATAACAGTTGTTTGATGTCGTTTCTTTTCATTTTCCCAAAAGGTGAAGGTGGCGTGTGGACACCCACGCAGAGCTGCCAGGGATGTGACAGAACCCAGCGACCTGACCCCGGAGTCAGTTCCTGGAAGAATTGTGCCCGTGCGGTCAGCAGAGGACAGTCTGTATTCTCGCTTGCAACAGGTGGTCCAGAGACTGACCGAAACGAAAGGACATTACGCCAATCTGGCGGATACGGTTTGCAGTGACGAGACGTGGGCTGTCAGGGAAGAAGGCCAATGCTGGAACGGCGCCGCGCTGGGGCAGTAAGTATTCTTTTTCCCGTTATTGGGATTTTTTTCCCGTTATTGGCTTGTGTTATTCTTATACAAAATGTCCTATTAGACTAAGAGAGAATTATACTTTTGTAAACTTTAACACTGTTTGGCTATTTCCTCAAAAGTATCATTTGGAACAGTGGTCGGCCACTTTATTATTCGAAAGAGCCAAGTCTAGATAATTTACAATTGGAATTGAATCAAACAGCCATTTTTTTTAACAAAAGCTTTGCTTTAGTAGGAGAGATTATTATGTAGGATTAAAAGTACTTGCTTAAGTTTGGCTTTGCTAAATAAGTCTTAGTTTTTATAACAGTAAATGACATAAAACTTGGTATCATACTTATATAACGATTATAACAGTTATTTAAAAATATCACTAATATAAAAGGTAATCTTAAAAATTACTACAAATACTGCACTTACGTGAACATGAGCCTTGCATTTCCTTGGAAAGTAAGGGTAGGTGAGGTTCTTCTTCTTCTTCTTCTTAGAATTGGGTTTGTATGTCATTGGGCACCTCTGCTTTTATCAGCATTTTGTACCATTCACTCCAAACCCAATGTTTCCTAGTTCCAGTTGCTCGGGTCACCCACTTTATTAATAAAGTCCGATAACCCTTTCATGGAGTCTAGGTGTCACTCTCTAGTATGGATGATGCCTAAAGAGGTTCATCTAGGGAGGGCAAGAGCCTCGCATTCATAAATGATATGCTCTGCCGTTTCCTCTTGCGTATGACATTTCCAGCAGATAGGGTCTTGCTGAAACAGTCCCATCTGGTCCGAGAGTCAGTCATACTAGGGATAGCTTCCTGACTTTCACCAGAAGATGGTTTGGAGGTCATTTCTACCTCAAGTGAAGGATTCATTACTGCCCCTTTACAAGACTGCCTCTGAGTTCCCTTGTCTTTTTCAGCAAGGTCTACTTCAGAGGCATCACCTGCAGATGCAGAAAGGTTTGTTATTTCTTGTGTCTTTTTCAGCCACAAGATAACAATTTATAAGCTCAGGTAATATAAGTCCACCCAGCATTGCCTGAGATACTGGGCAAGGCAAATTACTCTAGAAGTTTGCCAGGCAACTAGAGGCTCCGTTAAGACACCAATACCGCGGTGCCAATTAGCCCTAGGCACGGATCGCATAACACCAGGGTTTACGGGAGCTGGTTCGCGGCCTCTGATTCTATATTCAAGGCTATCCTGTCATTCCTACAGGACGTTCGGTGATCCACCACCTACCGACGCGCCTGGTAGCTGCTCAGGCCCCAGGGTAGGTGAGGTTTGTATGATGTAGCTTTTGATTTGAGGGTCTCAGATTTGAGGTTTGATTAAAAGTTCTCATCGATAGGCCGATTTCTTAATGGACTCTAGATATTGTTCAAGCTTGAAAGTGATTGTTCACATGAATATGCAGACCCAAATGAGGAAAGCAGAGCAAAATATAGTTTTCTCAGTGGATCCTGTGAGTCATGAACACTATTCCAAGTGTTAAACATCGACAAATCTTTTCTCTCCAGATCTTCAGACAGGCCACTTGTCTTGCAAGTTAGTTCACATTTATTTCTCTCCAATAGCTCTAATGCGGTACAAAGACGCTCGATTTTTGAGCTCCATCATTCTTCACTTTTAAAACCAAGCAACAGCATTTCAAAGCTGCCAGCGTCCATATGAAAGCATGCATAATGAAGCCCCGTGACATAATTAAATGACGAAGCGTTTTGTAGGGAGCGAATTCCCCAACATTTGCTTGCCTTATCGAAAACTACTTCGAAATAACTGATGGAGAAACCGTATCACCGTCAAAATCATCGAACTTTTTAAGGGAATGATTACGAAAAATTTGTCCACTTTTTGTCTTGATTCTGTGCTGTTTTGACTTTCTATAAATGTGGTCCTTTTTTTATAGCCTTGCTTTTCAACAAATTTTTACTCGTCGGTAAGATAATAAGTAAATAATTAAGTGCCTGGACGAAACTTTTTGAGAAGGGCCGTAACTGATGAGCAAAGTGGCGCGGGTTGTCTATCACTGACTTGCAACAATTGTTATGGAATCCAAATTCATGAACATAAATTTAGCTGTTGTTGTTGTCTTGTGCTAGGCTGACAATATAGAGTGCGTTGTTCCAGTTTTCCAACATAAATTTAGCTTCTCGGAAGAAAAGTTGAAGTTGTTGGACGACATGTTAGGCTTAGCTTGAAATGTTGTGAAAACTGTATTCAAGTAACGGATCGTGTTTGCAGTGAGAGGTTCTTAAATCTGCGAAGAGAAACTTGGCCTTGGCAACAGAATTTGAAGTTTCAAATCACGTTAATGGTGTGAATAAATAAACTTGATTTTCGGAATTAAATTCGTAAAGTGATATATTACGCTTAAAAAATTGTTTTCCAGAAACAAATTATAAGTGTAAAATAAGATCTAGCTGTACATGTCGAAAGATAAATACACACGGCAACTTTATTAATTACTCATTTCATTTAAGCAACTTTTCTGCAGATCGCTTCCACTTCCATTCATGGAACCATGTACATAAATGCGATTCAGAATTTTACTCTTGATTGACGCATGCTGTTAAAATGAACTTTAATTTGTATGAAATTAAAGAATAACAACGAGGTCTTTATAATCATATCAAAGCTTTTGAAAGAGAGCTACCGTTATCAGAAATTAATTTCCAGTGTGTAACGTTTGATTGATCGAAGCTTTTAAAGTCCCTGGTCACTTGTTGTTGTCTTGTGCCACACAGTTAGGCGACTTTTCCAACTGAACCATATTTTGTTGTTGTTTGTTGTTTTCCTATGACACTTGGACAAGCCAAGCTCGCTTTTGCCTTTGGCAGTGCGAATGAAGTCAATAGGGAGCATCTTTCGCTTGGACCAGAGTACCAGGAAGGTGAAAGTACGACTTTGCTCTTATTAAGGATTGCCTCATCATTTTGAACCACGGTCAGGTGACGAGGCCACACCTGAGCTGGCAACCTCCTCTCCCCATCCACGCCACACCAGCGGAAGGACTTTGGACGTCCCAGATGAACGTGGACACGTCCCCAACCCACGGAGCTCCAGCAACCCAGTGAAGGAGAGTACCCCGTAGTCACCCTCCCAACCACTGCCCGCGGCAAATGATGCTTCACTTTGCTGAGCTTACGGGAAGCGGCGTGAAGCTACTGAGCCACTGGAGCTCCCATATTTTGTTGTAGAGTCCTTTGTCCTGCTCACTTAAACAACATTATTATTCTCTCGGAATTTAAACAAAATTATTCATTAGAGCTGCAACAACTATAAATATAGCAGGAATATAAACAAACAATAAGAGCACCCATTACCAGGTTGCAAACTAACAAATGTATTATCCCGCAGTTTCAGAGTTTATTTACTCCCTTATTGTTTTCTCCTGTGAGGATTATCATTAAACAGTATTTTGATGCTTAGAGAAAATAGAATTGTACGTTTTTACATTTTGCTATTACAAATGTATATACGTAGCGGTGTAGGCGAATCTCGAACTATACCTTCAGGTTAACGGTTTAGGAATATCATCAAGTGCCTCGTCGTTTTGAACCACGCTCAGGTGACGAGGCCCCACCTGAGCTGGCACCCTCCTCTCCACATCCACGCGCACACCAGCGGAAAGACTTTGAATGTCACGTATGGACATGGAACTCCGGCAACCCAGTGAGGGAGTGCATGTGGTCACCCTCCCTCTCACTGCCCGTGGCAAATGCTGCTTCACTTGGCTGATCATCACTGGAAGTGGAATGAAGCTACTGGAGCTATGGCTCTCTATACAAATATAGAACTTAGTTAACTAATATGCCGCCCGACTTGTCTAGTGGTCAGCGTGTCTGACGGCGGATAGGGAGGTCCTGGGTTCGAATCCCGGTTCGGGCATGGATGTAATCTATCTATCCTTTCTTTGTCCTTTCCTTGTATGAATGAGGTGTGAATGGTTGCCTACCCTATAAACGGGTCCCTATGGCAAGTGTGTACTGAGGAAGTCGGCCTCCACACCAAAATAGGGTTCAGTTGAAAAAGGGGAGCAGCGCACCCCATATTGCCGGCCTGGCTGGCACACGAGAGCAACAGTTAACTATAATATTAATTTTGTTATATTCAACTTTTGGATGTAATTAATTATTTTTACTGATAAATTCTTGTGAATTAGACCACCGCATTTGATTAAAACACTGTGTATGAAACTTTTGATTCATTGTTGTGGCATCAGCACCCTTCCCTGTACCTAGCCCTGAGTTGAGCAGAAGCAGCCGGGTGGAGTCTTCGTGATTTGGAAGCAAGGAAAAAGCAGAAGAACCCCTAATTCTTGGCCTACCACCCCCAAAGGTATCATTTGATTTGGAGGACATGGCGAACACACCCAGTTGTAACGTGCTCCAGCCGTCTTTAAGGCAGTCCTCAAATTCGTAGATAATCGCATGAGACTTGTCTCGCGAGAATTGCATCAGACCAAATGACGTCATTGAGGTCTTAGTTACGTCAGGAAAGGGGTGGAACGCGAGACGTTTCTAGATTTCGAGCAGGTTCGAAATATCTGGCAACTTTCCGCGAAACAGCGCTATCATTGGTTTAAAATTCCATGACGTCAGATACACCGTTTTATCTACGTCACACTAAGACATCGAGGAAATCACATTTGTCTACTATAAGACGGCGTCTCAATCGGATTGTCTACCGAGTTTGCGGCCTGCCCACGACGAATCTTCTATCAGCCGGGATTCGAACTCGCGATCTTTTTCTTATTATTTATTTTAATTTTTTTATTCATTGTGGTGATAAGTTATGATTGTAAAAAGGATGAACAAAAAGACTCGCTTTACAGAAGAATTTCATGGCATCTTGAACTGCGGAGAAGCCCGTTGTGGCATTGAATTGCTTACAAAGTGATTCGACGAGCCGAATGCTCTGGACTTCGTTTCAACATTTTATGGGTTCGAATACCGTATTCTGTATGAATGGTTGTAGTGCCTCTGAATCTACTTTACACTGTACGTCCCAGTTTAACGAGAGCCGAATGGTTAGCGCTCTTGCCTTCGGTTCAACAGTTCGTGGGTTCGAATCCCACCTGGGGCATGGATGTTTGTAGTGGTTCGGATTCCACTTTAAACCGTAAGTCCCGGTCTAATTAGCCCTCGTGTGCAAAAAATGACCGTTGAGCGACAAACTAACAAAACAAACAAACCAAGTTAACGAGTCCTCATATGATAAAAAAAAAATGAGTGATGAGCCACCATCTTGATTAGTTTCTGACAAGTGATTGAATAGCGAGTTTAAACGGTCATTCTATTTGTGCAGCGGCCATTTTGCCTGCTTCAGCCTCAGCCTCTAGATTCTTCGTTTGCATTTAACTTGTTATTTGTTTTTAAATAAATATTATTTGCTATTGCCATATATTAACTTTTTTAAAAGTTTTTATGTTATATTTCATTATTCAATTTGGCTGCTTGATTTAGCCTATAGAAACGATAGATAATCGCCTTCACTGCGGATGCGTGACCATAAATAGCCCCAACTCTATTGATTTTATCGGGAAATTCCTGATGTTTCATCATTTCCCGATAATGCATCAAAATCTTACCATTTTTGGCAATTTCAATGAAAAACTTAAAAACAGGCGAAATTTTTCCGGAAAAAAGTCTAATCCAGAATTTGAACGACTGTTCAGTCATAAGAAAAATGAAAAATGAATTCAGGTCTTCACTTTCTGCTGAAAATTTAGAAAGTTTAATATTAGCTAAATATTCTCAAAATGAAAAAAAAAAATGTAAAGCTGTAAATTTTATGATAAAATAAAAAAGTAAATTTTGTAAAGTAAAATTTTGTAATTCACATTTCTAAAAAATGCTAAGTCAACAACGTGTGAAAAAATTAATTGCCGTGAGTTATTCGAATTTGAAATGCATTATGTTTTTTTATGAACAAATTGTTTGATAATTTCTGTTTTCTTATATAGAAATATTTTTCCTTGAATTAAATTTATTTAGTAATGTATTTTTTATGTAATTTTATAAGTTTAACATTTATTAATTGCATTCAGTAACAAAAGTTGCCTCATAAAATAAATATTGGGATATAAACGTTGAGGTTTATTTTTTTACATGTAGTACATTCTATTATTGTTCATAGTTTCTTTATGAATTTGATTTATATTTTATTAAAATATTAAGATTAACACAAAATATATGTTTAAACATTCTCGGACCCGCCCAACTTGTCTAGTGGTCAGTGTGCCTGACTGCGGATAAGGAGGTCCTGGGTTCGAATCCCGGTTCGGACATCGATGTACTTTCTCTATCTATCCTGTCTTTGTCCTTTCCTAGTATGAATGAGGTGTGAACCTACAAACGGTTCCTTGCAGGGTAGGTAACCCTATCAAACGGTTCCCTATGGCATGTGTGTACTGAGGAAGTCGGACTCCACACCAAAATGGGGTTCAGTTGAAAAAGTGGAGCAGCGTACCCCATGTTGCCAGCCTGGCTGGCACACGACAACAACAACATTCTCGGAATGTATTTTTTAAAGAGTAAAGTTGTTTTATCGTGATACTACCGTTTTAAACATTCTGTTTCAAGAAAAATGTCGCTAGTAGATTCTCCTGATTTTGTTTTCTCCAAAGTTGGCGGGTATGCGTGATGAGACGTTGTCTCTTCTACCCATACGATAGAAACATTAATCTCTGCGAACATAATCTGAAAATAGCTCCGTGGGTGGTCATAGACGCCCTCCAGTGTAGAGCCCGTTAGCTTTCGGAGTAGGATCAACTTTTTATCCACTAATATGAATATTGCTTTATTTAGTCAGATATTTATTTCTCGAATGATTTATTTTAAGCTCTCTCGCGCGTGTTTTCAACAGCTGCCGAAAGAACGTGTGGTCCTAAAAAAGACAGCCGATGATCGATGAAATCAGACCTCTGACAGACGCTCTAGAGACACTGTATCCGGCCTGTGTCTTTATCGCCAGCGAACATGCCAATCACGCCGGAAATTGGAATTGACCACGATAAATTTTCTGTGATTGTCTGACCGCATTTCGTCGCCAGCCCACTTCTTCCTCTTCCTTGTTTTGGTGCAATTTATTTCTCGTATTGTTTGCCGCCAATCCGCGAAATAAACACGTCCATGGGTGTCTGCTTTCTTTGTGTTGCCAATGCGAAGTCATCAAATTGGTAATATTTCCTAAGAAATATGTGGCGGGTGGCAATAACCTTTCTTGAGAAAAAAGTATTGCTCTGCGTTTCGTTTTTTACTTTTTATTTTATTTATTTTTTTTAATATTTTTGTTTTGTTTGGAATTGTTGAGTTGTAGATTGCTTAATCGAAAGAGTTCGTAAAAAAAATTGGTACTTTTCCATTTCGCCGGCGCAAATCTCGCCAAGCGAAAATGAAGTCGCCAATTGGTGACAACACACAGTATACACATACATTTTTTTAAATAATGTTGTTTTACATAAAATTTATTTATTCAATAGTTGGATGAGTGCAATCGCCTGAATTTATTTACTTATTATATTAGATTACAATTTATTGGATGATGCATATTTCAAAGTCTTATTATTTTATTTTAAATATTTTTTATGTGAATTTGTTACGATTATTATTTTTTAGATATATTTTTAAAATCCGATTTTTTCTAGAGAGATTTTATGAAATTATTAAATTTATATCTATAGCAACATAGCATAAAATTATGAAATGGGAAAAAAGAGAATCGAAATAAAGTCGTTGACCGTAAAAGGCCGTCACATGTTTTGGAAACGTAGCAGTAAAAGGTTACCAGCGGAGATATTCCCTCTAGCGCCGGTTGCATCATTTTTGGCGACTTTATCGCCTGCACCGACAAAATGGAAAAGTATTGAAAAAAAATTTTTCCTTAATAATTGTTTTGGATTTCAAGAATATGCTGACACATTGGGATCTCAATAATATGCTTTTTGCAATTTGATCCTGTTCTATGAACCTCTGTTTTAGTTTAAGGGTGATGAGAATTATCATTCTCTGGACCAGTGGTCAGTAACCCGCGGCCATTCTCCAAAATGTTTAGTCCAGGCGCGGATAGTTACTTATTATCTTGCTTTGTAGGAGACGAGTTAAAATATTTTAAACGCAGTGCTATGAAGAAGGGGTGCATTTATTGAAAGCAAAAATAGCACAGAGTTCAGACAAATGGTGCAAACGTTTTTCGAAATCATTCCTTTAAAGAGTTCGATGATTCTGACGAAGACATCGTTTCTCCATCAGTCATTTCGAAATGGTTTTCGATAAGGCAAGCGAATGTTAACGAATCCGTACCTTTCAAAATGAAATCAACTTCAAATTAATTTTTATATTGACGTTGGCAGCTTTGAAATGCTGTTGCTTGATTTAAAATGTAAAGAATGATGGAGCTCAATTCAAGGGTTTTACTTGTCAAGTCTTGAAAATACATCCATTTACACAATGTTCCTCTTCTTGGGCAAAATGTTCAGATAAGAAAGTTTTGTGGGGGTGTTTTGAACACATCTGGAAAATCCAAACAAACGGAGTCGGTCATCATTTTGTTTATTAAAATTGATTGGATCATAAAACACTTTGCAAGCCCATATTTTGCCCGTGTTTTACCAATGTATAAAGATTTAAGAAGCCACCTGTTCATTTCACTGTGCTGTTGAACTGCACTGTCCAAAAGGAGCACCTTTTGTCACGAAAGCGTAAAAAATACGGCAATCTCCAACCTTAAATAATCAATACTTCTTCTTGACCACATTACCATGTCATCATCTCGAAAATTTTGTTTCTCCCTCCTCCTACTTGATCGCCTGCCCCTCACCTATTGTAATAATATAAAAAAAAGTGGCCGTGCCCGTACTCTGAACGGAATCTTTCATCTTTTTCCCGTTCCACTGAATATTTGATGACTTCGCACTATTGTTGTGCTTCTCCACCCCTCAACGGAAAAAAGGGAGTTTGCAGCGGAAGGTAAAGATAGTGGTGCCGTTATCTTTGGGGAGTGAAAAAAATTTCTCGTGCGGGTGGAAAAGACCCTCCTTCACATTTCCTTGTTTTACCTTGCTTCCTCTCTCTCTCATATCGTACTTGGAACTGGCGAATTCTCCCTCCCTATCCAATCGCATGTGGAACCGGCGAATGCTTCTTTTGGAGATGTGTTTCTGCAACTATTATCGTCTCCCAAATGATGGATGAGAAGCAACTTCATTTTACTGAGTTAATCTTCACGAAGCACTTGAAATTACTGCTGCTTTGTGCAATTAATTATTATTGTTACTGTTTTTAAGTTATGATGGGCACCTTTCGCCACTACAAGGCCGGAAACTGCGACTCATTTGTTGTTACCCAGTGGGCACCTGTGAACCAAGTCACGGGGGCGTCCTGCTGTCCAAAATTAAACGTATGTTTCCAAGGCAACGGACTGGCACAGAGATATTGGTTCGAGTTATTCTAGTGGTGGGCAGACAATATAACCCACTTAATAATCGAATAAGCTAAACGGGTCGCGAAACTACATTGAGTTTGTAGCTTATGTGGGTTTGTGATTTTCATCTTTGGCTCGGAATCCACTTAGAAGCTTTGGTCCTGTTTGAATGAATCCTAGTTTGCAAAAAAAATTTTCCTAGGTCTGTAAATAAAACAAAATTCGGTTGAATAGACACTGTGCCAAAAGGACAACAACTTGAAATCAGTGGGAATATAGCATAATGTTTGGTCCGCGAGTCCATGATTTCAAAATTATTTGCATCATTTCTGGGGCGCCATGCTTCTTTCTTAGATACGCATTGATTTCAATGTCACGTTTAATACGCTTTCAATGTCAATACTTGTGATTCTTATAAGTGTGCTCAATCAATTTATGATACTTCCCATGGTAATAACTTTTCAACTAGTTGCCTTTTCAGTTAAAAGATATTCTTCATTTTTTGTCTATTCTTTCTATTCCCTGAAAGTAAAAAGAACCTCAGATACTTTTGCTTCGAACAATTTCTTAAAAAAAGAATTCTAAAATTAATGTATGACTTTTAACGGTAGATTATTTTATAAATATTTGCAATTACCATGTTTTTTTTTAAATTTTTTTATTGAATTTAGAAAGAAAGTAAAAACGTTTTATCTGTAGACTATAAAAAGAAAGAATGTATTTGTGCCGAAAAGGTTTACATTTCTAATCGCGACACCCCCGCTGTCACTGTAACCGCATATTCTGGCTACTCGCAGAGCGAGGACCCCTAGTTGCTGCTGGTCGATTGGCATCACCCAATTAATGTAATTGATTGCAGAGACTAATGGAGAAGACAGCGGGGGGGGGGATCTTCCGAGGCGCCCGAACTCTCCTCCGTCGGTCCGATGTCTCAATTTGATTAAGGGATATAAAAAGTGTTGAATTCTCGGATTTGAGGAAGTAGATTTTTATTTTTACCTTAGTCTATATCCTAATTAGGTGATTGGTTCATTATAATGTTCTACAATCTAGATTAATTCTGTTAGGAAAATTGTCGCTTGAGTAATTATTCTTGGGATTGAATTATGGCTGTCAAAGAACTCCAAATGAGTATAATCCTGGTCATTCGAAACTTGGATAATCAGTTTCCTTTCCGGATAGTGCGAAGTTCGCCTGAAGAACGCACTTCCAGTTTCTGATCCTGAAAGGAAAACTTGAAAGCAGAACCAGTAACCTGATTATCCGGTGCACGTAGGCGGATGGGAACAACAGTGAACCGGATTTTTAGGACTTTCAATTTTTGAATCTTAACAAAAAGTATGAATTAAATGTATGACTTGATTATCGGACATGCTGAATGACAAAAAACTGAAGGTAGACACCGAAATTTAGCGATTTCAAGTGTCAAATCTAAATGCAAAACATGTAATGACTGACTTGATTATCCAACGGATAGAAAATATCACAGATAACCGAACTTAACATTAGCATTTTCAGTTACTGAAACATATATAAAATATTGAATACCGTGGTTATTGGGAAGTGTCTGATAACCAGACAAACAGCAACTTTAAAATTAGTGCAACTAATCCTTATGTCTATCTCTGACTTTTGCAAATAAAGGGAGTTGATGTTAATACATAAAGTTGGTTTTTTTTCGTTTAGATTATATATTCTATTTTACCTATGTCCTTTCCAAATTTCGACCTGCCAGATTTGTTCTATTTATTTTCGGCTAAGAATCGCGAATGAGGGGTGCCTTGGCATTTATTTATAGCACTTTCCGATTTACTGGACAGCGCACTAAAAAAAAAAGAACCGTGCGATTTTTTTTTCTTCATATTTCTTCCTTGTCAAATCATAATCATCGATGCCCCCCGACACGTTTTCCCTCCTCCCCCGCCGCCTTCATCTTACGGCCAGTTGAGCGCCCCCGAAGAAGGCAATATGTGCTCTTTTCCGACCGTCTTCATCTGTATTCTTACCTTCTCTGTTGTCCGGAAAAGGTCATAATCGATGAGATTAATCGATTAAGTCACGTTCCATGTGATAATCATCATCGTTTTGGACCGGAGATCGGATTGGAAGAAAGAACGATTCCCTCTGAGATTTTTCCCCACGTAGGGATTTAGGAAGGGAGTATCCCTATATTGAAGATAGTCTTGCAGACTTTTTGTTTCTTGGGGCTGCAAGTTTTAGTCGGCAAATTGCCCTCCACAACTTATCTGGAACAGCCATCTGGTATCTTCCTCGATTTTGTTGCCATCCAGAGGAATTATGTTCTGAAGTGTTGGTATTTATGATTGCGCGAATTGCCTTTTTTCTGCTATTCTTATGGAAAAGTATTAATTGTGCCGTTTATTCGCCTCTTAATATTGTTATTTCCGAGTAAGAGGGCTCACACTATGCTTTATATTCTGAACTGATTGTTATTAGCTTCTACTATCTGCTGACAATTATATAAAATGAAAAGTGATTTCTTTAGAATATACATATTCTTGCTTGGAATTTTAATTTACATACATTCTGTAAAAAAATTACGAGATATAGCATCTATAAAAATTATGATTAACGTGTATAATATCTCTTGTGTTATAAATTTATTTTAAATAAAGAAATGCAGTTGAAGAATTTTGATCGGAAACTTAACTTATTAAAATGAGGAACATGCAGAAATAGTTTTTTTTTAAATAATATTTAGAAAATGGCAAGTTTTCTTTATTTATTATTATTATTGTAATTGGTTTGTAAAAGAACAGCAGAAAACATTGAATGTAAAATTCTGAACTTGAGATTCAGAAGTCCTCCCCATTCCGTTACGTCACCGGAAGTTAGTTGTATTTTTTACCACCCACCGAACAGTAACAAATATGGCTGATTGTAAAGCTGTATCGCTTTATTAAATTTAGAATGTATCATTTCCTTTCTAAAATGTGAATGACAAAAAATTTAGTCCGAAATTTGCATTTTTATTTACATTATTTGAATTTGGCACTAGACTTCTTTTTACATTATTGCAGCAAAAATCATATTTTTGTTGTCTAATCTTAAAAAATATGTATTTAATTCATAAAGTGTAAGCGAACAATAAATAAAATGACATCTCGCGCGAGCCATTTTTTTATTTTTTATTTTCCAATGTATTTCTCCATTTACTTAAAATATTTCATTTTCCTATATGATGCTAAATTATTCAATCGTTTTAAAAGTCTGCCATAAAGTGATATATGACAAATGTTTGCAGTGGATCATGTCATTTCATTTTTAAAAAAAATTCTTATTTTTGTTAGAATGATGAATTACAAAAAAAAAAAAAAAAAGGGTATATTTTTCTGCTTACAAAATCTTATATTTTGCAAATCATTTGCATCTACTTAAAACTTTTTTTATATTTACATATTAGGTTTATTATTTCTTATTAGTTCTTATAAAAAGGAATGTAAAAAGTAAAATAAATAAAAATAGAAATGATCTCTCACAATTAATGAAATAGGATAGTGTTTATTTATGGCTGTATAACAATGCACATTTTATTTCAGATAATCTGATGGCATCAGTTATTACAGAATTGCATTCAGAAGATTTCATATTAGTATTTTAGAAGTATTAAAAGAAAAAAAAATTTAAATTGTATATATATAACATATAGTGTTCTATAGTTTTAAGCTTATATTAATACAAAATACTGATAAAAGCAGAGGTGCCCAATGACATACAAACCCAACTCTAAGAAGAAGAAGAAGCTTATATTAATATTTTCATCATTAATAAAAAATATTTGAATAGATTTTCAAATTGTTCATCTGCTTTTTCCCATTTCTTCAGGCTTTCTGTAAATTTTAAAGCTTTGTTTATAAGAATCATAAAGCCAGGAATAGCGCAGTGAATGTGTTGAGGATTCATATGAATTTAGTCAAGTTTGTTTATTAATAATTTAGAAAATTATTATTGAGTTAATAAATCTATGCAAAATCTAAAAATGTTACAACAAATATTTTTTTGTTTATAATTATCAGTTTTGTTCTATTTTTCAGATAAGATTCAATTTTTGGTTTAAGTAAGTTATAAAAATAAAAGATTGAAATGACTTTTTTTAGAATGTTATTGTTTGAAAAATGTAATTTTTTTAATATTCAATTTTAAAGATTATATAGAATAACATTTAATACGTTTTTATAAATCTTTATGAAATAAAAAGAAAATATTGCAATCAGATTCAACAAAGATTTTCCGAAAAGATGATTTTGTGTACTTATTAACTTTTTATATGTATATTTTATTATAAACTGTTTTTTTAGTAATTGATAAAGTAATTAAACACGTTTAAGGAATAAGTTTTAAACCAAGTTTTCTTATTAAAATTGCTCATCAATTGGTGTCAATATATTTCAAAAATTCTCATTCGAGATAATAAGATTTAAATCGATATAGTTATATTATTCCTGAATTTTTTTTTTGCACTGTTTTCTTTAATTTCATTCCTATTTTTTTAATTTATTAATTTTGCTTGTTTGCTGTAGTTTGTATCGTTATTTTCATTATTATGTAGTATTATATATTTATTATATAGTATTAGTAGTTAAAACTGTATAGGTTACGTTATTACTGTTTATTCTGTCCTATTCCGACAGACATTTTAATTTATCTATTAAATCCCTTGTGATACTCAAGGAAATCATTCTAACCTTTTAAGAAGAGCTCGATTCAAATTCTGAGAAAATCTTTTAAAAAAATTATTTTCCTTATTTATTTTTTCGTGTTCTGTTCAATCTGAGGCGTATAAGAATTGTGATAATCTTTGACAAATTATCCGCCATTTGAGAAAAGTTAGCAATTTTTTTCTTTTGTTGTTGCGCCACTTTCAAATATTTTTCGTTCTTAAGCAGAAAGTAAAACAAAGTTTCTGTAACCTCTGTGGCAACGGTGCGTACAATTTCGGAAAGAAATTGTTCTTCATCCGTTCCATTTTATACGGAAAAGATAACTACAGCGTGTGGAAAAGGTATTTCCTCCCATTCAGAACCTTGAAAAATAAATTTTAATAATGGCTTTTCTTCTGGGGGCTCCTTGTGTTCTTTCGAAAGGGGGGCGGGATCGTAGAGGTAGAAATTCGAAGAAGAGCGAAAAACTAAAGAAAAGCAATTTATGTTTCTTTCAACAGCGTTTGTTAGACAAATGGTTAAAGCGCCTTGGTTTCTGTTTTGTATTTGTTTATTATTCCTGTTTTTCTTGAGAGATGAAATATGGAAGAGAATTTGGGGATTATTGTCTTCCGAGCTTAGAATTGTTATTGCGTTTTTCTGTTACTGGGCTGATATCATTATTTCAAAAAGTAGGGGAAAAAATCCCTTTTGTTTCCTCGCGCGCCAAAGTGTCTATTTATATTCATATATTCCTCTTACCTTAAATTTCAAATTCTATTCATACGATTTAAATTTTTGCAAAAACAGGATAAAAAAAATATCTTTCACGATCCTATTTACTGAAGTTAATTCGCTTCTAGTCTATTTAAAATAATATCGTATTTTAGAATGGTGCCATTTATAAAGAATTTGTATTGGAAGTGAATTGAAGTAAATTTTAAATCGTGGATATATTCAAGCACACAGTTAGAAACAGCACTGAAGTTGAATGTTAAGAAAACAGTCCTTCCCCGTACAGATTTGTTTATTTTAAACGTGCCTTCTCTTTTTCACACTATGTGTCCGATGGGTGTTTAGTTGTTGCCAAATAAGATTTTGAGCCAATTTATCGTTTGCAAATAAAGCCAGATTTATTTTTAACTCAATAAATCACAATTGCAAAAACCAAATGTATCTCCCTTTCATCCACTTTTTGAAGGTCCACCTCTGCCTGAAAGTTACTAGGAAGAAATTTAAACATCATCACACAGACGAGAGGGTGGAAGAAAAAGTTTCCTCTTGGGATGATCCATAAAATTCGAGAAGTGGTACGGCCGTAGCCTAAATATTAAGGGGCCCTCGAGAAAGCCAAAGTAGAAGGGCGTAGGGGGTTTACGACCCGTGTCCTAATGAAGAGCTGGCTCCTTTGATGGTGTTTAATGGAACATTACGTCTTTCTTCTTCGGCGGCGCGTCGACACTTTCAGAGCACGCGCCTGCGAGCCACAACCCCTCCCGTGACTTCCGGACATCCATCCTTCCGATCGTTGCCGGTCACCTGCCCTTTCCACTCCTCGAGAGTCGCACCTTCAGGCAATCCGCAAATTCGTAAATGATCACATGAGACTTGTCTCGCGAGACGTCTGTGCATCTCGCGAGAATCGCATCAGACCAAATGACGTCTTTGAGGTTTTAGATACGTCAGAAAAGGGGTGGAGCGCGAGACGTTTCTAGATTTCGAGCAGGTTCGAATTATCTGGCAATTTTCCGCGAGACAGCGCTCTCGTTGGTTTAAAACTCCATGACGTCAGATGCAACGTTTTAGCTACGTCACACTAAGACATCGAGGAGATCACATTTGTCTACTATAAGACGGCGTCTCAATCGGATAGTCTACCGAAACTTAGGCACGCGATTCTGCTTGGAACTTGCAGTGAGAATTACAGTCACAGTTAGACTTGAGCATACAGAGCGATGCGGGCGAGCCCCAGACTGTACCTTCAGGTGAACGGTTTGGAATACTCGGCCATCACCTGGTGCCTCGCAATTTTGAACCACGGTCAGGGGACAAAGGCACCCCTGAGCTGGCGTCCTCCACACCAGCGGAAGCATTTTTGACGTCACGTGGGTGGACATGTTCCCAACCCACGGAGCTCTAGCAACCCTGTGAAGGAGGGCACTTGGTCACCCTCCCAATCACTGCCCGCGGCAAACGATGCTTCAGCGTGAAGCTACGGAGCCGCTGCAGCGCTGCTGTACTTGAACATGTGAACGCAATTCGTCATTCAGTAGGTCAAATCAAATGTCACATATTGATTTACTTATATTCTATCTAGGATAATCAGGGTAGTTGTCTTTAGAACAGAACATCCCGAGTTTGATTGAGTTGGACGGCGGTTGATGGGGCTCTGTCTTGGTGAGATCCCAAGAGATTTTCCAGTATTCCTCCCTTGCGACATCTAAATGCTGCCTAGGAAAAGTTCCCGAGAAAAGCAATGTGATTGGCCGTGTGTTGGAAGCCATGAAAATCCAACTTTTCAAACTGCATGATGGACAGAAAGTTGCGTCCCTTCGAACCGCCTCCTTTTTGTCAACTGCCATTTTTATCTCGATAAAAGGACGCAAGTGATAACAGTTCTGGTTGTCCGTCCTGTCTGTGAATGGAAACCAATAGTAACACCTGGCTTATATAAATTTTTTTTAATGTTTTATGAACTTCTTCTGTCAGTCATCTGTTTTAAAGTAAATACTTTAAATATTATAGTTTTCATTTCATCGTATCGAATAATAGTAGTCAGTAAAAAAATATTTCTCTTACCTATAGAAACTCGGTGGTTGCATCTTCTTCTTCTTAGATTTGGGTTTGTATTATATTGGGCATCTCTGCTTTTATCAGCATTTTGTACCATTAACTCCAAACCTAATATTTCCTAGTTCCAGTTACTCGGGTCACCCACTTTATTAATAAAGTCCGATAACCCTTTCATGGAGTCTAGGTGTAACTCTCTAGTATGGATGATGCCTAAAGAAGTTCATCTAGGGAGGGCAAGGGCCTCGCATTCGTAAATGATATGCTTGGCCGTTTCTTCTTGCGTATGACATTTCCTGCAGATAGGGTCTTGCTGAAACAGTCCCATTGTATGGAGGTGTTTTCTGAAATAATAGTGCCCAGTGATGAAGCCTACGATTAAACGTATCTTCTGCCTAGAGCATCTTAGAATTTCAGAGGCAATCCTCGCTGATGATCCACAGATCATACTTTTAGCGTGGGTTTGACCAGGAGTGTTCAGCCAAGCTTCATACAGCTTCCGTTTTTCCCATCTAAGAACTTTGGCTTTTGCGGTCTTCAAATTGATCCCACAAAAAGGTTCGGTGATTGCATAATCATACTTTGATTGTTGCCATTGTTATGCTCCTAAATGTTGGAGTTAATTTGCAGCTAGGACACTGTTTTTCCGGTCAACATTTTGAGTTTATATGAGCCGCAGCATGGCTAAACGCATCATTATTCAAAATACATTTTGAGAATTAACTCTTGTGGTAATACTATCAAACAGTTTTATTCGCGCCATAATTGTGGAATAGTGAGTGCAGTTCGATAGTTCATGGGAACGATTTACACTTCGAGCCTGGATGCCTGAAGTGAAATGAAGCCGCGTATCCAGGTCGAATGAGGGCTCGTTTGCAGGAAGTGATCACAGAGCGATAATCGAGTCTTTTAAATGGGACTATTCTAACCTTATTAACTACGAACTAACTAATTGGGAGACACTGCATAGAAATGCAAGATTGGTCAGTTGTACGTATTTCGTACGACCCGGGTCATTACTGTGCATTCATTTTCCCATCGAATTCAAATTGAAAATCTGTCGACAGAACTGAAATCGCCAATTCTCACCAGTGGGGGTGGGGGAGGATGTTAGTCAGAAGTGATAATTACGCGGAGTCCATGCGGCCAAGGATCTGCTCGAAGGGACATCTTCGCCCGCCGTCTTAATGAGGTATGCGCTGTAGAAGCTACCGTGAATCCAAACGTGATTAATTATTGCAGTTGCAGAACTCATCAGGTTCGAGATAATTACGCCCCCGCGTGCGTTGGCTGGGGCTCAAGTGTTCCGTCTCCAAACGTACGCCGATAATGGTTCGTGCTTGCGAATTGTCTCCCGAATCTCGCCTTTGCTCGCGTAGGGATCTGCCTCTAAATTTATGATTCCGAATCCCCTGTGTTTTCGGACTTTTATCTCTGGGAATCCCATTAAGAGGTCGTGACATGTTTCAGAAACGTCGTCGCAAGTCTCACCTGCACTCGGAATTCGGGTTTGTTCTTATTTTGTCCTGCGTGCGGGCTGTTTTAATGTATAGCCTCTGCAAGGCTGTTCCATTTCTGAACACTTCATTTGCAGGCGCACAGATCCCAACTCTACCGATTGTATATGGAAATTCCTGATTTTTCGCAATTTCAGTGAAAATTTTAAAAACAGCCGGAATTTTGCCGGAAAACAAGTCTGTTGAGTTGTTCTAATAGCCAACAGATGGCGCACTAATATACATAATGAATATATATATATAAAGAAAAGCAATAGTGTGAGTTTGTGTGTATGTATGTGTGTATATATATATATATATATATATATATATATATATATATATATATATATATGTATGTATATATATATATATATATATATATATATATATATATATATATATATATATATATATATATGTATGTATATATATATGTATGTATATATATATATATATGTGTATGTATATATATATATATATATATATATATATATATATATATATATATATATATATATATATATATATGCCGTGGGAGGATGGATCACGCTGTAACCACTAGGAATCCTACAAGTGGGCTGTCCTATAATTAACATTCAGAGCAGACACCAGGGGCCCGTTTACATAAGCAGTTTAATTAGGAGGAATATTACTAGTTATTAGTAATGTAATTAGGAAAATATTTGTTACTGAATTACATTTATTAAGTAATGCATTTTTATATAATTTTATAAGTTTAATATTTTTTATGTAATTTCATGAGTTTAATATTTATATTAATTGCACTAGAATAGTAAAAGTTGCCCAATAAAATTAATATTGGGACACACACATAAACGTTGATGTGTATTTTTTTACGTGTAGAATATTCTTTTATATTCTACAATTCCTTTATGAGGTGGATGAATATTTTATTCCAATATTAAGATGAACGCAAAATATGTTTAGCCTAAATCATTCTCAGAATGTATAATCTAAAGAGTAAAATTGTCTTTTTGCGGTACAACCGTTTTAAACATACAAGCAAAAATTTCGCTAGTAAGTATCTTCTGGTTTTTGCCCTCAAAATCAGTAGAATTTACTGATTTTTTCCCTCTTTCTTCCAAGGTTGGCAGGTGTTCAGCCGCTAGTTGTTCCTAGATATAGGTTTTGCAATAATCGCTTCTCACTTCAGATTGCTGCTTTCAATATCATCCTTTGGAACACGAAACCTAATTAGTTTGCCTCATAAGAGTAATTACGACCTGTACCAGTCTTGCCTAATTGTTACATTCAAAGGAACAGAGTTGGCGACTAATTGATGAGCATTTGATCTTCACTTCATGAGTTCGATTCCCCTCTCCGTCATGGATATTTATATTGTTTCCGAGTTCAACTGACACTGTGCCAAGCTTATATTTAAATAATTATCGCTCTGGCCTTTATTTCAACTGTTCATGCGTTTGATTCCTGCTTGAAGTGTGGTTGTCTGTAGTAGTTCGGATTCCAACTCAAACTTCTTCTAAACGTCTTGGGAAAATCAGCTCACGCTTTAAGACCAATCTGCTCTTTTCGTATCTTTCGTTTCAACAGTTTGTGAGTTTGAATCCCACATCGGGCTTCGATGTTTCTAGTGTAAAGAATCCACTTTAAAACCCTTATGTGCAAAAATTGACCCCTGAGTGACAAACAAAATAAACCAGACCTCTACGACATATCAAAATATGGCAGAAATCTGATGTAAAATATGCGCTAAGAAAAAATTCTGAGGAATAGTAAAAATTTGTCACTGCTTTATTTTAAACTATGCTATTGTTTTAATTTGTAACTAACCATTAAAGAACTACTTTTGCTGTTAGCAAGCCTGGCTAAACAAAATTAACTTTATTTATGGCTTAGTAAGAACAAATGTGAAATGCAAGAAAAAACAATTTAAGCGTTCTGTTGTAGGCGACAATATCTGAAACCACATCTTTTGTCAACTAGAATTACTGTTAAGGAATAATGTTTTATAAAAATCGCAACAGATTATTGGTGGTATATAATTGGATCCCCCTAAAACGTTACGGTGCTACCAAATATCTAAAATTCTAAAACTGATTGCTCTTATGAAATGGTTATACTAGTTTCATTTTTAATTAGGCGTTACTGACTTTGCGTATTATTCAGCGGTTTTATATGAAATCGGATGGGAGAAACAGATTAATGCGCAATGAACGTAAATGTGTCACCTTGTGGGGTTAACTTTTTTTATTTAGCGTAGTAAAATATAAATAGTGCGTTATCGATTGTGTGTGGTGTTTTTATCTATTAATTATTGAGCTATTTGATACCAAATTTATGTAGGAACTCGAATTTTTTATTTTTGAAAGTTAGAAATTTATTTAATACTCAATGCTTTTAGACACGTTCACATAAAATGTTTGTCTGGTATCTATAATATTTTCTTTTATTTTCCACGTAATTTTAAATTATTCTTCTAAAATAAAAGACTTTCTTTAGCGAAGTGTCTTCGCAAGTTTTAAAGCGAACACATTTTTACATGAGATTTTTCATCTACAATTTCTTGGGAGGGAAAAGAATTGTAAATCTTAACTGTTTTTGTTTACCCACACAACAGCAACATTAGGTACCATGTGATACGATTAATTAGGTGGATGTAACTCAAAAAATAAATAAATCCTATCGCTACACACATATTATTGAAAATTCTAAATTTCATAAAAGCAGTTATATTAGCTGAATTCTTCTTTAAAACAGATATTCTTCTTGATAAAAAAATTTTTTAATTGGATTATATTTTGCAAAAAATCATTGTAAAATTTTGCTGTCCAACCAAATTAATAATAAATTGCAGATTGTTTTTAAATGTTAAAATATTAAATTTATGCGAAGTATTTAGAGAAGAAAAAATTACGTACATTGTCATTGAAGCAATTTTATGAAAATAATTGATGTTAAAATTTGCAAATGAAATTAATGTCCGAAATAAGAGACATAATAAATCATTAAATTTCGTCCTTAGAAATAGATTGGGAAAGAGTGAAAGGGATCAATAAATGTTTCTTTCCGGGTAGTAATAAATTGGGAGTTGCAATTCTATTATCTAAATCTTTAATGCATTGATTTCTGGGTTAAAAAAAAAAGTAAACTGCTCTGGTACTTGATTTACACTTTAGTTACTTGTTCCTTCTGACGGAAACATTTTTGCAGTCAGTAATCTTCTCTATATGAAGAGGCACATGTATACTTCCCCCCCCCTCGGAGCATCTTCAATTTCTGGCCGCATCAAAGAAAACGATTCGGAGGAGTACGGTCGGACGGACATTGGGAAGTGGTCCCCGGGGCGCCGCCGCCAATGGAGATGGAGGGGCGCCCTTGTCCCTGTGGCAACAGGGCTGCTGCTCCAGAAAATTCGACGGACAACTAAATTGACTCTTGACAGATAACGACCGCTTTCTCCCCCAGTCTTTCCTTATTTCTTTTTTACTTATCGTTTTCTTTTTCAGTTCAGTCTTTAATACCACATACGAATTACGGTTACGATCTTTTTCTCCTTCGTTCTTTTCACGACGACTCTTAAATCACTGCAGTGCAGAGAGAGGGTGTATGATAGCGAGAAACAATAATTTATTATTCCTGTGGGCGAGAGACACTCGAGAAATGCTGCCTCAACATGTAAATTTTCTGCAAACGATATTTGGAGTGAATGCATATCAGAAATTGAGAGTTGGTGGTAACAGGTTTTAAGTTATCGTCTGAAATACAGGGTGATCATAATTAAACTGCAAATTTAAAAACGCTGTAAAAAAAAAAAAAAAAGAACCGCTGGTCAGAAAGACCTGAAATTTCACCAGAATGTACTTCAAACAGAGGGATTTTGTTTGGCGTGGGAAAAAAAATCAGGAAAAAAGTGGCCTATAGATGACGCTGTACAGGTTGTTATATGCAAATTAACGTCTTGTATAAAATGCTGAGTAGCTTGAATTCTCGTTCATTGTCGATGGTGATGCAATGCCATTTCGGAAATGACCGTATTATCAGCCGACATTTTCCTGGCCGCCACGATCACCGGACATCATTCCCTGTGAGTTTGGCTCTGGAGATTTTTGAAAACTGTTATGTACAGTGCTCCACTAGACACCTAAATGCCGCATTACTCAGCACATTAACAACATCAGCACTGATACACTCCAAGCTGCTGTGGAAAATACCGTTTTACGTTTACACCTCCTAACAGAAAATGGTGGACACCATATGGAAAATTTCTTCTAGAAGACTAAGGACAGTTAGAAACCGAATTATTGTTGGCTTTTTCTACGGTTTTGGCCGCAAGGCAATTAAAAACCGATTTTTTCCTATTCGATGTGGCACCACCTTGTCGCTCTGAATAAGCTTTACACCAGGAGTTCCACAACATCTGCCTGACTTACAATAGCACAACTGGTTTAACGTTCAGCTTACAGCCACAACTGATTATTGTTCATGTCAGAATTCATGTAATTAACCTACAGCCGCATGTGCAGCGCCATCTATTGGCCACTTTTTTTCATAATTTTTTTCCACGCAAAACAAAATTCCCCTGTTTGAAGTAGATTCTGGTGAAATTTAAGGTCTTTCTGACCAGTGGTTCTTTTTTTACAGCGTTTTTAAATTTGCAGTTTAATTATGATCACCCTGTATAAAGGGAAAAATATTTTTAAATTTTTGCAAGAGTTCGTGCAAGTATTTTATGAAGTATATTTTCCTAATTAGCACAATATTGTGTAAATTTTTTTTAAAAAATTGTCATTGATATCAATTTTTCAAATTTTAAGAATTTAAGTTAGATTTGATTCTTTGCTGCTTACCACAAATTTGTTTTCGAAATTGAAATTTCCCAAAATAGTCTCAAATAGCATCTTATTTTAGCTCTCGGTTGACTTATTTATGAACAAAATTGTATTAAAAAATGAACTATCAAGTATACAGCAAGAAGAACACAACATATTGTATAATTGTATAAAAAGTTATTTGATTTCCACGTTTTATAATTTTTAAA
This sequence comes from Latrodectus hesperus, assembly GCA_037975125.1. NCBI lineage: Eukaryota > Metazoa > Arthropoda > Arachnida > Araneae > Theridiidae > Latrodectus > Latrodectus hesperus. The sequence goes on along the minus strand of JAJQOW010000017.1, from coordinate 2,826,278 downwards.
TTACTAAAATATTGCGCTCTTGAGATTTTTTCGATAATTCCCCTTTATGCTGACGCTTAGATATTTTGTCATAATAGTTTTGAAATATGCTTTTGTTTAATCATCTTGGCCTTGTTGCTAAATAATATTTTATCGTTGATATTGTTGATGATTTGGCAAAATCAATGCAGTTTTGTCAATCTCAACTAGCTACATTTTTTTAACATTTTATTCACAAAAGTAAATACATAACCATCTATTTTCATTTTGGACCAATATCTAAAATATGTGACCTTATCAATTTAATTTTTTTAGCCTACCAATTTAATAGATTTTTTGTATTTGTTGATTGTTTAATATTTTTTAATTAAATTTTTCATATATAGAGAGAATAATCAAGAGACACTGTTTAGTTGCAATGTAGTAAATGGAATTAGATGTAGTGTCTGTCTTTAATGAGAGAGAATTAATTGCATAATCGTATTGTCAAAATCAAAAAATATTATGTTTAAAATTCTTTTAAAGTGAAATCTTTTTGCGTTACTGTTATCAAAACGTATTTGACGAACAATTGCTTAATATTATTCAAAAGTTATTAAATTTAATCTCTAAATGAATGCATTTGAAGACACACAACTGACTTTGGATAATTGCTTATTCGCATCTTGCCAAAAACAGAATATATAATTGTAAAACTGGACTTGAAGTGGCAATGCTATTATCAAATACCATTAGGCTGGCAACTGCCTGTGTATTTACACGCTTTTGGCGATACAATTACTCAACAATATTTGGCGAATTGCATATTTTATCGCCAAAAACGGGAATTTTCATTTAAATTTAAAACTTTAACTTATCAAAGATGGATACAGAAATGAAAATTAACACAAATCTCATTACTTTCATTCAGTTTATTGATTTTGGGAAATCGACGTTTGTTTCAAGTGGAAGAAAAGAAGTCGTCTATTTGCTTTAATCACGTTTCCAAGGCGAATATAGACGCAATTAAAAAGTTCTTATTGTTACCGAGACTAAAATAAGCACAGATAATGAAGTTACCCGAAGGTGCTGGTGCTCAGGAAAAAGCTATAATTACCCCGCGAAAGCTTGTATTAATAATGCAGCCATTTAATGATGGAGTTGCGAAAAAATCCATGAAAGCTGAGGAAATATATTTCCATAATGCATATCTTGGCCACGAAACAAATTGTAGCCTTAATTTATCTGTTTTTTCCCATCGTCTCATTCTGTGAGGGAACGTTTAATGACTTTGGAAGTAACTGTTACGCCAATGCTATGAACGCATTTATTTTATCTCCTTTTACGAAAGAATAGAAATGTGCCCGTGGAAAATTACGGGTTTCTGATGCTGTTCAGGTGTTAATGAACTACGAAAAATTAACGATGTATAAAAATATTTTGCGTTACAACATCATTTAAGGTTCATTTTTTCCGTGTGGCAGTCTCAAAATGTTCTATTTATTTTAATTTAAAAGTTTTCTTCATGAATTTTGTTCCAAAAAAATTAATTCGGTAAATGCGCATGGTAAAAATGTTTTGACCAATTTTAAATAAAATTGATGTATTTAGGCAAAGCAAAAAACTATACATGTTATAGTAAAATTAGTATTTTCTGACAGAAACATATCTTCTTCTTCTTAAGGTTGGGTTTGTATGTCATTAGCACCTCTGCTTTAATCAGCATTTTGTACCATTAACTCCAAACCCAATGTTTCCTAGTTCCAGTTGCTCGGGTCACCCACTTTATTAATAAAGTCCGATAACCCTTTAATGGAGTCTAGGTGTAACTCTCTAGTATGGATGATGCCTAAAGAAGTTCATCTAGGGAGGGCAAGAGCCTCGCATTCGTAAATGATATGCTTGGCCGTTTCCTCTTGTGTATGACATTTCCTGCAGATAGGGTCTTGCTGAAACAGTCCCATTTTATGGAGGTGTTTTCTGAAATAGTACTGCCCAGTCATGAAGCCTACGATTAAACGTATCTTCTGCTTAGAGCATCTTAGAATTTCAGAGGCAATCCTCGCTGATGATCCACAGATGATTCTAGTCAGAGAGTCAGTCATGCTAGCGTTAGCTTCCTGACTTTCACCAGAAGAATATGGTTAGGAGGTCATTTCTACCTCAAGTGAAGAATTCATTGCTGTCCCTTCACTAGATTGCCTCTGAGTTCCCTTGTCTTTTTCAGCAAAGTCTACTTCAGAGGCTTCACCTGCAAATGCAGAAAGGTTTGTTATTTCTTGTGTCTTTTCAGCCACAAGATAACAATTAATAAGCTCAGGTAATATGACAGTCCACCCAGCATTGCCTGAGTTACTGGGCAAGGCAAATTACTCTAGAAGTTCGCCAGGCAACTAGAGGCTCCGTTAAGACACCATTACCGCGGTGCCAATTAGCCCTAGGCACGGGTCGCATAACACCAGGGTTTACGGAAGCTGGTTCACGGCCTCTGATTCTATATTCAAGGCTATCCTGTCATTTCTACAGGGCATTCGGCTATCCATCACCTGTCGACGCGCCTGGTGGCTGCTCAAGCCTCAGGGACAGAAAGATATACTTATAACACGTTTAATTTTAGTTTGTTACACAGATTTTGCTCTGGGAAAAGAAAAACAAACAAACGCGATGCGCTCGTGTTTTGATGAATTCAAAATAAAAATTAATCTCCTTTTGTTTCGCTGTAGCACATGGAATGGTAAGACAGAATTCACTGAAAGAACCATTAATTTGTTTTGTTTTTTATGATGCAGCAACAGAAAAGGTTCTGATTATTTTAATTTCAAAATTTGCTGCATCGATTTTTCTCTGAAAAAACAAATAAAATAAAAAAAAATAATAATAAATACATGAAAAGCAAATCTCTTTTAATATTTTTATCGATTTAAAATGAATAAAATAGGTTTGTTATTTTTGTTTTTCATCACACACTCTTATAAAATTTGAATTTTCCGTTAAAACCATAAAACAAACTTTTTTATTAGAGAAAAAAAATCGTTTGGTAAAACTTATCGGAAAAAAATTATTCTCTATACTAAAAACAAGGAACACTGTAAGGTGATGAAAAAGCTTTATCTTTTGTGTATTGGAAGGTTAAACGGTGTTGTATCTCTTGCCACTGATGGTGGATTTAGCTTGAAACACCCTAATTCATTGCGTTGTATTTTAATTGTAAGCTGATGTTTTAAGCTACTTGCGGATTTTGACGATATGAGGTTCGCTTTTACGGAATTCTCGATAAACTGTTTGCTGTTGATGAAGTGTTACTCTGAATGACCCCTGTCCTGTTGTTTTGTTCTAAATTAGGAGCATTAGAAAAAGAAGTAAACTCAGTTTTACTGTACGGTCACCCTTGGCGCGTTTTTTTGAAGCCAAATTTGGCGAACAGAACCTTATTTTTGTCTTATACGATTCTCGTGAGATGCTCGTCATACAGATGTAGACCAATAAGAATTAAGGTGAAAATTCAATTTTAACAACCCTAGTGTTTATGTCATCGCGATGAAATTTAAAACATTTTGTTCCATTTCAGCATTTTACTAGAAATTTTTGCGAGTTAACTTCGTAAGATTTTTTTAGTATGTTTTACAATTTGCTTGACAGTTTGGATAATTAAATTTCAGGTTGTATTGCTCTTTTTCATTAATTTAAAAATTTAAATTAAATTTAAAGTTACTGTTTAAAATTGTGTCGATACATTCTTTCTTTAGTTTATGTATATGGCATTCTTATAATTTATATTATTACTATAAAATACTATATAATTTGTATATACAGTTTTAAAATTATTGTTTCTGTATTTAATTTCTTAAAAATATTCTATTTAACAGTTTAATTTGTACTTAATAATTTATATTTATTATTTTCCGAATGTTGCTTTATTTTTCATTGTTATTCGTGTTTGGATTCTTCTGCAATTTTCGTTAGAATTCGTATTCTGATTTTCTTAAAACTGATATTTACTTTTTCGAAGTTCCCATATTTTCCTTATTCGCATTCGTTTCCAAATTAATTTCTTTTTTTCAGCTCCCTCGTTCTTTTCGAAATATTTTTGTGAATCAAAATATTTTATCAAAATTAAAATATTTATTCGAAATATTTTTGCGTTTTGTTTTAATCAAAAAATTTTATGGATAATTTAACATATCAACTTTATTATTTTACCATTGATGTTTGAAATCTATAAATTTGCGTTTTTTGTTAATTTTGTAAAATTACTTGAGTATATAGATAGATACCAATAATGTATAATATGAAATACTTGTCACTATTTCAGCCATTTTTTCCACCCGCCGTTTTTCCCGATCGGTAATTCGTCATAAGTATGACGTCATACGGCCTTGGCGACTTTTTGAAAATTTCGCCAAATGTGACCGTACAGTAAATTTTAACCAGGAAGTACAATATATTTATGAAATGTGTAATATATTTTAGTATTTCATACAATAATGAGACATAAACACACTTGTGGCCTTTATTCACAGAAATATTCATATTGCATTTGTCGACGTTTCCGTGTTTGAATACTTGTTCCTGTCTCTATCGTTTGCATATTGCAAATATCGTTTGTTATTAATTATATTTTCTTAAATTTCGTTTGCGCTGATCATTTCACAAAAAGGTGGCTAGGGCCCTATTTCTTCGTCACTTGTTGCAACTCAGCTGGACGTAATTCCGATTTGCCGAACACGATCAGCTAGTGTCCGGCGTTCCTGACCTGCATCCAGCATGAAACGGATTCCGCCCGCCTGAAGCACGCCCTTTTTCTCATGCATCCTTTATGTTTAAAAAAGCAGCTGAAAACTTGCTAAAATGACTTAGATTGCTTTTTAGAAAGCATTTTTTATGGAGGCACGAGTATTAAACCCTTTAAAGAAAAGAATTGCAAAATTTGAAGTTTCTTGTTTTGTAGGTGTGGTCTACAATATCAATTAGGTAATGCGTTGTCAGTGTAATTTCTTACATTGTACATTGACATAATAAATTTACCTATCATTCTATTCACTTTTGATACACGTTGTTTTGCATGGAAAAGAGAATAGTTTTTAATAAATAAGTGTATGATTCTATAATGGATAAAAATGTCTCACATTCACAAAATCCACTGGCGGGATTTTTCTTCTAAAAATATGCCGCTGAATTCTTTAAGTCCTTTTTCGTTGTAGACCAATTCCTTCAAGATGAAATCTTTCTTGGAGTCTATTTTTCTTTTGTCCCCAAATTGCAATACGAAATGAAATCGATAAAAATCGCCCTACTCTATGCCAGCAGGTAACAATTTTCTATTTTCTTTCCTAACACCAGTGGTGATGAGTTCTCTACTTCCCCCCCTTCCACTAGCCGTCCCCTCCGACCCTCCTCGTCCTCCCTCCCTGGCCGCGGAATGATGCGGTTATTTTTACGTGTCTTACCCGCTCTACCCACTTCAAAATCTTTTGCTGGGGCTGCGTGGCGGCCATTTCCACTTTCACCGGAAAATAATAGTGAAGAGGACGCTGGCAACGGTGTAACCCCCCGACCCACCCCGGAGGAATACCGGGAGCGCAAAAACATGAGATGATGAAGATGAAGTGGACAAGGGTTATCAACTGCCTACCTCACCTTTTTATTTTTTATTTTTTTAAGCGAAAGAAAGACGCGTGACTCTTAAATTGTCGTCTGACAGATAAGTCAGAGACTTCTTTTGCCCTGTGGGACCGGAAGGTTAGAGCGAAGATGGAAGAAAGGTGGGATGCGCTGCTGGCTCCCCCTTCCGCAGACTTTTGTTTTCGTCTGCTGGCTACTTGAGATGGAAGTATTGCATGGTTCTCTTTTCTGACAATCTCTCCACCCCCTTTGTTCTTTACTTAGTTCAAAGGATACTTTTGGTCACTTTTTTTTAAAGGATTTAGAAAATATATCGTAGTAGACCGGAAGTGTAGTCTTGTGTTCAGACTGCAAATTACTACGTCATCAGAGGCGTGCGTATTACTTTATCGTGTTTGTTTCATGTTGACGGTTTCTGCCATCCGAAGCCGCGTGACGTCACTATCTAAGATGGCGAAGAATCATAATTTTTAGGATACATAGTCCCTCCCAACAGGATGGTCTTTGTTTTCGTTGGCTATCGAACCTGCTCTATTTCGGTCACGGGAAAGTTCAACCATTTGATTCCTTCCTCATATATAGATATTTGTAGGGTTTGTAATTTATTTTAAAACCTTGATCTTGTGTTCAAGCAGTCTCTCCCGTCAAGAAAAGGAAAGAACAATGGCCATAGATTTTTTTATTTTTATTTGGGAAAACAAAAATATCTCCCTGTGCACCAAGGAATACCACACAGGGCCCGAAGGTACAAGAAATGTACTACAAAACAAATCCAAATAAATCATGGGATGAAAAAAAATTATAAAAGAAGGCAGAGAGAAAAAAAAGAGATATAAAAATGAAAAAGGAAGTAGATAACAACATGGATAAATTTTACAAAAAATTCAAAATTCTCTTTCTTAACTAGGTCCACCGTAATCGGGAGCCACCTGTTATTTAAGTCTTTACAGAGCTCGTTCCTTTCTTCTGAATGATCCTAGATTGAAAAACAAATTTTATTGGCCTCGAGAACTAACTTACCCCTTCCAAATAACCACTCCTGTACTATACTTGCTTTCTTTTATCAATAAGTAGATTAGATTCTTTGCCATTTTGTGGTAGGACCTTACTGCTCGGAGTTGAAATTCCGAGATTCAAATCCCACTCTTTTTGAACAGATGTGCTGTTGCTGTTACTTAGGACACTTGGACAAGCCAAGCTCGCTCTGCCGACTGCAACGCGAATTTAAATCAGTAGTGTGCGTCTTTCGTTAAATAGAGGTGAAAGTACGACTTTGCTCTTAGACTCCTCCGATAGATGGCACCACCAGAGGATCTACTCCCTCTATTTTAACATGGGTCTGGAAGGCGAGCAGGGGTGTTTGTGCTCCGGGGAAACCCCGGAATTCCGGGGATTTTGAACTTCGATACCCGGAAATTCCGGGGATTGTCGTTCAAAAGGAAGTAGGAATAATAATGAATTATTTATTTTGATCTGGGTAATTTTGTTTGCTTTGAAAGCAGAAAACGCAATAATTACGTCATTCAATACTTCATAATTGTAATTTTTCATTTCTCCCCCCCTTCTCGAAACTCCAAAATGTCGGTAGTAAGTCCGTAAAAGTTTCCGGGGATTTTTTGGAGTCCCACAAACACCCCATGGGAGAGAAAATGATCTCCAGACCATTACACTCATGGTAACTGCTCTACGACTGACCACAGAACTTTCGATTCCACAGATTTAACGAGCATGTATATCGTGTGCACTCGGTGGGTCTTTGGCGGCATTGGGAATCGAACCCCGCCCTTCCGGATGGTAGACCAACTCTCTAACCGCTAGGATACCCCTTGAACAGATGTAGAGGAAAGTATTTATATCGTTTCTGACGACGTGGGTGCTCGACAGTTTTCGGAGTCGTTGACATATCTCAATATCGTTGAGTACCTCACAACACAAAGATTGCTGGAGCCACCTGTTGCAGAGGCTTAGTGAAGAGGGAGCAAAGAGTAAATTATAATTAGTGATGATTGAGCATTTATTATACTGTAAGGCCTTCCGCATACGGAGCCAACACCCCCTAAAGGTAGGGGGTGTTGGCTCCGTATGCGGGCCCTTGCAGAAGCGATTTTTCCTTAAGAATGAATTTCTTAAACAGCAACTGTTAAGAACTCACTTTAGCAGATACACCAGGGTGAAATACAATATTCATTTCTTCCTCTCAATGGTCGGCAGCCCACCCTGTCCAGTGGTCAGCGTGTCTGACTGCGGATCGGGAGATGCTGGGTTCGAATCCCGGTTCATGCATGGATGTACTTTCTCTCCGGTCTTTGTCCTTTCCTTAGAATGGGTTGTGAATGGTTGCCTACCCTATAAACGTGTACCTATGGCATCTGTGTACAAAGGAAGTCGGACTCCACACCAAATTACGGTTCAGTTCGGGAAATTGGAGCAGCACACCCCACGTTGCCAGCCTAGATGGCACAAGAAAACGACAGTGGTCGAGTAATAAGCGCCCTTGTCAGTCCTACCTGGGGTCTGCGTGGCTGTAGTGGGTCGGAATTCATTTTAAACCGTAAGCCGCTATCTAATGAGCCCTCGTTTGCAAAAAATGACCGCTGAGCGACAAACAAAACTCTGTCAACAATGATGTGCCTGTGACCTTTGGTTCGTAAGAGAGCTTTATCAGTCTCCGACGCTGAGTAAAAATATTTTCTATTATTAATAATTGAAAATATTTTTACCCTGCGTCAGAAGATACCTCTCACAGACAGTGGGCCACACTCCTACATCTCCAGGGGAGAAACCTGGAAAACTCCCGAGCATCCAGAGAAATTGGTGTCTATGGAGAGAGGAAAAAAGTAATTGTTTAATTGGGGCTTGAATCGAACCCGGGACCTTTCTCTCTGAAGTGGAATGTTACCGGACAAGGATTAAACTGGTCTGGTGGTAAAGCTGCGGTCTTTGCAATGCAAGATCTCATGTTCGAATCGGAATGATGTTCTGTTTTCCGCATAGATTCTTGTCTGTTATGTTCTTGAAATTCCGATTCAAACACGATCCGCTGAGAAAAGAAAAGCTCTTCTTCCCAGAAAGTAGTTTGATGGGGCGGGGGTGTTAGTCAAGCAACGTAGGATACGATAATTCACCGCTTTTGAAGACTGAAGCTTTTTTTCTGTCGAATTTATTTGTGTAATATCAATTAATGTTTCATGAACATTTTCCGCTATACTTATGGTACTTGTATTTTCAAAACACGCCGTACCTTTTTTTAGTCTTATGCATTTTATAGTAAAATTGTATCATCCCAATTTAATTTCGCATCTAGCCATTTTTTTATTTTTATTTATTTTAAGAAATGTATATTTTTATCTTTTTTATTAGGAGATGATAAAATTATTTTCATATAAATATATTGCAATACTGTTTTTAAATATTTATTTTAAAGAAACTTTTTTTTTACCTTATTTTTTTTAATGTACAACTGATTCGTGTATTTCAAACTTTAACTTTTTCCTGAGCTTGTCTTACGATCTCTGTCTGAATTTATTTTTCTCGTCTTTTACATACCTAAGAAAGATAAATGAAACTTCCCGTGATAAATAGGCTGAATTTCTGCTATTAACTTTCCATCCTTGATTAGTCATTACGTTAAAAATCAGTAAATTCTTCATTTCGCGAAGTTAAAGAAACAGTTTCTAAGAATAAAAGAGTAGGGGAAAAAATTCCTTTTTTTTTCCATTCCCGTTAAGGATAAAAAAGTAAATAAAGTGTCATTTAAATTGCACATCCTTGCATTTTTTTCACACTCCGTTTTTATACATTTAACTCGAAATTTTTTTTTTTCTAAATAAATATATCGAATTCTCCTCCCCTCTTATCTAAATTTTATTTATTTATATTTTATTCCATTTTGTTTTTTTAATTTTTTATTGCTATGTCCAATTCAAATACCAAACGATTTGCGTGTGAACTTATTTACATAGCAACCTCCTCTTTCCATTTCAGCAAATAAAAAATCCCTTTTCCCGCATAAATGTTTCAACTTGAAGAAATGAAGTAATTTTTTCTCCTAAATGGAAAAAGTACTCATTTGCGGTCCTGTCTCTTTTCGTTGGCTGCCCTCGAGTTTTTCGGGGTGTTTGCGTTCTCGGAAGTTTAGAAATATTTGATATGAAAATGTGTTACAATTTATCGTGCTTGTGGTTTAAAAAAAAGTAAATAATGAGTAAAAAATGAATTTTTTTGGAGATAGTGTGTGCAGATTTTTTCTCAAGTCCCAAAAGTACTAGTAGCTTGATTGGAATCAATACAAATATCCAATGTTATGAATTCGATTTTTTTTCCAGTAAAGTCATTTACGGTGAAACATCGCTTTCTTTATAAATTTCAGAACCTATATTACATCATTTCCCAATATTACATTTGATTGTTTGCTTCGGATATTTTTAATTTTTTTTAAGTAAAAAAAGCTAGTTTTTAACGTATATTTGCTAAAGCTTAAAGTTATGAAGTGCTTTTAAGTGTTTTAAGATTTAAGGATAAATCCTTGCTTGCAAAAACTGATGACCAAGACGAAGTGTGTCAGTGCAGTTATGGTATCGGTGATGAATTCCATTCAGTTTGATTTTAAATAACGGGCCATGGTAGCCTAGTGGTTAGGGCAGGGTTCGATTCCCAATGCCGCTAAAGACCCACCGATATACGTGCTCGTTAAATCTGTGGAATCGAAAACCCTGTGGTCGATCGTTGAGCAGTTACCGTGGGTGTAATGGTCTGGAGGAAATTCCTTATCCCTACAGATCAGTGTCAAAATTGGGGGAGTGGATCCTCTGGTGGGGATATCTATGGAAGTCGTTTAGAGGAACCCTACTGACTTCAATTCGCATAGCCTGCGACACATGGCCTTCCAAGTGTCGTAAGTAACAACGACATTTAAAATAATTAGGCGTGTTTCTTTGTGTCGCTGTAACATCTTACTAAGAACAAGAATCCATTCCACCTATTACAAACCATTTTCAAAACTCGTACATTGAGTAGGAATCGTAACCACATAACAGTGAATTTGACGGAAGTTCTGTAATGAAGCATGTACACAAAGAAGAGCGTTCTTAAAATAATTGGTCTAGATAAATATCTTTTGAAAGCCCAAATGGTAATTGAATGAATCATTTAGTATTGCAAATAATATGTAATCTTGGTTAAGGATATTATTCTGTAATTAAAATTGTATTTATAGTGGGAAAATTGAAAGCCTCTCGAAAGAATTGCTTCAGTGAATTCAAAGTAGATTTATTAAAGTGATTCCTACTATCTTAAGATTGTTTCACTTATATCGAGCATTAATTGTTGTGAGTCCCCGAAGAGCCCCCTTTAAAGGAAAGTCACCAAATCATTTAACCATTTTCTTCTGAAGTACCCGGAATCGTTCCTGGTTTTCCTGGAAGCTTTTTACGGGGAAAGTTACTTATTTCCTAGGCAGAAGTGGTTTTTCCTGCATGAAATTGCCTGGCAAAAATCCTTTGAAAGCGGACGATTGCGATGGGGGGGGGGAGGCGCGGCTGCACCTCCCGAAACTCCGAACGTGGTGGTAGGAATCGAGGGAGGGAAGAATTCCTCCGATATTGCGTCACAATCTGGCGTCTCTTCTTCCCGTCGCCATGGCAACGCTCTCGAGCATCTCCCGCGCGTCGTTAGTATTGACTTTTCCTGGTAGTTCCCCACCCCCCAGAAACTTCGTTTGGGGGCCCCATGCGATGGCATTTTACTTTCGGGAGGTTTGCTCCCCCCTTCCTCGTTTTTCTTGTACTCTCACGATTTTTCGTACTTAAGATAGGGAAATGTTATTTCTGTCTGTTGTTTCTTTGGAAATGTTCTCCATGCCGCTTTATGGGTCTCGATTGTCGAATTCTCATAAGTTTTCTTGGCGTCAGCTGCTCGCTCTGTATATGAGGGGGGGGTTGTCTTTTCGCACATAATTTGGGCGTTGCTGCATGTTTAGCCTCATTCCGAATAATGCTTATGAAAGGAATGTTTGAAATTTAATATTTACAGTTTGTGCTTGTGAATTGTTTTTTTTAAATTTAGACTGATGTTTCAACTTTATGATAATTTAATGTGGGAATACATGAATAAAGGTTGCATGGCTGAGTTGGCAGCCGAATAGTTTTCTGGTCTATAGGTTCGAATCCTCCCTCGGGCTTCGATGTGTAGAATGGTTCAGAGACTCCAGTTTCAACTGTCAAGTCTCGGTCTGTGTGTGAAAAAAATGAGCATTGAGCTACGAACAAATCAGAATCAATCCAGGGCTGCATTCGTATAAAAATAAACGTGAAAAATAACTTAAAACAGAAACTCTCGTATTTACACTCAAGCGTGTATTACGGGAACTTCAAAATGTAATCAGGAAATCCTCAAAGTGATAAATAATCGAAAATACTACAATTTTTTTTATTATTTTGTTTTAGTAACTCAGTTTTTCTTGCGGATGTTTGCACGCATGCGTCATAAATTGATGACTTAAATCAAAATGTAATGGATTCTCTCAAAGCTCTGTTCAGTCCATTAGGTTTTGACTGTGGCTGCAAAGAATTCTCTCCCTACCACCATGTTAAGATGGATTTTGTGCCCTGGAGGATTATTTTCGCAGCACTTTTTTGTACAAAGTTGCGCGAAATGTCAAAATTGTGGACTGGTGGAGGCCTGGTTTTTGTTGTACTGTGTGGTGATGCTGTACTGCGCTACTGGGTGATTGTCAATGACACGGCATACTCAGTATCTGATGAATGTGAATCCAGGTGGGATCCTGAAGGGGGATTGAATTTTCGTCAGATATTTTCTGAGGAAAACCTTCAGTTGAAGCAGTGTGTGACCAACTTATTTTCAAAGGAAGTTCTGAAATTTCGAAAACATTAAATAGGCTACTTTAAATTGGTGGATGCAATTAAAACACTCATCTTTCTTTTAAAGTCAACAGTATCAGTTTACAAAGCGATGGCAAATACATATATTTATTCTGCAAACTGCCCCATTTAAAAAGCCATCAATACATACTGCGCCATCTAGTGGTGAAAAATCCCTTGTATTCATATTTATCATGACTACATGCGCACCCACTTGCAGTTGAAAATAACGATTTTGTTAACGGCTGCCCCCTTAAAAGCCTTCGGATTTTAATAATTCGAAAATTTTTTTATCCCAAATGACTTTATTTTTGGTGAGAAAAAAAATCAAAAACATGGTTATTCAATTTTGTGTTTTAAATGAGTTTTGGAGGCTTTTGTACTCAGATGCGGATCCCATTTTGGGTTTTTACTGAGTTCTTTTGATTTCAAGCGGAGCTCTGAGACAGTTGAAGAGAATTTCCGAAGCATTCCTCTCCGTTCCGGGCAGACCTTGCTCCTACCCTGAAATAGATGTGGATCTCGTTTACTTCGTTATCATGCTAACAAGGCTGCGATGTGAAGGAAGGAGGAATGCTCGTCTGGGACCCACCCCTACGATTCGAAAGCCGGAAAACAGCGCCAAGGACTTCCCTCTCCTCCCGGCTAAATTCGGAACTGGAATCGTCTTTGTTCCATTATGTTTGGGGTTGGAGGAGAGGCTGAACAGGGGTTTTGTTTCTGTTCCCTCGGCGCATGTTACAAACGATAGTTTTGTTTGCATTCTCCGCAAATGAGAAATTGCCTTGACAATTGCTGTGTCCTCTGCCCGCCCCCATCAACTGGCTTTTTTACCACCCAGCTTGGGTTTGTCAGCTGCATTTAAGTCCTCTAACCGCTGCCATCGAGTGATTTGAAATTGTGTCAGAATCTACGTTTGCTTTGAGGTTCATGTTTCTGAAAGTGATACGAATTCAAAGTTTTGTGACCATGAAAAATCGAATTGAATACTGAATTTGATTTCAGTGGAACTAACTTCTTGTTGCAATAAGAATCGATTGAAGAAGTGGATCATCGATTGAAAGCACGTTCACAACGTTATTAAAACAACAGTTGCCGGAGTTCGCTAAATTAATTGATTGCTGATTTAATTTCATGCGTGAAGCGAATTGCTCCTTATTGATTTTTGCCCGGATTGAAAAAAAAGATCTTATATATATATATATATATATATATATATATATATATATATATATATATATATATATATATATATATATATATATATATATATATATATATATATATATATAACAGGGTGATCTTTTTTAAAGTGACAATGTTTGGAGCGCCCTGTAGTGCGATCAAGTTTGATACCCGAAATGGTATCAAACTTGGTATTTAGACTAATCAAGACACAAGAAAAATAATTCCGTGAAAAATATTTAGTTCCAAAAATCGCCGCTAGGTCATTTTGTGGCGTTTTACAATGTATAAAATGTGAGAAAAGAGAAATACTGACACATACAATCGTACAGTTAAATTATTAATGTTTATTTACGACATTTACTTCCCCGGTGAGGAATGAGACCCCATTCCATGTGAGCACCGTTCTCAGAAATAACACCGTGCATTCTGCGTACAGCGTTCCCCACAGCCGAACGTAACATGTCACGAGGAATATTCCGCACTGTCTTTGTTATGCTGTCCTTTAAAAAAGACAAATTTGATACTCCTCCAACATAAACGCACGTTCCGGTAACGTGAGAGGCATGGCCACTGGAGCTCGTTTACTGCAGCTGAGATTATTTGTTGGATCTGTTGTCTACTACTTGCTTTTATAGCCCCTATTGCAGGCATTGTCATTCCACAACATTTGCATATTTTTTAAACCCGTTTATTATGCTAATTCTCGTTATTGTAAGCTAAAGCAGCACCACAAAGTACCCTAACGGATACTTTTGGAAAAAGATCACCCTGTATGTATATATATATATATCATATATATATATATATATATATATATATGTGTGTGTGTGTGTGTGTGTGTGTGTGTGTGTGTGTGTGTGTGTGTGTGTGTGTGTGTGTGTATGTGTGTGTGTGTGTGTGTGTGTGTGTGTGTGTGTGTGTGTGTATGTATATATATATATATATATATGTATATATATATATATATATATATTAAATGAAGGTAATTTCCACCATGACCTCATAAGTTTATTTCCATTGGACCCATCAACATCGAGCTTAGTTTTTGACCAATGAAAAGAACTAACTGCATTTCCCACAAATCTTGTTCTCAGAATAATTCTGATCTTATGTTATTATACTTTTCTTTCTCTGATTTTTAAAGCTGTATTAGGTTTTAATTCTTGAAATATCGCCAGTTTTTATAAACATCAAATGTGAACAGCAAATTTTGTTGACCATATTATTATTTGGCGCTATAATCCATTTACACTCATCTTAAATTGGCACGTGATGAATTATTCCAAGTGCTTATATCACTCTATTTCAGACCTATTACTTAAAACTTAAGATTAATTTTAACGCCTGTGTGCAAAGCATGTCCGCCAAAATTGGTTTTTTTCAAAACGGGTAAGATTATTCAGAAGGATTTAATTGTGCAACTTTCCCTCCCCCTCTCCAAGATTTTGATTTTACCAATTTTGATCCTTTCTTCGCGTTCATTATGGAAGATAGTTAAAAAGAATAACTATTAAATCGTATTAAAGAGTGTTATTTTCATATATAAATATAATAATAATATCGATTAAAATGACTAAAATTAGATTTTTGGTGTCTGAATTAGCTATGGTTGAATTAAAATCCTATACTTGAATATGAAACCATCTGAAAGTGAAGAAAATTTATATTTTTTTAATTAATATTTTAGTTTCAGTAATTCTCTCTGAGGCGTCACTTAAGGATGTCCAAAAGAAAAAGTTTATTTCTTTTGCCATTCGGATCTTTTCCATAATTCGCATTCTTTTGTCGTCCATATGTTCTTGAAAAATAGTGCTCGGCTGGGATGCATTCTTTTTAAATGGATTGTTTTTACATTTCTCGAATGCGAAGAAGAAGCCGCTTGGAATTGGCTCTCGGGCAACTTGTTTGTGAAGAAGAACAATCGCTAATGGTTTTTGATCAAGCACATTTAAAACGCATTAGGCTCTCAGCTCACAAAATTCCCTTGTCAAAAAGGCTCGCGTGAATTATGTTAAAAACTTTTTTTCCCTTCTCATTTGGCTTAGGCCAAATGATATCGGAAACAGAAAGTGGAAGTGTTAAATTTTTCTGGAACATATTCAATTTTTTATCCTAGTGTTTCATTCATAATTTTAAAAGTAAAGAAAAATAAGTAAAAATAGTTTTGCTGTACTAGTTTAGAATACATATAATGTATTATACTTCACACTGTGAAAATCATTTTACAATATATCGCAGCCAGCGTATTTATAGTATTTATTAGCCCACACTGTCCACTGGTCAGAGTGCCTGACTGCGGATAAGGATGTCCTGGGTTCGAATCCCGGTTCGGGCATGGATGTACTTTTTCTCTCTATCTATCCTGTCTTTGTCCTTTCCTTGTGTGAATGAGGTGTGAAGGGTTGCCTACCCTATAAACGGGTCCCTGTGGCATGTGTGCACTGAGGAAGTCGGACTCCACACCAAAAGATGGATAATTTGGCAAAGGGGAGCAGCACACCTAGCTGGCACAAGGCAACAACAACAACCACCTGCTACCCATGGCTATCGCTCTGGCTTTCAATCCATTTGTCCTGGGCTTGAATTCCACCTGGTCTGGGTAGTGGTCGAATGTTCCGATGTTTCCGATCGAAATGGAAACTCCAGTGCAATACTTTTTTCTCCTTCATTTCATGAATTGATGTAACGGCAGACAAACATAATATTTGCAGCCAAAATTAACAATCTACCAGGTTAAAAAATGTATTGTTTCAAATTCAACTAAGTTATTATTTACAATTTGGCCGCTGTTAATCAGATTTATATTAATTCACCAGAATTAACAATCTACCAGCTTAAGAAATGAATAGCTTCAAATTCAGTTAAGTTATTGCTTACAATTTGGCCGCTGTTAATCAGATGGTAGGATGAAAGAGATCTGGAATGGATCTGACATCTGAATGGCTAACCCTCTAACGTGCCATTCTGTAGTTTGTGGGTTCGAATCATTCCTTCGGAGTACATTCTTGTAGTGGTTCAGAATATACCTTGAATTCACTGACAATTCATTGATTGAGACGCATCGAAGTAAATTCATTGAGTGATTGTAGAGTAATTACCAAACCAAATGAACTAATGCTTGCTATCTGCCGAGTACTTAATCAGTCCAATATTTCATAGGTTCAATTCCCGTTTCGGGTTTTAATGTGCATGGTGATTCGGAATCTTCCTTGAATCGCAAATCACTGTCCAACTAGTTTTTATATACTAAAAAAATACCTGAAGCTACAAAAAATAAACAATACCTGATATCAAGTACCTAGTGTATTATTAAAGAAGAAAGAGTTTATTTTTGGCACACTTGCTCTCAACTTGCATGCAAACTGGCAACACTTGCTCCATTTCTTTTTGCGCTCCAATTCCAATAACATCTTTTTCTCCGCAACTTTTCTGCCCATTCTTCCGGATTCTTTTTCCTCCATCCCTTCGAAAGCACCCTTCTGGAGACCTCTTTTCCCGAATTGCTCCACCCCTTCCCGCTGCCACTTTCGGAGAAACTCGCATCTGCGTACACTTGTACACGGCAGCGGACAATCCAATTGATCCAGCACGAATGCACACTCTGCGTCTGGACCTCATCCATCTCCCGCTGGAAGGACGCCGGGGAGATCCATCCGTCAACCCCAAGAGTTTCGAACGCAGGGGGTGTTCCACCTGTCCCTGGGAGGGATTATTGGATGCAGAAGGGTAGGAACTTCATCATCTCCGTCTGAGGTTTAATTTCAAACGGGGAAGTGTTTTCCCTCCCTCCCATGTCAAACGTAGGGATTTTAATCCCTAGCAGCCTCCATTACCTGTGCAGAAGCTGAATTTATTAGAATTTCTCCTGTTTATTAATGGTATTGATTTCATTGCCTTGCTTCCGGATATCTCCCGACTTGATGAAATGGAACTTATTTTGGAGCAAAACGCCGAAATATCCAGTATTCGTAAACCGAATCCAGCCTAAGTTAAGCCTTTTTGTAAAACTATCGTGTATTTTATTTTCAAAAGAAAAGCTGTGTTTAAAATGAAGTTAAAACATCACAAATGTGCCCCATACATACTTGATTATTTATGTTTAATTTAGCTTAGTTTGTTTTAAATTTGTATCAATCTTTATAGGAATATATTTTTTTATTACTTTTGAAAATGTATCGATATAATTAATTAAGTTAGTAAAGCTTAGTTTGTTTAAAATTACAAAATTAATTATTGTTCTATTTTTATCTTCCCTCTTTTTTTAGTTAAGTCTGTTGTTGAGTGCAATGTTACAAAATGAATTTCTGGAATTTATTTCTTGGCTTATTTGTGTCCTGTATGCTTCGTACAGGAAGTTCGATACTGCATTGGTGAATAGGTGTTGCTTTCTGAACTCCCATCCTTCTGAGTAGGTGCTTCAGAGTTTTCGCAGTTTCCTCTTTTGCGGCACATGAATTCATCCTACTTCCTGTGAAGTCATTCGAAATGATAATTTGCGCGGGGAATGTTCAAAACGTTATTAGAATATATATATATTATTTTTTTAAGAGAGTTGGTTATAATTTTACATCGGTTCTGTTCACAATTTTAAATGTAAAATTTGTATTGCTTCTAGTTACACTCAACTTTAATAACTGAATGCCAAAATGTGTATGTGAGTGAGAATGTAAAAAAATCTCTTAGTATCACACAAAAGGAGATAGATTTTCATATTTATCGTCTGCCTTTTTGAAAAAGTTTTTCAAAATTAAAATTACTTGTTTGTAACCATAAAAACCGTTTACTCTCTGGTGCTTAATTGCTTAAGTAAATTTAACAATAAAAAAAATATTTTTGCATAGCATTTCTATTTATTGTATCACTTATTATAAAAGTTAAAACTTTGCAAAGTTTCGTTTAAAAAATAAAAAAAAAAGAATAATATTTAATAATAATTATTATAGGAATCGAAATTGTAACAGTGTAAACTAGAAAATCGTCGTTTTTTGTTTAGTTTTTATTATTTTTGTAATGGATTTTATTTCCAAGTATTCGTATTTTCCTTTAATTATTAAAAAAAACCTGAACTTAATTATCTCTCTAGTTAAGAAAAGATATGAATGTTCTAAAATAGGATTTGAATTTCTAACGATTTTATTTATTTTATCGCTTGCTAATTACAAGGCTATCGATTGATTCCTAGTCTTGAAAGCGGACACCAAGGTGAAAAGCTCAGGAAGGAATAATTACCTTATTTCTTTTCTTTTGGGGAAAAAACAGATCAAAGCTAAAATGTTCTGGATTTTTTTTTATCTCACAAAAAAAAACCGTTAGCGATTAAAATACTTTCGCTTGCATCTTGTCATTATCTCCCATTGTAAGAACTGGAACATTCCACTTCGACAGACCGATTATTAACCACCTCTGCGTCATCTTCCCTTCCGGGTTCTCCCCTTTTATCCCCATTGAAAGCTGGAAAAGGGGGGAGAAAGAGAAAGGGTAGTTTGAAAAATTTTTAATGATGAAGATGAACTTAATTTTATCTCCCGGGGGTTCAGACCGAAAGGATAAAAATAGGTGGGTGGGGGTCGAGATTATAAAGATAGTGAGATTAAAAGAGTCGCTTTCTGTTAAAAATTCTATTCGCTTGGCTGTGCTTGCAAGCGTTGATGAGGCAAGAGTGTTGCGTGTAGGTCTAGTTTTGCGGAATGGCAACATTATTCCAACCCCTTTTGTAGGGTGGGATAAGTTATTTAATTTGGCAGGGTCGATTGGGAATTTTCAGCTTTAACGGTGCTCAAATTCTAATTAATGCGATGAAACGCTCCCATAATGACTTATTCACCAGGGAGGCTGTCCGGTACATCAGTGGCTTTATAAAAAAAATTGTTTTAATGATGAAAAAATTTTAAAGCCATTTAATGAAATCAATAGATTTGTTTAATTCATTATTGGCTTAATATATATTTTTATTATTGTTATTGTTGTTGTTTTCCTATGACACTTGGACAAGCCAAGCTCGCTTTTGCCTTTGGCAGTGCGAATGAAGTCAATAGGGAGCGTCTTTCGTTTGGATCAGAGCACCACGAAGGTGAAAGTACGACTTTGCTCTTTTTTAAGGTGCGTCGTCATTTTGAACCACGGTCAGGTGACGAGGCCACACCTGAGCTGGCACCTTCCTCTCCCCATCCACGCCACACCAGCGGAAGGACTTTGGACGTCACAGATGAACGTGGACACGTCCCCAACCCACGGCGTTCCAGGAACCCAGTGAAGGAGAGTCCACCGTGGTCACCCTCCCAACCACTGCCCGCGGCAAATGATGCATCACTTTTCTGAGCTTACGGGAAGCGGCGTGAAGCTACTGAGCCACTGAAGCTCATATATTTTTATAATTCACGTTAGTAAATTTTGCTCCAGCCTCAGCAGTGATAGGTTCTGCTTTCATTTCCCTTTGTTGGCAATCTTTCTTAGTATAATATTTTGTGAGAAAGAGAATTTTCTCAACACTCACTAAAACACTTCACTTTGAATAGCTGAAAAGCTATGTGAGTGTTTTTTTGTTTACATTTTCTGGGGGGGGGAGGGACTTTTCTTGGCAAGCCGTATTCCAGTGCTCCAATGCTGAAAACGATCAAGCATCACAGGTGGGGCGTGCAGGAAGAATCGTCCAGTAGTGGATGGTATCGAGTATAGGGCCTGCTAGTCCCAAGACCACACCTTTATGAGCAGGCCGCGGTAGGCCTCGTAGCACAGCACTTACTGGTGAAACGAACTCCATTGCAACAATTGCAACTCCGTTGATTGCAACAATGCAGTGAATGCACCACTCGATGCCATCTAATGAAGAAATGCGCTGAAACAGCTCTTGACGCGGTGTCACAATTCCTCACGAGCGTCCTAAAAAATAATTTATATAATATACCTATTGTAAGGAATATTAAAATCAGTTATTGTTATACGCTCTGTTTTATTGAATGTAATTTATTTTTTCCTTAAGAAAGATTCTGTAATACATTTTTATTAAGATAAAAGAAATCTCATTTTAGAACAGCTGACGCGAGTAACGTGCTATTTCGCGAGGTTGAAAATGTTCCGAATCAGACGAAAAGAGTCATTTTTCGCATATTATCTTTCGAATTTTTGTTCTGACATTTTGCGAAAACCTTTTTTTTTTCCTCTTCGTTTCACTTCCATTGTAATGAAGCAGGAAAGATAACGGTATGCGTTTATATCGATCATTAGCTAAAAAGGGTGGGCAAACGATTATTTCAGAAATCGGAATTGAAGTCTGCAGGCCATCTTTTCTTTATTTTCCACCTTTTCCGATGTCGACTAAGTCGGGGAGATAATGTTATCTGTAATCGTTCGAAAATTACCTGACTATGACTATTTTCTCATCGTTTTCGGTATAAGAAAATGTATGCGAAAATATTCTTTTTTTGTTCCGTTTTATCACCTATAAAGTGAGCGTCTAAAGATTTATTTATGTAGGAATAGTTAACAGAGTATAGAAGAATTCCATTTCGTCATTTTTCTCGTAAATTGATTGTAAAATTGCGTAATACACTATTTATTTATTTATTTTACGCTTAATATATTGCGCTATAATTTGTGAGAAATACATATTTTTATCGTGTTCCCTTTCCATATTTCATTTATCGTATTGCGATGATATAATTTATTGATGCCATTCCATCCAGATTACATTTCTAATCATTTTCATATATTTTAGGAGGAAAGATTCTTTATGACTAATATTATACATTTTTGCTTACATTAATCATTATAATTTGAGTATATAAAATACGATATAAGTCTGACGAGATAATATAATAAAGTGGTATTTATTTTATCATTTGCAATTTTTTTAATTTATGAGCACTTTATAAGTTTTATATTAATATAAAATTTATAAAAATGTTCCGCGGTTAGAATTAACTGGCTGTTTTCTTTTAAATATTTCTAATCATTTTCATACATTTTAGGAGGAAAGATTCCTTATGACTAATGTTATACATTTTTGCTTACATTAATCATTATAATTAAAGTATATAAAATATGATATAAGTCTGACGAGATAATATATTAAAGTGGTATTTATTTTATTATTTGCAATTTTTTAATTTATGAACACTTTATAAGTTTTATATTAATATAAAATTTATAAAAATGTTCCGCGGTTATAATTATCTGGCTGTTTTCTTTTAAATATTAAATTTGTAATCATTGTCATACATTTTAGGAGAAAAGATTCCTTATGACTAATATTATACATTTTTGCTTTAATAATAATAATAATATATTAATAATAATATTGTACATTTTTGCTTTAATAATATTTGCTAAAATAAATTAATATAAAATTTATAAAAATGTTCCGCGGTTAGAATTAACTGGCTTTTTTCTTTTAAATATTAAATTTCTAATCATTTTCATACATTTTAAAAGAAAAGATTTCTTATGACTAATATTATAAATTTTTGCTTTAATAATAATAATAATAATATATAATAATAATATTATATATTTTTGCTTTATTAATTTTTGCTAAAATAAATTAATATAAAATTTATAAAAATGTTCCGCGGTTAGAATTAACTGACTGTTTTCTTTTAAATATTTTCAAATGAAAATTCCTAGTATGAATTTCAACCTAATATAAACAACTGTTAGTTTTATTTTCAAAAGAGAGTATCGCCCTTTAACATTTCTAGAGAGTTTCTCATTTACTTAAATATCTAAATGGAACTTACCACAAAAGCTTAATGTACTATGTAGAGAACAGCTACAACACCGCGGAGAACAATTCCAGTTCCTCTGTTACTTCCGGTAGAGAAATCGAATGAGTCGATTCGAAAAGCTTGGAGAAAAGACGAATTTTCCTTTTGTGCGTTGGAAGGCCCCCGCTGTGAAGCAGAATTCCGTTGATTAAGATGTCCCAGCCAACTCTCTTCGGAATAATGATTCAGCGCCATTTTATTATCTTAATAGCCATTTTGGAAAAGGGGAGTGGGAATTTCAGACGATGATTTCGCTATTGGAATGCACTGTCCGTGTGCATTGGTTTGTAATTTGCTGGAGTACAATTTTGGAGCAAATTAATTGGGAGAAAAGTTGGCAACAGTCTGTATCTCTTACACAAAGTTCTGCTGCGTATTCCCCGAGAGAATTATTGAAGCTTCATATTTAAACAGCTTATAATTTTGCCTTCCTTACATTTCTCCTTTTGCTAATAAATGCAGCTGAATGGTAATTTGATTCGTAAACAAGATTGCTTTTGTGGCGATAAGAAATTGGAAGAAATATTTATCACCTCTTACCCTTAAAGTAATGTTACGTACTCAACAAAAATTTTTATATTGAAGTATTTGTTGCTTTTGTTTAAAAAAAAAGTATTAAATTTACATTTCTTCAGCTGTTGCCACACACTAAGTTAAAGGGATTAATATATTGTTATAATTTCTAAGTGTCAAATTTCATTTCTTAAATCATAAGACACTTTGCAATACAAATAGAAATTGGAATGTTTCCATAAAGTTCATTTTCCACGTTAAAAGATTCTCTTAATGTTCTTTTTAATTCTAATTTGTAAATAAAACTCTGAAAATGAAATGTCTTAAAAATTCTTAAGTGAGTTTTTATTTATTTATAACTGTTATGATTTTTTTCGCTTTAAAAAATGATGCGACATCCAATATAAATAATTGAAAAGCGCAACCCTTGTTTTGAAGTGTAATTTGAAATTCAAATATTACCCCAAAGTTATTTTCCACGCTTTCCCAAAAAAGAATAGAGTCCATTTTCTTTCCCCATTTGATTAAGCCATCCATTTTACGAGTTCACTCTGCCTAAGTTGACCACTGCCAATAATTTGAATTTTTTTTAAAAAGAATGCGGACACAGTAATTTGAAATAATAATATATATATATTATTCAATAATATATATATATACATATATATATATATATATATATATGTGTGTGTGTGTGTGTGTGTGTGTGTGTGTGTGTGTGTGTGTGTGTGTGTGTGTGTGTGTGTGATTATGTATGTATGTTGTGAAATGTGTGTAGAAATGTCATTCAAAATATATGTTTATTAGTAAACAAAGCCGTTTCATTTCAATCCATTTAAATTTTGATATTGTATTGTATGCAATTAAGACTTTTTCTTAAGGTAATGGTAGAACAAAATATCTTTTATAAGATTTTACTTAGATTTAGAGTAAGACTCGACTAAAATTAGAAAATCAGTTTTCTCAAATTTAATTATGAATCGCATTTTTTTTTCATTAAAATAACAGGCTCTGTTGAAAACAACGACAGCCTTCTTGCATTTGTTTTTATTTTATTTTTTTACGTGAAAGCAATTTCCATACATAAAATTAGATTTATGTATAGATTTTTCTGTTTTGCTTTATATGTAATTTTTTTTAATGGAAATGCAACGGAAAAAGAGAGTGAATAAAACTTGCATTAAATTTTCTGCCCTCACGCAAATTTAAAATAAAAATATTATTAAATGATTTTCAACAATTTTCATTTTTGATGCATTTCTAAATTGTATAAAATTTCATTTTGAAACGAGTAACTGTTATAAAATCAATTTTTAATTTTCTTTTAATTGTATTTTGCAGTTAATTTTAGAAATGCATTTAGTTTTATTGGGAAATAAATTGGATTAGTTTTAAATCAAATGCATTTTCATATTTTTTCTGTTTACAAGAAAAATATTATTCAATATTGAAAACAATCCAATCATTTTCTCGCAATAAGTTTATTTTACTTGGATTAGTTTAAGTAAAAATGGTGCTTAGGTTTCTATTTCTGCGTAATGGTAAATAAAATAATACGAAGTCTTTTTCCTTTTCGTTCTGCGCATGTCCTTGTTTTAGAATTGTGTTGAACGAAAAGAAAATTTTACTGAAATCTGGTGTTCTAGCACATTTATTATAAAGAAATTTTTAAATTTCAAAGTCGAATAGAGATTAGCACGGTTAGCATTTGTAGTTTCCATCATCATCCAATTTTCAACTCGGAAATTAAAGTAAACAGTATTTTTTTTATGGATTAAAGAAAATACAAGATTTAAATTCCTTCAAAGAATTCTAGAACTTGATTCTTTACACCACCTTTAAAACTTACCGGGGAAATAAATAAATTTCAGCAAGAAGAAAAGTCGCACCGAACTTGGAACCCCCCCATCGCCCCCACCTGTGCTTTTGTGCGGAGGACTGTGAATTTCTAGCGTATTGGAATCTGAAGTGTTTGCCGAAATAGAAATCGATTTTTTCTTTCTTACGACATTCGTTTCTTTCTACTTTTCATTGTTTTATTTTATCTATGTTCAATGGGAGTGGGGGTATTGGGTCCTTTTTCCTTAAGAAGTTGGCTTTTTATACCAAGAATTCCTCCCCCCCCACCCATCCCCTTCTTTTCAGCCTTCGGGATTTCAACAGTCTCAGAGTGTTTTCCGCAGTTTAATGCATGTTCGAATATTTAAAAAAAAAAAAAAAAAAAAAAAAAAAAAAAAAAGCATAGCTACATGTGCTGATTTCCTTTTGGTAAATAAACTCGAATGGCAGCCAGTGGGGGGGAAGGAATTAAAAGCTCTTCCATTCTACGCGTGGGCTTATTTATTTCTTTTTTTTTTAATAAAAACGAAAAATTTGGAATTATTTTTAAAATATTTTTATAAAGTCAAGTAAGTTTTGCATGCTCAAAGAGTTTGTTGTTGAAAATGGAGAAGAAAATCTCTTTCGTTCCAGCTATTTAAGTGAATAACCCTCCGCGCACACATGTATTAAGAAATGTAATTCAGGGAGACGAATTGCAGTTCTTACAGCCATAATGTGGCAACCCTATTGGCGAGTGAAAATTCTTTGGAACAGAAGAAATATCGCATTTTTGCTTTCAAAATTGCACCTAATAATTCTTCATCCCGCGCAATTTGATCTTGACAATACAGGAATAAAACATTTAATCTCATCCAATCAGGTTGGAGAATGAGGTCTCATCAAAGTGATGAATTTACATTTAGGGTTGACAGAATGTTGAATTTGGCGCGTATAGGGTCGTCATTCCATCCAAATTGAACCATTTATGACTAGCACAGATACGAGGTTAGATATGTACACGAATGATTATAATATTCATTTCGAATTATTTTATATTTCCAGGCTCCCATGTCACAATTCCAAAACTATGAAATAAATTAGATTTTTATGACTAAATTTATCATGTAATATTTTGATGCCATTATTATTATTCACTATTATGTAATGAATGGGGGATACATTATTCGAACAAGTATTTGTGTGTGTGTTATGTGTTGATTTTGAATTCCGAAAGAAGTGAAGTGAAATGTTGAGAAAGGATCGACCAGCTTTAGAAATTCTCTCTACTTTATTGTTATTTATAATGCATCGTTTTTATCATATTTTATAAAGTTATGTTTTGTCTAAGTTTATGTGACAATATGACAAAAATGTTGCGAAATAGAAATTTCTGGCCCACAATATTTAGAAGTTTTAACTTTGATGAAGTACTGCAAAATATTTTCATATTCATTGCAGATTGCTTGTTGAGAGGTACTTTTTATATAAAATCCCAATCAGGTACAACTGCGAATGAAATCCTTTACACCTTTTGAGTTGGCTGCAGTGGTTGTTGAAGGTGCTGTTTTCACTACCAGAAAGCAGTGAATTTGAATCCCATCTTAATCCGAAGATCAGTCATGTTCAGTGAAGGCGACTGGGGAGCATTAAAGGCCCACCAAGTTTTCGAAGTGACGAACACACCCGTCTGGTAGCTTCCTCTTCATTGGTAGTGCACAGGGAAGTGTGCTGGGGTACGCACACGTGTACTGGACATGTTTTTAAACTGTGGCGTTATCGAATATTTTAACTTTCATTTTCGAACTTGTCTAATGAATCACTAGACACTAAAGATGGGATTCACCAAGAGTGGCAAACACTATGGTATCAGGACACAACGGGACACCTTGTCCATAACATTGTACCAAAGGTGAAGCGATACACTCCTTGTTGGCCACGCCAAATCACTGAACACGGGCCCTTCCCCACGTATCTCCACCGGATTGGAGCCCCCTCATGTGACAACTGTGCTTGTGGAGACACTGGAAGCCCGTACCACTACGCCACCACCTGCCCACTTAGTAGCTCGTGGCACTTTAACAGACAAAGTGAACATCTCCGCCTAGAATGGACTCGGAACATCGTTAGCAACCACTGTGCCAGACCAAAGCTAATCGCCCTCATTTCATTCCTTCCCAATCATAGAGACTTAATCATACTAAAAGAGAACGGAGATGATGATGATGACGATAGCCAAGGACACCTGTTTGACTTGGATACGGAGTATTAGGAGCCACTCTCCCTCAACACCTATCTCGCCAGTGCTCAACCTCATTCGTACTTTTCTCATAGGACTGTATCACTTGTACATACTCTCATAGCTTATTTCCCCACTCACAGAACATTTGCCCACAGTACATCTACTTCTCTTATTAAATCAAGACTTTCACCTGTATTCTCTTCTCCTTGTATGTCACTTTTATCATACATTGTATTGTTTTTACTGTTTTTACTCCGCAATCCTGCTGACCCTTTTTCTACTTGTGCTCATTAATCTTGTTTTCTAAATTGCGCAACATACGCAACTCTCTCCCCCATTCCTCCACCCTGTCCTCCTATTGTCTCTTCCTTCCAGCAACTCCGACCCAAACTGTTAGAACCCTTCTTGGGTTAGGCACAGGGGACCTTGCTGGTGTCAACGTAAACTGTAAATGTTCCAGCCTCCTTCTGTCTCAAACATGTCATGATGGACAAAATCTTGTTGAACAGTCTTCCGCCTGTCCAGCGCGCTCGTAGCTGAGCCTTCACTTTGTGGATTCGAGAGCCACCTCAGTCATTTGTAATGTTTAGGAGTTCACATTTGAAGCCAGTCGAGAGGCCTGCAAAAGTGAAAGGAATCAAACAATCCGAATGACTTAGATAATGAAGTGGCAGCATTTGTGAGGAGGAGGTGCCTTGGCTTGGATTGTAAAACTCCTGTTATTAAAAGAATTCATCTCTTCTCCCTTGTCCAGTGCATGCCTCTTGAAAAGGGCGCGCAGAAAGGTGTCGTAATCCTTGGTTACAGTGTGTAATGGGGAGGAATGAGGGAATTAATATTCGACTTCCGAAACGTGGTCGCCATTCAAAATTGGAAGGCACTTGATTTTGGGAAAACTATCTTGTGCAATCCTCCTGGGGATCAGATTGTACTATTCGTTACTGTGTTATGCACGCATGCATCATATTGCATTCTTTAAAAAATGTGTAACTCCGTATTATTATTTTCTTTTCATTTAACTTATGAAAAAACTGCTGGAATTACGGATATTGATTTGTATATCCATTGCCAAAAAGCTGTCCGTTGTATGTGATTTCAGCTCATTTTTTGTAAATTTCGTGTTTTTTAAATTAATTCTTATTTAAATAAAAAAAATAATTCTATTCTTACATATTTTTATTCCTATAAATGTTGTTGTTCTTACTATCTCCATGTCTAGGAGTATACTAGACACGGTTTACTCACTTTCTGGAAATCAAAAACAAGCGTAGGAGTCTTGTATTAGTCCTTAAGAGACAACCCCAGGCACTCAAGAATATGTGCCGGTGATGCCGGCTGCTTCATTTTGGCCTTTAGGACAATTTCTAAATGTTTTGAAACCTTTCTCGAAAGTAAGTACCTTCATATGGCTGCTCAAGAAACGGGAAAGTTTAGTCTGAATGTGTTTATCACAACCAATAGCAAGAGATCTTTCAGGACAATCAGATTGATACCAGGGATGAGTCAAGGGAATGAGCTAAAATTTGTCTGTCCTCATGTTTTCTAATGGAATACAATTCAAGATATGTCAGTGAATTAGTAATTGGTAAAGGTTCTTCGGAACGTCTGCTGTGTCATCCCCCCCAAATGCCAGCATGCGAAGGAATCCATTGGAAGTGCACTTCACAAAGTGACGACACCCGCTCAAGTCCTATAAATCGTGTTCCTTCTATATATAAAACTGGTTTCTTACCTTTAAAGGAAATTTCGCCATTTTCTTTTATACAAAATTTTGCTTTTAAAATCCAAAAGAATTTTACACTATAAAAGGAATTCCTCATGGCTATTTACTCAAAAAAATTCATCAGCAGAAAAAAAGTCACTTTGAAAATATTCACGTTGATAAAATATCTAGAATTCATGATCCTACTGCAAAAATCATTTGTGAGTGCTAATGAATGTAAAAAAGCGTCATCCTCTTGAATTGCTAAGCAACTGTTAGAACTTCAAACTTACGGACCTTTAAAAAAATGATTTGGCATCTGTCACTTCAAGCTGTGTTTTGCCAAGTACAGCTCCAATTGATTACTACAGTTCAATTAAGTAAAAACAGCTTCCCAAATATATTCATTTCCCCCTTTTCTTTGCAAAACCGTAAAATAATTTGGATTTTAAACGGGTTTTCCTCCGTGTTTTTGACAGGTGAACTAATTAATCACAAGGACTCTGAAGCCTCGTTACCAGTGTGCAGGTGCGTTTAAATTTTCAACTCTCATTTACGAATCTTTTTTAAAAAAAAAACATTTATCTTACTGGAACCGTCCAAAAGCATAGTCTTCTTTTTTTTATTATTATTATTTAATTGAAGCTCTTGTGTCATTGCCCATTTCCAATTCTCCAGACGAACCAGTCGATTCTGTTTTTAAAATCGCGACATGCGTAATTACAGAAAGAGGTATTCGCCTGTTACGTAACTCTGCAATTACGATGGTTTCCGGACTTCGTGTAATGAGAGTAGAGTGGAGTGCCTTGCGCCGAAATTACTTCATATTTGTGAGTATCTGTCACTGGCGGAGTCGTTACGTTATCAATCATACCAAAACCTCGTCGCTTTAAATTCCTTCATTGAATCGTTTGGAATTAAAACGGAGGGGAAAGCACTTATTATACGACTGGGTCTTGTGTTCGGCGCTTTTATTTTAAATGGAATCTTTTAAGGTGAAAGATTATCAGCTGGAGAAATTTTAATTAGCCTCCTGTGGAACTAGTTATTTTCTTAGTCTAATAATGCGATAGGCTGTTGCCATTTTTCGTCTCTAAATGATTGGCTTTCTTCGGAATTATCAGCTTTGCAATGTTAACTCATTTGTTATTGGAAAGACAATCAAACGGGGCATTTATGTAGTTGATATATTTTAATAAGCATATCGAAGTATTTTGAAGCGTACGTTTTTTAATAAATTATTCGAAATATTCTAATAAACATTTATTGATTACTTTCAATTTATAAACTTTTTCCAATTAACTACAGAATATTGTGATGATTAATAAATAAATATTTGATATCAAAATGGAAGTCTTCGTATCTAATATTAATCTTTCTCTTAGGAGATATTAGAGTATTGAATTTTCACGTCTTTTTTAAATTTGTTTCTGTCGGCTGTTGTGGAATTTCAAATTAAAAAAATAAGCGTTTTATTTTCCTTAAAATGCGAAAGGTTTATTTTTTCCTTATCTCTCCGAATGAGATATTTCCTGTCTCCAATACCTGGATCAACATTTCGAGATATCGGATATCAACCTGTCAAAAGTTCTTTAAGAAGCCGAAAGAACACTGATAGTGATGTTTCGTCGTGCAACTGTAAAAACTGATAACTTAAAGATATAGTTCCACAAATCTCTCTCTCTCTCTTTTAATAGGATGAATTAATTCAAGAAATAAGGGAAGGTTTTTGTTGTACATTTTTTCTTTTAAAAGAAAATTCCTATTGTTTTATGTACATAATAAATTTTTGTGAACATATTGAATATTTACTTTATTTCATAAAAACTAGGTCAAAGAAAAATATTGGGACTTTTAGAAGATCCTTTTAAACATTTTATCTTATTTCGAAAGGAATTACAAAGAATAATATGCATATTATTTCCCCACCCTGTTCTATAAACAAATTTGAAAAAGAATGCTATTTAAATTAATTTATTCTGTGCTCCAATTTTTTCCCTTTAAAGTCAAAAATAAATGTTGGCATCAAGAATTGTAACAGGAAATAAAGTTTAGCTGTTTTGTATTGAATATAAATTCAATAACAAATAACACTTAATGTGCAGTCCGACTGCTATCCAACAAAAGGGATGGCCGCTGCTGATTACCGCTTTTAGTTTTTAATTCTTCTTTCTATCTCTTAAAGGCAGAATTTGTGTAACAACTGTCATGTTAAAGCAGTTCTTTTTTAAATAAATGTAGGGGGGATTACATTTTTTCTCCCCCTCCTCTCTTTTCTGATCGACCATTTACATATTTCATCGTTTGACGGGTGTCGTTCATCAGATTTTGACATAATTTACTTTACTTCGTAGACATCTTTGCCTTTGATAACGTTTGATGTGTTTAGGGCAGTTTAAATTGATTTTAAGAATTGAAGCCTTTTCCGAACTTGTGTTATGAAGGGATTCATGTTTAGGTGTATTGGATGGAGACATTCTTTTTTAGTGAACCGTTTTCTAATGTATCTGTTTTATGTCCTTCGGAAGATGGCTGCGTACTGCGCTCAAGAACATTGGATTTCGGAGGACCTCACCTCTCTTAGCTCAATCACCTTCCAACCTGACTTTTAAAAGAAAGTGGTGAGCTGCTTGTGAATAGGTGAAGTTCGCGCACCTGTCTGGGGTCGTGTGGAAAAAAATATTTCCCACCTACGCACAATCCCGTCATGCCTCCCTACTTTCAGCGCGGCTATTCCACACAGTTTGCTTTCCATGCGTTGTTGTCATGGCAACTTGGAATGGACATGATTAATTTTAGGAGCAAAATGTAAGTTTCTATTTTTTGATGAACTGAATATTTTGTGTGACCTTGAAAAGCTTCTCTTTGCGCCAAGAATCTGCGAGTGCATGGAACGGCGCCGCTGAAGTTTCATCCTTTCATTATTCCGATTCGAGTGAAGATTTCATTACCTTATATCATTAAAAAAACATTGTTAATTTTTCAAATAAAATTTATTATGCATTGGAATTTGCATGCAAAATGACCCACTTCATGGGGTTTGAATTTAATTCAATTCATGTAATTATAATAGTTTGTGAGCGCTGACCTTTTTAGCTTTTCCTAGATAAAATATCAGTTTTTGTTACTATTACTTTTGTTTAAAAAAAAACTGTGATTTTCTAAAATAGGGGAAGTTTCCTACAAAAAAGAAAAAATACTTAAAGAGAATAGATATAATTCTTTCAGTATTTTTTGTGAAAATTTCCCTTGGTAGTGCATTTTAGACGTGGGTTCCTCCCCGGTTCATTTTTTTACTTGACTGGACTCCATTCCTGCTTTGGTATCGCCAACCCCCCGGAGGAAACATTCCATTTACGGCTTTGGTCCCCCTTAACCCCTCCAGTTCCCTTTTAAAGAAGAAAAACACCTCTTTTTCCCCCCTCTTTATTTCTTTTGTAGTTTATTGATTTACCTCCAATAAGGGAGAATCGACTGAATCTGGTTACAGACAAAAGAACCAAGAAAAAAAATTTTTTTTTTCCAATTTTTGCATTTTCGATTAGAGGAAAAGAAAAATTCATTCAATTTTAAATTATGTCTATCCGTATCGTATATAAATAATACATTGTTATAAATAAAATTACAAATTGTGCTGTGCTTGTTGAAGTGTCTTACAGGAATCTACGTAAAGATAGTTGACCCGGCATAAAATAGAGCGATAAACAAACCGAGTGAATAATTGAAAACAGTGATTCTGTGAATTCTCAATTCAAATATATGGGCGCTCCGTGGCTGAGTGGTCAAAGTCATGACTCCGCTAATCGCTTGAGAGCGTAGGAGTGTGGGTTCGATTCCCACCGTGGCCCTGGGTGTTATCTTCTGTAGTTGTACATCTGTCATTGTGCTAATTGTCCTATTATCGACGAAGACTTACAAGCGGATCTCAAGAATCAAGCATACAAGTCTGAATATATGTAATGTGTGTAATAAATAAATAAAATAATTCAAATATATCTTGTATATTTGTGAAGCTACTGATCCCCTGGCGGTGATAGTTGAATTTATCCTATTTTATAATTCACAATCATTTCTACATCTACTCCTGTGTTCTCTGCTGGTCTTTCAAAGAAACACTTTTCTGAAATACCCATTTTTGCTTAGCGTTATCTGCGTCTCCATTTCTCTCTCATCGTATTTTTTAGTGTAAATATAACTAATGCAACAATTTTGTCGTTTTTAAAACAGCTGATTTTTTATTTTTATTTTTCATTTGTTGTCACGGTTAACCGCAACAAAAATGCTATCCAAACATTAATAAATTGTCGAGACCCATTGTATATTGGTAAAGAACTGTAGAACTTGAGACTAATAAAAATTACTTTTTTTTTAATTTATGAAGGGGACTGAAGTAGCAGACGATTTTTATCGCCTGACCATTTTTCTCACTTCCCAAATGTAATTCGAAAGCAATAAAATTCATTATTTTCAGATAATAAAGAATAATTTGTGTAATGCAGTTTTGTGTGAAGCTAATTTGGAACTGTTTTGCTGTTTTCTGGAGGACTTATTTGGCAGAGAAATGAAATAATTCGTATTTTCGCTTATAACTGCAAAACGTGAATTTGAGTTAGAATTTTAGTGAATTTTTTTCATTGAGTTTTAGAAGACGTAGAATATTATAAATCGAAACTTTTTAGGTCTACTATTAGACTATTTTTTTGATCCAATGGCGGGCACGCAAGGGTGACTGAACCCTATGCCACAACAAGGCCAGAAACAGCTATTCATTTGTCGTTTTCCAGCGGGCACCTGTGAACCAAGTCACGGAGGCGAGTAGCGTTGCCCGCGCCATACCACCACAAACCTGTTTATAGGGAGAGCCACATTCATGGAACATCACAGAAGAAAGGACAGAGAAAACAGAGAAGGAAAGAAACATCCATGCCCGAACCGGGATTCGAACCCGGGACCCACAGCTCAGGAGTCAGGAACGCAAACCACTCAGCCAATCGGTAGGCACTACTAGACTATAGACTGATATATTTGCTTGATGATTTCGAAAAAAAAACTGATTGAAAACGATTTTTTATTGCATGATTTTTCTTCACCTGCACGTAAGAAAGAAGGGAAAAAACTTGAGCCAAATTCCACGCCAACATATTTTATTTGCCTTGAAAGCCACCTGTTATACATCTCGAATCCAATCATCTCCACTAAAACAGACCTTCGTCAACATAAGGGTTATCAACGAATTCATTTGCGGTGAAACATTGTTACTTGTGAAAGGGATTTTTTTCCATTCTTTTCCGATAGATTGGCGTATTTATTGGGGACGAAATGGAAATATTTATAAGGCGAAAACCGAAATTCATTGGAAGGCATGAGTGATAAATTGTTCCTCCTGCAGTCAGTGGAGAGCCGAAAGCAAATTTCTTCATCCCCTCACGATATCATTATTCATATCTTGTAGGTGCTGGATTGCTTTCCCCAGCCACTGGGTATGTTGTGTGCATAACCATAAAAATTCAATTTCCCTTTTCTCCCTCCCCAACCATATTATCCCCCTTCCTTATTGATTTCCTTGGAACCAATTTTTTTTTAACTCCGGTTCCCTTGGCCATTACATTTGATGTTATGTCCTCTCACTTGAACTTAATATATTACCAATCTTCGAAATTCTTCGTTATACCAATGATTGGCATATTTTCCAGAGATACTTGTCTTGCATCTTGTTAGACATCTTCTTCTTCTTCTTAGAGTTGGGTTTGTATGTCATTGGGCACCTCTGCTTTTATCAGCATTTTGTACCATTAACTCCAAACCCAATGTTTCCTAGTTCCAGTTGCTCGGGTCACCCACTTTATTAATAAAGTCCGATAACCCTTTCATGGAGTCTAGGTGTCACTCTCTAGTATGGATGATGCCTAAAGAAGTTCATCTAGGGAGGGCAAGAGCCTCGCATTCGTAAATGATATGCTCTGCCGTTTCCTCTTGCGTTTGACATTTCCAGCAGATAGGGTCTTGCTGAAACAGTCCCATCTGGTCAGAAAGTGAGTCATGCTAGGGATAGCATCCTGACTTTCAACAGAAGAAGATGGTTTGGAGGTCATATCTACCTCAAATGAAGGATTCATTGCTGCCCCTTTACGAGATTGCCTCTGAGTTCCCTCGTCTTTTTCAGCAAGGTCTACTTCAGAGGCTTCACCTGCAAATGCAGAAAGGTTTGTTATTTCTTGTGTCTTTTCAGCCACAAGATAACAATTAATAAGCTCAGGTAATACAAGTCCACCCAGCATTGCCTGAGTTACTGGGCAAGGCAAATTACTCTAGAAGTTAGCCAGGAAACTAGAGGCTCCGTTAAGACACCAATACCTCGGTGGAAAAAATAACCCTAGGCACGGGTCGCATAACACCAGGGTTTACGGGAGCTGGTTCGCGGCCTCTGATTCTATATTCAAGGCTATGCTGTCATTCCTACAGGACATTCGGCGATCCACCACCTGCCGACGCGCCTGGTGGCTGCTCAAGCCCCAGGTTGTTAGACATGATGCGCCTTTTGTTTGGGAATATCAAGTGCCTTGATGGAAAAAAAATTTATTTCCTAAAAAGTGGTATTAAATGCTTGTTGTTAGGCATATGAATATCCATTTCAATTCCATGTGTTTTTCGGCAATAACTCGTTACCCTTCCTTTTGTTGTATTTGGCGATTTCTTGAAGTTGGCGTATCTTAAAAAAAAATTGAAGAATCTTTTGGCGCAAATCATTTACTTTTATATATGACAAAAAAAATGGAGCTCATGACTCGTGGAACACTCTTCTTAACTGTAGGAAAAAAGCAAGCCTCGCAAAAAGTAAAGGAATGCGTGTGCATCTTAAAATAAACTAAGAATAATTTCTTTAATTATTTTTTATGTTCTCTCATTTTTTGTGTAAAATAAAAGTAGCAAAATTTATTAAAAAATAGTCTCGAAGCAAAAAATAAGATTTAAATTTTATATTCAAATCGAAAGTATTAATTTTTAACTTACTATCAAGCGATGATTTATATCTGTATGTATATATATTTTACATGCATATTGAATTTCGAATATGTCGCCACTTTAGATAATAATTCACTTTTGTACATGGAGAAATCTCGATTTTAAACTAGCTTAACCAGAGCAATAATTTAGAGAGTTGTGTGCTGCTGTTCTGTATACTCTAATTTCTTTGGGGTTGCTAACCGTTTCGTCAGTATTATTCATTTCTTTGATGTACTTTTTAACATTTCAAGTGCAGTGCATATTTTTTTACAAATGACGAATATTTGATTCAAACTCTGTGTTTAATTAGACCAATATTCCGTATAAAAGGTGTGGCCCACATTTCTATGTGGAATGATTTTTAAAATAATAAACACATGACCATTGTTCTATCACATTTGTTCTGTGAATTATTCTATAATCCATATTTTTATACGGTAGATGGTAATGGCATGTACGGGAATTTTTTCATATTGTTTGACTAGTTTTTCTTCTCTAAATATTGTCTGGTCGTTTTTCTCATGTTCGAACGCCAGCTCTTCATCTGCTTTGACCATTTCTCATGGAAAGGGGTTGGACTCGGGAGTTCTCCTTCGAGCATCTGAAGGGGACTTGTGTGCCCACAGATGGGAAAGGGTTGAACTGGGGGGGGCGTCCAATCATAGCCTGTTCTCCGAGCGACGAAGGGCGCACACGGGTGGAATCTGTTGTTAAAGGCTACGATTCTTTTTTAAGTTTATCTGACTTTGAGGGCTCGCAGTGGTAAAGGGCCCCTCGGTTCGATCCTCTATATTGTTGAACAGCTGAGGGTGGGTGTTGCTCTTCTTGTGTGCACGCCGCAGTCGCAGTTCCTCCCCCCCCCTTTCGAGACCCACGCTCTTGTGTAGCCATTGTTTAAATTTTTCTAAATTTAACGTCTCTTGGCTTTTCTGTAATTTAAAAATTGTCCAATTTTGGACCTTGCGCCATAAAACCCAACCAACCTGCACTTTAAAAATGCCTTCTATAAACTTGCATTATGGACATCTCTGTTGTTGCTAGGTGGTATTTTCATTTTGGGGGCTTCTTAAATTTCTAAGGAAATTCCTTCTCTTTTCGGAATCTGACATTTGAACTCGTAACCGCTGTGAGGTGGTTTCTTTTTAGCGAGTCGGCAGAACCCTCCACTTCTGAAAAATATCAGTTGCAGCTCCTTTCTCTCAAATCGAATAACATAACCGCAGACGAAGAAGGGTGATGCGCACCCCCCGGAAGAAGAACACTCCTTCGCATAACAATCATAGATTGGGATATCTCCCTGCTGCTGGAGTTTCGTCTCCAGGGATATCTCCCCCGTGCCCCTTGCCCCCGCTCCGTTGTTCCTTAAATGGGGGGAATTAAATTAGGGTGCGATCCCCCAAGCCTACGATTTTTTGAAGGGGCGGCTTTGATAAAGGCCGGAACCTGAGTGGCCGGCAAAATCTCATTCATGCAGCAACCCTCCGCTGACTGCAAATGAAAAGGAAATCGCCGGAATCCAGCTCACGAACGCCTGGAAGCTGCACCTAATCTGTACGAGAAATCTTTAACTTGATTTTGCCTAATTCATGACGTTCTATTTTTTAGTATAACATTGTTTTCATTCATTTTTGCGTGACGCATTAAAATAAAGTGCGGCCCGTCCTTTTTTTTGCATCCAAAGGAGAGACGTTTTTTGGGTAGGTTTGGTTTGGTTTGTTTGTCGCTCAACGGTCATTTTTTGGACACGAGGGCTAATTAGACTGGGACTTACGGCTTAAAGTGGATTCTCAACCACTACAAACATCCATGCCCAAGGTGGGATTCGAACCCACGAACTGTTGCACCGAAGGCAAGAGCGCTAACCATTCGTTTGTTTGTCGCTCAACGGTCATTTTTTGCACACGAGGGCTAATTAGACCGGGACCTACGGTTTAAAGTGGATTCCGAACCACTACAAACATCCATGCCCAAGGTGGGATTCGAATCCACGAACTGTTGAACCGAAGGCAAGAGCATTAACCATTCGGCTGCCAGCTCGGCGTTTTTTGGGTAGATCCTTCTTTAAATTCGTCCGATGACTTGAGTCGTTAGTCAGGGAGCCTCCGTGACGGGAACTTTGGTACCAGTCATGTACCGGAGGGATAATCCAAGTCATCCCATGAATCTCCGTGAAAGTGAGAGGAGCTAAATTAACGGAGCACCAGCTTTCGCCAGAGCATCCGCAATTTCATTTCCCTCCATATCGACGTGGGAAGGAATCCACTGCAGATGAATCTGATGAGATATGGATCCCCGTTTTAACTTGTTAACTATTGTCACTCCAACATTGTCTCTGACACTTTGCCAATGGCACAGGTGCTGAATTGCACTTCTGCTGTCAGACAGAATCCAAACCTCCTTTCCATAAGGAAGAGATGAAAAAACCTCAAGGGCCTCATCAATGGCTATCAGTTCACTGGAAAAACCGAGCAGTGATCGGGATTTTCTCCTCTGAAGCTTTAAGTCATGGTCTTGAGATTTGACGAAAATACCACTGCCGTACCGGAATCTCCTAATGTAATGAATGAAAGAAGAAGATTATTTTTTAAAAGAAAAATTGCGAAAGATCTATATATGTTTTCCTGATACTTTTTAATACTTGAACTACGAAATATTTCTTGCAACATTTCATTCGGATGAGGAAGGGTTCGGATGATAACTGAAAAGGCTTATCACTCTGGCCTTTCATTCGATTTAAACCTCTGCTGTGAATAGTCTTTCGAAATATATTTCAAAGTGTAAAACCTGCTCGAATGAGCTCTCGTGTCCATAATAGTAACGAAACCGATTAAGCAGTCGGTGGGTTGAAATCCTTCTTGGCATGCCTATAACGGTCCCCTTTGAACTGCACTCCGGGTTTAATGAACCCTTCAGTGAGCGACAAACAACCCGAAGCTCCTTGGTCAAAAGAGCCGCAGATCTCTTTTTCCTGATGGAGACTGATTGTGCTCCCTACCTTGTTTTAAACCACGCGTTCTGCACTGATTTTGCCCACACAGTGACGACAGAGGAACCATGTTAGTGACGTGCTGAATGGTGAGTGCTCTGGCTTTCGTGGGTCTCACCTCTGCGGTTGATTCTTGTAGCATTTCGGGTACCCGATGAGCCCTCGTCATCAAGAAGTGACCTCTGAGAGAAACCATGTCAGTACTTCTTCTTCTCACAAGCTCAGCAGCCTATTGTAGGCCAAGGTTGACTCGCTGATCTTCTTCCAGCTGACTCTATTAGCCGCAACAGCCCCCCCCCATCGGTTGACTCCCATTATTTTGAGGTCTTTTTCAACATCGTCCAGCCACCGCGTGGGTGGACGTCCTCTACTACGAATCCCTTCGATTTTTTGAGAATGTCACTTTTTTGGTGGGAAAAGCATGGATGCATCTGTACAGGTGGCCCAACCACCTTATTCGTGATGCCTTTATAGTTCTTACAATATCGGTCCCACCGTATTTGCTATATTTTCTATTGATTTCATGAATGTCAGTACTTCAGGGAAGGTGAAAGTTCGATGGTTCAGTGTGTTTGTGAAGATTCTCTGTAAACCATTCAACTAAATATTTTTCTGGTTTTCATTCTCTTGTTTAATAAAAAAAAGTGCTGTGTACGGGGAATGTTATGTTGTGATTCAAGGTCTGCTCTCTCTCCACAGGTACACCAACACCATCGCTGGCGTGGGCGTGGCCGCTCAGAAGTACAATCCCGAAATGAAGGCTCCCGAGAGCGACGACCTGGTGGTGATGGCCCTCGACGAGAAGCTCCAGAAGATGAGCAGGGTGCGTAACGACTCTGTTTTTGCTTTTGAACTCCCCTCCCACACGTCCCAGCTGCTGTTTACCTGAGACTTCCTGGGAGTGCAGTACAATGATATGCATATCCAAATGATCCCTAATAAAGCTTAAGCATTTTTTTAAAAATTTAATTAATTTTTAACTTAATTTAATTAAGTTTTATTAGGGGTGGCATTGATTTTTTTTGTAAAATCAACATATTTAACTAGTTTAATTAAGCTTTCATTTAATTTAATTAAGTTTTATTAGGGGTGGCACTGATATTTTTGTAAAATCAACATATTCAAATAGTTTAATGAAGCTTTCATTTAATTTAATTAAGTTTTATTAGGGGTGGCACTGATTTTTTTTAAAGTCAATATATTTAAAATAATTAGCAGTAGTGTAATTAAACGAAAATCACAATAAAATAAGTATTCATTCACTCTGTCATTGTTCTTTCATTGAACTGGATCAGTTCCTTCCGCAAGTATTATGCTTACTCGCATTGCCTGAGTTACTGGGCAAGGTAAATTACTCTAGAAGTTTGCCAGGCAACTAGAGGCTCCGTTAAGACACCAATACCGCGGTGCCAATTAGCCCTAGGCACGGGTCGCATAACACCAGGGTTTACGGGAGCTGGTTCGCGGTCTCTGATTCTATATTCAAGGCTATCCTGTCATTTCTACAGGACATTCGACGATCCACCACCTGCCGACGCGCCTGGTGGCTGCTCAAGTCACAGGAAGGTACACGTACCCCCTGGTTCCAGGAAGCACCCACTACAATCTCGTGTAGCAGTGGCTGGTATCGAACTTAAAATTCTTCTCTAAGAGCGAAATCCCATTCCTGGGCCACAGTGAGCCTGTGTGTTTAAGCAGTGAGGTATTTTTATTTTTCGTGATGGGAAGTGAAACGACTGTTTCTGTTTGCAGTTGCTGAGGCTGAGTGTGGTGCAGGAGCTGCCCCAGGCCGACTCCTACATGGCGGAAGGGAGTGGCAGCGGCATTTGGAACGGCAACCAGGTGGGCGACGACGAAGATTACGACAAGGGGTCCGGCAGCGGTGACTGGGGAGGTAAGGCTCATTCATTCATTTCTAAATTATGTTTTAGCCACAGATGCTGTGTAATCCAGGATGACAAATTCTGAATTTTTTTGGCGAAAAAAAAATGTTGCCAAGAAAAGTTTTTGTGACGTGAGCAATGACGTAATGCCAAAATAGAATTTTCTGCATAATTTTTATAGGTCTCTATACCTTAATAAAAATCAGAATGCCCTAGTTATAAGAAAATCCGCCAAAAAGGTCACTAAACTCAGAATTCGGCATCCTGGATTATACTACTTTGGTTTGACAATTTTGTTTTATTACATCTTTAGCCATTAAGTATTATTAAAAATTTCATTATTTATGTATTATTACGCCCACCATTTTCGCCGCCAATAGTATATTACAAAATATTAAAAAAAAAAATTTTTTTATGTAAAAATACGGAGCAATCGATTCGGCTGAGGTAAATTGATACGTAATTGGAAAATGTATTAAAAATAAACTCAAGTATAAAACTTCATTGTGCTAAATAATAATCAATTTTAAGTCAGCTAACTGCTTAAAGGTCACTTTAAAAGCAAACAACTCCAGAAATGTTCCTAGCAATTTTGATTATGAGAAATATTTAAAAATAAAATGTTGGCGTAAGCAAGGCATTAGTCTTAAGATTTAAAAGTGATTGTTTACAAATATTGCAATTTATTTTAATGGATCATATTTACTGTACGGTCACTCTTGGCGCGTTTTATTGTGGCGTCAAATTTGGCGAATATTTTTACCGGAAACCTGGTAAACTAGTATTTTGGCGACCCTATTTGTCATTAATTTCTCATGAATATTTACCGATTTAAATTTATTCATATAAAATTTAATCAAAAATTTTATAGATAATTTAACATATCAACTTTATTATATTTTACCATTGATGTTTAAAATCTATAAATCTGCGTTTTTTGTTAATTTTGTAAAATTAGTGGAGCATATTGTGGTATCTAACAATGTATGAAATATTTGTCACTATTTCAGCCATTTCCTTCCCCCCTGCCGTTTTTCCCGATCGGAAATTCACCATACGGTCACACCTTGGCGACTTTTTCAACATTTCGCCAATGGTGACCATACGTTAAATTTTTACCTTCTTAATTTCGAATTCTATTAATGAATGAAATTTTTAAATATTTTAATCGTCATTTCCGATTTAAACTAACCATAAAGCGGATGTTTTGCCTTTCTTTTACATTTTCCTTTTCCTGATGTTCAATTTTCAACATGGTGATGGCTTGAATCCATGATAAACGTCTTATCAAACCGATGCTTTGCGCCTTATATAAGAAAGCGTTTTAATAAGAGAATGAATGGTACTTTTCCATTTTGCCATCGCCAAGAGCCTCGCCAAGAGAAAATTAAGTCGCCAATTGGCGACAACACATAGTATACACATAAAAAAAATTTAAATAATGGTGTACATAAAAATTTTTTAATTTATTTATTTACTAATTATATTAGATTACAATTTATCGGGTGATGCATATTTTAAAATCTTATTATTTTTTTACACATTTTTTTATGTGAATTTGTTACGATTATTATTTTTTAAGATATATTTTTAAAATCCGATTTTTTTCTAGACAGATTTCATGAAATTATTAAATTTGTATGCATAGCAACTCTTACTTTTCCATTTCATAAAATTATGAAATGGAAAAAAAAAGAGTCGAAATAAAGTCGTTGAGAGTAAAAGACCGTCACATGGGTACTTTTCCGTTTCGCCAGCGCAAGCGATAAAGTCGCCAAAAATTATACAACCGGCGCTAGAGGGAATATCTCCGCTGGTAACCTTTTACTGCTACGTTTCCAAAACATGTGACGGCCTTTTACTCTCAACGACTTTATTTCGACTCTTTTTTTCCATTTTATTATTTTATGCTATGTTGCTATACATACAAATTTAATAATTTCATAAAATCTCTCTAGAAAAAAATCGGATTTTAAAAATATAGCTTAAAAAATAATAATTGTAACAAATTCACATAAAAAATATTTAAAAAAAATAATAAGATTTTGAAATATGCATCACCCGATAAATTGTAATCTAATATTATAAGTAAATAAATTGAGGCTCTGCACCCATCATTCCATGCATAGCGTGAACACGAGAACAACAATTAAATATATAAATTTAAAAAATTTTATGTAAAACATCATTTAAAAATTTTTATGTGTATACTGTGTGTTGTCGCCAATTGGCGACTTCATTTTCGCTTGGCGAGATTTGCGCCGGTGAAACGGAAAAGTACCGTCACATGTTTTGGAAACGTAGCAGTAAAAGGTTACCAGCGGAGATGTTCCCTCTAGCGCCGGTTGTATCATTTTTGGCGACTTTATCGCCTGCGCCGGCGAAACGGAAAAGTACTTATATAAGAAAGCGTTTTAATAACAGAATGAATTTCTATGACATTCTCAGACATTCGATAGCGAACTTCGCCGGCTTAATCCTAGTATCCGTAACGCGATGGGTTTGGTGACATTATGATTCGTATTGTATATCTATGTTATTACATAAATTGTAAATAAATTGTAAATAAAAAATAAAAAAATAAAAAAAAATAAAAATCAAAATGCTATTGCATTTTGAGATACTGTTTGAATTATGAAACACCCACGTATGCTGATGGTTATGAATCCCATGAATTTCGCTTTTGGCGACATTCTTGAAAACTGCGCCAAACGCATTACGTATACTAGGATTTTACCTGCGACGTCGTTTCAATACGATGTGATGTAGGTGGAACGTTATCTGACGGTATTTTAAACCAATGAGAATTATAATAAAGTGATATAATCATGACCTCAACTGGAACGAAAGAAACAACCACTCTTTGGTTAGTAAAAATATAAAATGAAATATAATAAGAAATTAATAT
The DNA here is from genome assembly GCA_037975125.1 of Latrodectus hesperus. Lineage (NCBI taxonomy): Eukaryota > Metazoa > Arthropoda > Arachnida > Araneae > Theridiidae > Latrodectus > Latrodectus hesperus. The sequence goes on along the minus strand of JAJQOW010000017.1, from coordinate 2,782,813 downwards.
GTGTGGTCACTAAATTTTGCCTTAATTCGCAGCATTTGGCGAGTTTTTTTTTTTTTTTTTTTTTTTAAATTGTTGATGTAATAATACGCAAGCTCTCAGAAATTTGAGAGTACGCTCCGTAGCAAGAAATCTTTTGTCTTATCTCTCGGGGCTGGTGATCCTTTATGTCGTGGTCAACTGTTGACACCGACAATCCAAAGTGTTTATCATCGCCAAACAAGCGATTTCACTTGATTATGATCAAATATGAACAGAAGCATTATCATGCTGATAGCTGGGCAAGAGAGCTGTACCTAGAGGTTAAGGAACTTTGGAATATCAACTTGCGTCTTGTCGTTTTGTGCTGCGGTCAGGTGATGAAGTCGACACTTGAGTTGGCACTCTCCTCTCCCCATCCTCGCTACTGGAAGGTAAGAACTTTGAACGTCACAGGTGAGTCCCAACCCTTAGGGCTCCGACGACGGAGGGAGGGCGGCAAGCGATGCTTCACTTTGTTGTTCTTGCGGGAAGGAGACACTGGGACTCGCAGTTCATGTTCTGAGCTACTTCCCCAGTATCGGAGGCTGCTGTGCACATTAGAGGTCATCAGCTCGATACCATGATAAAAAGCGATCTCTAACCATAATAATTGTTCACGTGAAATGAAAGGGTGTCTCGTGAGTTTGGGCCTTACAGCATAGTTCTAAATTTAATAATTAGCGTAAATTAACATTTTTTTATGAAATAAACTATCAAGAGTGGTTGCCTTGCATGCCATCTCAGAAAATTGATGCATGATAAAAGAATTTCGGTTATGGAAACGTGAAATACGAAATGAGTTAAGCTATGCTGATGATGAGAAATACAAAGCGCTTCAGGCTAGAAAATAAAAGGCTCTGAGTGCGATACATGGTGTTGTCGGAGAACCTCGTTCTAGGGGAACTTAAGCAAGTTGAGTAAAAGTGCGGTATCTTTCTAATGGTACGCCGTAAAGAGATGAATACCGTCGATCAGTTGTCAAGTGGCTGATTGTCAGAAGTAGACAGCCTTCCTCGCAGTCGTGTGTGGGGCGTCCACAAAGATGGCATGAGGCTGTCCAAATCCTAACCGTAACCACAAGGCGAGGGTGATCGATCATCGTTTCCAACTACTTCAGGTGTGATGATATGGACGCCAAAGAGTTTATCTGCACAGCAATCCGTCGGTGCTGAAGCACTGTTGCCTCTAGCAGCTGCCTGGTGGACGCTTTTGATGCCATATAAGGCCCCGGTGGCCTGGTTAGTTAGGGCGTTGTTCTTGTTATCGGAAGGTATAGCAGTTCGAATCACGAGCTTTCTGAAGACCCGTCGTGTTCACTAGAACTGGCTGGGGCACTTGCAATAAGTAATGGTTGCAATGCCTTCCATGTGAAATGATACTCCAAGGACCGGCAGGTGCATTATGATCTGAGCTGAAGAGTCGTGTTCACTAAACGCAGCTGGAACACGTTTAATAATAGATGCAATGTCTTCCATGTGAAATGATACTCCAAGGACCGGCAGGTGCATTATGATCTGAGCTGAAGAGTCGTGTTCACTAAACGCAGCTGGAACACGTTTAATAATAGTTGCAATGTCTTCTATGTGAAATGATACTCCAAGGACCGGCAGGTGCATTATGATCTGAGCTGAAGAGTCGTGTTCACTAAACGCATCCGGAACACGTTTAACAATGGATGCAATGTCTTCCATGTGAAATGATACTCCAAGGACCGGCAGGGGCATTATGATCTGAGCTGAAGAGTCGTGTTCACTAAACGCATCCGGAACACGTTTAACAATGGATGCAATGTCTTCCATGTGAAATGATACGTCTATGGGTGGCAGGTCCAATTTTGGGGATCTTCTGCTTGTTTCCTGTTTCTAAATGATCGAGTCTAACTGGTGAAGCGCGACTCTTATCTGTGTAGAGGGGAGAGCTACGGTGGCTTCACGCCGCTTCCCGTGGAGAGCAGCAGAGTGGAGCATCATTTGCCGAGGGCATTGACTGGGAGGGTGACCACGTACTCTCCCTTACTGAGTTGCTGAAGCTCCGTGAGTTGGAGACGCGTCCACGTTCATATGTGACGTCCAGAGTCTCCGCTGGTGTGGAGAGGAGGATGCCAGCTCAGGTGTGACTTCGTCACCTGACCGTTGTTCAAAATGACGACGTGTTAGGCAAGATTATTCCAAACTCGTTTAACCTACAGGTACAGGGAGATGTGCTGCTGCAAGGACATGCACTTTTTGAACGCTACTGGATTGGGGATGTTGAGAAACTCCTGCAATGCATAAAGAGAGCTGCTTTGCTCCCAAACAATGCCCACCCACATACTGCTCGGTACAAATAACCTTTTTTCGATGGGCCGCTCGCTGAACGCGTCAAGGATCTTGCGGCGGACCTTGAGGAGATTTTCCATCAATATCATTCGTTTCTGTTCCATACATTCCCACAACATGCTTAGAATTCCATAGTATTCTGTTTTTTGCAGAACATTATAAATTTAGTATTTTACTTAACTTTTTTATTAGACTTAAATTGTATATATAATTTTTTGAAATGGATTTGTTTCTTTCAATTCTTTCGTTGTATTATTTGTTTTTTCTGTCCACCCACGAGTTCAAAAACACGATGTTCCTATCTCTTAACATTATAACAACCGACGCAAGCCAAATGCCATCATTCTAAAGGAATAAACGAAAATGTGTTCCGAAAATCCGCTTAGCTGATGAAAATAAAACGACAGTAATTAAATTATAAATTATATATGAAAGTTAAATGTATGCGCATAGGAAAAATACTAAAATATGATTTTTATATTTTTCCCTTGACACACATTTTTTATGAATACATGTACCAGGCATACAAATCACACTCACAAATTCTTATTTATTTTCCTTCCCTTTCACTCACAACTTGTGATAGAATTTATTAAAGTAAAATAGCTTTAATCAACATTTAAAAATCTGTCAATTAAACACGAGCACTAATTAAAAGCGCTGAACTTTATAAAAACTGAAAGTCGATTCAAAGTGATAACGTCTGTTTCGTGACACGAATATTTTGTTTGATGGCGATGACTCGAACGAAGATGGCCAAAACATCCTTTATGGGAATAATATTCATTTAAGAATGCGCTATTTATGAAAATTATTCGTGGTTTTCGAATTGTCAGCTGCCATTACTTTCGCAACTTGTGCGCGTCGGAGTTATTTAATTGAGGGCGAAGTGCTTTACCAACACTTTTTGTAATTGACCGGCCATACTTTTTCATTAGGTTGCCGTAAACGCCACTCTTTGTAGCTGCATCGCATTTTATGTTAATTGCTGACGCTATAAATCTTAATTTATACATCTGCCTTGAAATAAAGTGTCTGGTTGGCTTCTTTTCAAGTTTCCCGTTCCTTCTCCCTTTTGGATCTGCCCGTACACGAGGAATTTTCTTGTATTATTATTCCCCTATTCTTCCTTCAACTCCTCCCCTTTATCGTTTTTTTTTAAATTTTAAAATTTTCTTCTCCCTCTATTCTAGTAAAAAGAAGGGGGAGGAGAAAGAGCGAGACCCATTTTATTTTCCTAGCTACGTTCTGTCTGACCTTGAAACTGGTTTTCGCGTGGTTTACACTGTCTGTGGTTATTTTCATAAATCCAAGGAATTATTTAACTGTCGAATTATTCATTATTCCTCCTCCCTTCCCCACAGACTTTCTGGCGAGGAAAAATATTCAAAAAATGCTCCCGTCTGCAGAGTTGAGGAAACTAGTTTCGCAGAAATGCATTGAACTCTTCCAACACGCTGGAAAACTAGAAATTCATTCTGTTGAAACGAAAATTTATTTTTAAAAATTGTTCGCAAGCTATTCGTGAAAAATTCCGATGCTTTTTTTTCTTTTACTTTACAATTGCTTACTATTTTGTTTTTATTTTTACGACGATAGTATTGTTTTTCCGTTATCGTATTTAAAATCGTAAAAATATTCGAACCTTTGAATTTTATGGTCTATGACTGCGCCATTTTCCTGTTCAGCAAAAATTGTTCCAAATTCTAATAAATTCCACTGTCTATGACACGTAATACCGTTGGATACATTTACTGTGATAATTCTGTTTGTATTGACTTCCTTTATTTTTTATCCAAAGAATATAGCTTGATTATCATTGGATAAACGCTTCTACCTTTGTGACGTCATTAGAATTCCGATGTGAACATAATTATAACTAGCTTTTAATTAAATCACTGTGTATGCGATTGCTTTTAATTATATAGATTGAAGTTGTTCAATTAGTAAAATTGACTTTCTTGAACGAATAAATCTTCATTATTTTTCATGTCACATATTTCTGTTGAACTGATGTCCTTGTACAGAGGTCGGTTCTTAGACAAATGGAAGACCGGCCAGGGAATTGAATTGACGTCATTTGCTGCAGCAGTTCATCTGAATTTTAGTCATACATGTTGATAATCAAAAGATGGACTTGTTTCAAACTAAATTTACCAATCGCGTGAAAATAAGTATTGCTGAATGGACAATAACAAATTATTCTATTTTATATAATAAGAATCAACTAAATTGTAAAATTTGTGAAATATTAATAAATAAAATTTTAAGTTTAAGGTTAATTTTATGTGATCTGTTTAAATTTTGTGAGCAGAGCAAAATTATGAAGGAATTCTGAATTCATTTGAATGAGCGGTCATCAATTCCAAGATCTTGCAAGTAGTGAATGTAGAGCCACAAATCTGATCATAGAGAATGTTTGCAGGGAATCCCCGGTGTAAACAATAAGTCTCGGGCGAATCGCCTGTACTGGAATGTGTGCCCATAGTAAATATACGGCGACAAATTATAAAAACCAAATCCTTAGTTATTATACAATTTATTGCCCTGTTAAAAAAGACTGTTACGCTAGCTATAAAATTAACTACTTTATATTCATAATAGTTTAAAAATATATGAATTACGTCGAACAAAAATAGCTACGCGAATCCAGTCCAACTGACATTAAATTGTTTCATATTGTTCCTCTGCATATTTCATAAGAACTGAAATAAAATGTTAATTTTTGTTTCAAAAATCTCAAATTACTTTTTTTAGGACATACGATTAAAATAAAATTATGATAGTTATTTTTGCAAAAATCATTAAACATTAAGGTATTTTAAATTTATTAATTTAATCTCAACTAAACAATCGTATTCTTTCCTGTAGTATGTAAAGTTTCAAATTTTTATCATTTTGTACTGTAAAATCAGAGAAAGTATTATTAAAAAAAACGAACAATGTATTTTGTTTAAAAGTTTCTATTGTTGGCGAGAAATAGAGCTCTTGGCGCCTTTCCTTTTCTCGTCGAAGGCATTTCACACGTGTGTCATTTCTAGATACATTTTGAAAATTAAAGTGATTTAACTTTATAATATTAAAATGTACTGGTAGGTTATTTCGATCCATCGTTGCACATTTTATTTCGAAATCTCGTCGCATATGATATATATATATATATATATATATATATATATATATATATATATATATATATATATATATATATATATATATATAAATATACATGGGTTGATGTGTTTTGATTTGAATTTAGTTCTAGTTTTTAAGGCGAGTTAATCATTTTTTTTCCCTTCTGTTTTTTTTAGGAACGAAACCGAGCGACTTCAACTTCGACAGCGGAGACTCCAGGGACGTGAACATCAAGGTGAAGGACAGCAGCGCCACCTGTTTCTCCAGTGACAGTGTCCTAACAGTCGCTGTGCTTCTAGTCACTCTCTTGTCTAGAATGGCGGCGCTGAGATCGCTGTGACTCTGCATCTGAAGGTCACAGCAACCGCAGTGCCATCTAGGAAATTTAAAGAAAAGAAACGAAAAAAAATCTAAATCCTTTTTTTATGTATATTTCTGCTTGAAATACTGTTGGATTATTTATGGAAAAAGGTTAAAAAAGAAAATATAAACTTTGTAATAAAAAGTGAGAATTCCAGGAGCACCCATCTCCTGGTGATATTGCCACAAGAAAGGGACATCTTCCAACACAAAGTCTTCTGGACTGCATTACAATGTTTTTTGTCTGTATAAGTGTTCCAAGTGAACCCTTGCAGATGCCCGTGTCCTAGTGTTCCACTGAAGCCACACGTGTACTTGTGTCCTATGTGGGATTGTGTCCTCTTCATCCACATGTACTGCTTCTAGTTAAAAAAATATATATAATGCAAGTCTACGTTCAAGGAATTCCAACTGTCAAAGAATTCCTTCGTTAAAGCTGGTCCCTCCAGCTTCAATTCCATATTTTATATAGCTTACGGAAACAGCCCCATGCTTACGACAAGCTGCTGTTGAATTAGTATAGTTTTTCACCACTGTATACGTAATATTTTGTTATGCCCCTCTATTATTTTTTTTCTATTTGTGAATGTCCAATGGGAATGGCTGGTACGAGTGGTTATTTTGAGTGAATGGACTGAACTGAGCAACAAGTGGTATTACACAGTATTATTGCAAGTATGTTGAATATACCAGAAACAAAAGGAACTTGGAAATCAAATGAACTATGTAATATAAATTAACTGTTGCTATGTGAATGTTTTAATGCAACTGTTATAAGTGTGACTTTGCAACAAAATTATTTTGTTTACTTTGCCATCTGGAGTAATAGCTGTTTGGAAAAAAAAATCTTGTAATGACTTTTTTTTAACAAATGCTAACCCAATGGGTTTCTTGTAACTTAAATTTTAAAAAAAAAACTTGGTTTTTAATTCTTATCCAATTTATGTAACAGTAAATTTGTTTTATGAAAAATTTTAATTAATTTACTTTTTATATCATTGTAATTTAAAATAGCATAGTTTCAATTTATAATTTTTTGCAGATTATTGTTTATTTCTTTTCAATAATACTCTTGTTGAAAAGAAATTATCTATTCAAGGTTCAATTGGTGCTTGTTGTTTATGTGAATAATTTATAAAATTTACTTCTGTTGTGCCATTTTTTCCATATTATTATTATAACAAGTATTTGGATCTCAAAAGCTTTTTGAGTAGAGGACAAATATTTTTGAATTTGAGAGCATTGATTTTTTCTCTGCCTACATCCATTACAAATGTTGATTGAGTTTTAAATTGAATGTTGATTTTATAATTAAGCTTAAAATTATTGTAGAAATCTACTTTGTACTATATAGAAATTAAAATTTGTGATTAAATGCAATGAATTTCAAAAACAATTTTAATGGATTTTCAAATATTTAAAACCAATTTTTTTAATTCTAATCAATTTTATTAAATAAAATTGATTAGAATTTTAAAAAAAAATTTTGCAAATAAATGATGAAGGATTTTTAAAGTTACTTGTTATGTAATTGAAACTTATAAAATTTTAAAGCTTTTTGTGCAGTGTTCTTTATTTTTCTTTTTTAATAACATTCTTCTCCTCGAAGATAAAATTTGCTCTCAAATTTAATTTAGAATTTGTTCTCTTAAAATAATTTGACAGTTGTAAGTAAAATTTATTTTTATTGTGCTATTTTTCAAAAGCAATTTTTCTATTTTGACTGCAAGAATAGAAGACAAATAAGTTTGTGTGAGCATTAACTTTACTCTCCAGAATGCATTTATGGTGAATGTTAATTTCTTTAATCAAATATTGATTTTCCATTAAGCCTAAAATTATCGTGGAATTCTATATTGTAGCATATAAAAATAAAATCTGTGATTGTATAGAATGGATTTTGAAAAGTATTGATTCTACTTATAAAAAATATTTCTTCTTTTAAAATATGCAAATCCATTGCATTTACCTGCAGGTATCGGGTTAAAAGCAAGCTGACTGCACACCTCATCCTGAAATTTCTCTTCTTTCTTCCACTAAAAGCAATATTTTTAAGAAATAATTATTTTGATTAATATTGAATTATCTTACTCAAGGAAATTAATAGGAAAATTTTACTTCAGAGTTGCCAAATAACTACTTTGCATCAAAATTAATTATTTACTTAAATAAACCCATTGGTTTCGTATGATGCATATATTTTTTTTTTAAATTTGCAGTTTGATTATCAAAACTACAAGTGAAATGAAAACTTATCCTAATCATCAAATTCTTAAATTTCAACTAATGCTTCTTAAAAAATGTATATATAGGAAATATTTAAGAATTTTATTTTAAAAATGTATTTGGTCACAAGATTATTGTTTGTTTTGGGCTTTTTTGAGAATAGTGTGTGGAACATTATTTTAGAAACAAAAATATGTGACCTAGATGATGAGAATTCATGAACTTAAAATCACTATATATATATATATATATTAATAAATAATTACACTAAAAACAAATTTTTTGTTACAATTTCAGAAACTAAAATTTAAAAAAAATATATGGACAACTTTATTTTCTAAAATAATGGTAGAACTTTAAATTTCTTGCAATTGATTCAGTAGTTTTGAATGGACCCTGTTTGGGGGGTAAAAAACACAATTTTAGAAGAAATAGTGTCAACTGAAAGGAAAGTTATAGATGACTTGCCTCCATGAATGGTGAAAAAGAAACTATACTTCCCATTTATAGCCTTATAAATACCTAAAAATAATAATTTTTCAAATTTTAAAAAATATTCTTTTAATAATTCCAAATTAATGTATTGCTTCTTCTGCTACTTATCAGTTCTTAACCAAAGATCATCTTCTGGATGCAGGGGGGGGAGGAGAAATTACGTCTACTTAAATTAAAAAAGGCTCTTTTTAGGCTGCAACTTCTCGAGTACATGTTTCCTAACTTTATTGAGTCATATTCTTGTTCATGTAGGTCATAAACTATTTTGATTGCTTTTTCTCATATTTAGTCATTATTTTAACATACTTTTTGTAATTTTTATTTATTTATGTTATTTAGTTTTATCTAATGATATGTTGGATGATTTCACGTAAAATTAAAATATGTTTAATATGATTAATCCTATTGCAAAAAAATCGATAAATTGTTTGTGTGAGAGATCTAAATTCATAATTTATATATATCTTGGAAATAATTATATATTAATAATCAGTATTTGTTATTAACTATTTGAAACGAATTACACCCGTACAACTGCTGTGATTAACGGTAACTGTGTTATGTACGTATATCTATGATGTCTTTACAAACTGTAGATTTTGTTTATAATGTATGTTTAGAAGGAAATAGCACTTAATGCGTATCCTAATTTTTTTATATTTTGCACTAGTTTTATTCATGCAGAAGAGAAAAAATTTTTTGTTACAAGTTATGTGTTTATACTATTAAAAATGAATACATTTTAACTTTAAAGCTTTCAGTTTATTCAAGTTATTTATCACTAATCAGTTCTTATGAGTATAAAAAAAAGTTTTCAAATATTTAGTAAACTGATTGATTTACATAATTTTTTTTTTTACTTTTGATGTAATTTGGGCTCCTTCATTTTTTTCTTTTATTATTTTTTTAAAAAATAATATAAATGCTGGAAACATTAAGTTTTATTCCTTATCTGCATAAACCTGTAGCATGTAAAATTAAATGCCTTTAAATATTTTTAAAATATTAAAAATAAAAAAAATATTTAGTTACATTGTTGTGAAATAGTATTTTAATTTTTGTTTTGTGTTTGTAAAATATTGTCACATAAGTACGTACCCTTTCTCATATTTAAAAGTGCATTAAAGAAGAATAAATGCGACCTGTTTTTTTTCCATATTATTTAATTATTGCCACAATACTTTGTAATATGTGTTTTACACTCGAAAGAAACTCGGAACCATCTGTGATATTATTAAAAGGCATTGATTCTCGACACTGTATAACTGAAGCTTCAATTTTTTTTTCTCTTCTGTATGTTGAATTTTGTTTTCGTCAAATGTTTGTGATCTTATTAATAACGTTTTTCTGAGTCAAAATTTGACTTGGAATTTTGCATAATGTTTTTAATCCATCACTTTTAATGCCTTTAGTAAATAAAGATTAATTCAGTTAATTGTGTTTCATGTGTTCAGTTGATTGCACAACAATCGAATGACAGCACTAAATTACAGTGTGTGTCTGTATTGAATGATACTTATGAAATTGATATATTAGCAGTTAATTTTTATTTAAAAAACACAATATGGTGTGAATTTTAATGAAATATTCTATTAAAACAGAGGTGTATTATAGTGTAATGGGGAGGTAATTGACGACAATTTAAATCAATTTATTGATGAGAATAAATTTTAAATTATATTAATGGATGAACTTTTTAAAAATTTAATCCCTTTAGTAGTTTCAATTGAATTCTGTTACCATTAGTTCCTTAAGTTGTTCAAACGTCGTTATTTCTAATTCTGCAAGTCATTCCGTAAAGTAACTTTTCAATTCTTGTGCATAATTTCTCCATGATTTTTCTGACGTTTTCTGGTGTCAAGAAACAATTGTCTTAATTTTTCACTATTTAACTTGAATCGTTTCAGAATAAGTTCCTTCACGTAATCGTAATCATCAGCCCTTTCTGGAGGTTCTCTAGCTAACATGTTAGATATTTCTGAAGATAAAGCACTTACAAGATAAATTACCCATTCGTTTTTTGGAATATGAGCCATTTCTGCTCTACGCTCAAAATTTATTAAGTATAAACTCATCTCATCTTTCTTTTAATCAAATTTTGGCGTTATTTGCATTAACTGAATTTTTTTAACTTTTTCAGTCCTGTTTGTAGTTGATTCTGTGTTCAAAATTGCAGCATTTGAAGAGATTTCCAGACGTTTCATTTCCAAAATATGTTCTTTTTCTTCACGTCTAATTCTTTCCTCTTTTTCTAGTTCTTCTCGCCTAATTCTTTCCTCTTTTCTTGTTCACTTTTAACTCTTTCCTCGATTATCCTATCTAATATACATTTTACTTCTTCCTCGTTAAAGTTTTCACTAGCTAAAATTAATTTTTTAATATCTGGGATTTTAAAAGAATCTGGAACCATTTCCTCTAACTCTTCAGCTACTTCTTCTAAATCTCCCCATTTTCCCCGTGCTAAACAAGTCATTTTATTTATTAAACGCTTTATCTCAGATGAGATACAATAATGAGAGAAAACACAGACTACACCCACCAATATGCAAAATTTCTGAAATAACTAATGAAATTATTTAACACACACTACTAATATAAAACATATCAATAACATTTAAAAAACTTAAATGAAAACAAACTATATTGTAAGACAACAAATAGTGTATAAATGGAAAATTAATTATTTTGAAAAGGAGAGAACAAGTTTAATATTAAATCTTCTGCTCTCGATTTCAAATTTTTATCACCAAGCTAATGTTTGATACTCAGATAAATTGAATTATTAATCAAAAATGTAAATTAAAAAATGTATAAGTTATATAAAATCAGATTCTTATATAGATACTATTATATTAAATCAGAAAATGAAATTATACATATTTTGAATCTTTATTTAATTCAAAATATAGAACACTACAATATATATTTTTATATGTAATAGAAACAATATACATTAAAAGCTTTAACTAATCTAAACCAGAAATCAGCTTTCGATTTCAAATCAATAAACTTAGTTAATCATACACGATATTAAATAATGATAATAACGTAAGATATTTTAAATATTAAGAAAACATCTTTTCAAATCTTTATCAATGAAAAAACAGTATTATAAATATCCAATAAATCAATTAGACACATTGCAAACAACAATAAAACACATCAATAAATCTCAAATTACTTTAAATTCAAACTTATTTGTAATAATATCCTTTCGTTTTCACATAACGAAATCAAAACCTTTCTAAAGTATATTCCTTTCATAAAATCTACTTTATATATCAGAGAAACATTAAAAAATTTATGAATATAATTGTACTTTTGATTTTACAGATTAATCTATAACACACAGTTATTTTAACATATTAAAACGTAAATTGAAATACATCAACCACATAAAATTTATGAGAAATATAAATAAACAAGAAGATACTTCTCTTACAAAAAATATTATATTGTAAATTCGAATACACGAAATACAGAAATTAGCTTTTGTAATATGGAATACACCATTTACAAACTTATAAACAAAATAAATTGTTATGTCATAAAAAACCACGTAAATAAAATTATAACTAAATATTCTATAAACTTATATAACCTACCAAACTATTTATTTTCAATAGTAGCCAGAGAAAGATTGATCAAAATGACCTACCTGTATTCCAACATTTCAGCATGTAATCCATTATAGTGCACATAATTAATTTCCTTTTTTATTTATTTTTATTACATTACATATATTCAGACTTGTATGCTTGATTCTTGAGATCCGCTTGTAAGTCTTCGTCGATAATAGGACAAATAGCACAATGACAGATGCACAACCACAGAAGAAAACACCCAGGGCCACGGTAGGAATCGAACCCACACTCCTACGCTCTCAAGCGATTAGCGATGATGCTTTAGACCACTCCGCCACGGAGCGCCCAATTAATTAATTTCCTCAGTGGATGCTAATGAAAAGCATCCAAAACCGCTGCCAACAGAACAAAAATTTGTTATGAAACAAACTAATGACTCTAAATTTTGAAAACAAACAGATTTAATTAACGAGGAAACAAAATTACAAAGGAGTCATATCTGGGTTCGCTAACAACTCTCTCACGCCTGCGTAGCGCACAAAAAAAGTATCAATACCACTAATAAAAAAATCAATTAAAAAAAAACCGCAGCTTCTTAAGACTGCTTCTGGCACCAATCGTCTCCCCTTCCATCAGAAGCTCTTGAAATCTCAAGTGCTGACTATGAGATATTACAGAACAATTCACCGGGCTAACTGTTCAACTGACCATCGAAGATCCAGACGAGGAACATTGTTGATTGTACAGTTCAGAATTATACTCCTTGTTTGGGTTTGACATCGCCGCTGGATCATCGATAGGACACACATCTAACGGCACAGGTGAGCATCGAACCTGAAGATTCACGCGTTTGCAATACTCACCAAGCGTCTCGTCCTTTTAAGCCACGGCCAGGCGACAAGGTCATTTATGAGCTCGGCCCCTGTCCTCCACAGTGGCGGATGAAATTCGAATGACGCAGATAAACATAGACGCGTATCCACCCACTGAGGTCCAGCAATTTTGTGAGGTTGAATGGGGTCGTCCCTCCAGCCTGTGCCTGCAATGCTTCATTTTGCTCATCTTGCACGAAGGTGGCGAGCCTCGTCTGCATTTTGCGGTGCACGGGTCAGCAGAGGTCTAGCAGATAAAGTGTCCCATAGTTTAACTGCCTTGTATTCAACCCAGAGGAACTACTCCGTAATTCAGAAGCAGAGAACAAGTATGAGATCTCTGTGCTTTACCAACCACTCCCTATTATTTCACTTGGTAGACACCTCTGTAACACCTTTCACTTGAATTTCGTGAACACGACGGACCTTTAGTTAAATGGGGACTCGAACTCACTACCTTCCGATAATGATAACGACTTCGTAATGAACCAGCCCACATGCCATCGTTGGTGCACCAATACACTTCCCTGTGTGAATCTGGATGGTATGAAATCACTAAAATGCAGACGCGAATGTGGCACGTGACAAGTACGTCGTAAACATCTTGTCTCATAACCTGCTTCCATTCATGGTCTGTGTAAGCGAATAGAGTTATGCTATTTTCCAGCAGGACAATGCGGCGCCCCAACGCCGAGAGTCTCTTCCGGTCTTGTCATTTAATGTTTGAGAAGAGGAAACTATAGAGGAGTGAGGAAGAACAGACCACCAGAGGAAGAACATTACTTCAAGGGAAGAGATGGTTTGGTTTGTTTGTCGCTCAACGGTCATTTTTTGCACACGAGGGCTAATTAGACCGGGACCTACGGTTTAAAGTGGTCAAGGGAAGAGAAATGACGCAGGCTTTTTGGGTATCAGGGTTGATGAATAGGCTTTCTGCTGTCCTGGGACATGAGCACCTGTTGAGAGAGTGGATTTTTTGATGAATAATTCATGGACTGATGATAAGGGTTTGATGAAGGAATTTGTGGTTAAAAGCTTGCTGATATGTAATATATATATATATCGGATTAACTTGTGAAAATTTTTGGAAGATTAAAATAAATAAGACATTTTAAAAAATTCTTGGCCATTGAAACATACATTTAAAAATTGTTAACATTTTTATTTCTCTCATTCAAAGTGTTTCTTACTTAAGTAACTTGTAAAAAATAAAATGTTTAAATTTGTGTGCTAGTGTCATTTATAGTACTAGTTTAGGTTTCTAATCCTAAATAACCCTCCATTCATAGCACTGCGTTCTAAAACGTTTCTCAACCGCCGGTCAGAGAGAAATATTTGCCGGTCCACGAAATATCTGTCCAAAATCCAAAGTGTCATCGGCCGACAACCAAAATTAAAACAGCACCCACATCACAATAGTTTAGAAAATAATAGGATCGATGATAAAAAATACAGCTAACTTGCCACTATGTACCTAATCGCCTTTCATAAATCGCCATGACGTACACTTACTACGCCAGTTCTTCTTCTACTCCTTCTTAGAGTTGGGTTTGTATGTCATTGGGCACCTCTGCTTTTATCAGCATTTTGTAGTATTAACTCCAATTCCAATGTTTCCTCGTTCCAGTTGCTCGGGTCATCCACTTTATTAATAAAGTCCGATAACCCTTTCATGGAGTGTAGGTGTAACTCTCTAGAATGGATGATGCCTATAGAAGTTCATCTAGGGAGGGCAAGTGCCTCGCATTCGTAAGTGATATGCTTGGCCGTTTCCTCTTGCGTATGACATTTCCTGCTGATAGGGTCTTGCTGAAACAATCCCATTGTATGGAGGTGTTTTCTGAAATAGTAGTGCCCAGTTATGAAGCCTACGATGAAACGTATCTTCTGCTAGAGCATCTTAGAATTTCAGAGGCAATCCTCGTTGATGATCCACAGATCATACTTTTAGCGTGGGTTTGACCAGGAGTGTTGAGCCAAACTTCATACATCTTTTATTTTTCCCATCTAAGAATATTGATTTTTGTGGTCTTCTTTGTGGGAAAACGAGCAAGGTTTGGTTTGGTTTGTTTGTCGCTCAACGGTCATTTTTTGCACACGAGGGCTAATTAGACCGGGACTTACGGTTTAAAGTGAAATCCGAACCACTACAAACATCCATGCCCAAGGTGGGATTCGAACCCACGAACTGTTGAACCGAAGGCAAGAGCGCTAACCATTCGGCTGCCAGCTCGGCGGTCTTCAAATGGATCCCACAAAAAGGTTCTGCACCCATGGGAGCAAAAGACGATCCTTGTTTAGCAAGTTCATCAACCCTTTCATTACCTTCGATACCTTTGTGCCTTGGCACCCATACAAGGATCACCTTCTTTTTAGTTGCCAGTTCTGTAAGAAGGTTTCATTACAAAATCATTTTAGATTTGATTAGTACGCCAGTTAGTGTGCCCTTGTCTGCTTTGAGTACCGCTGATAACTTGAACGCTGAATATCTATCTTAATAATTTATAAAAGTATTTTTATTCTCTAATTATTCTTTACAAATTACTTTTGTCTTCATGATTTATTTATGTGAAAAAATTGCGCCAACGACACGGTTTTACCGGTCAGTGAGTACGTACGGAAATATTTTGCTGGTCCTTGGAGTAAATCCTGTTGAGAAACACTGGTCTGAATCACTGTAGCATACCAAGAAGGCAAGTTAATTAATGACAATTTAAATTAATTCAAATAAGGATATATTTTTAATGTATACATAATTTTTAATCTAATCTTTAAATTAGCAAGCGTGTCCACATCATTGGCAGACGCTGCCACAGTCACACCTCTGGAATGGCGGCAGATTTTAGCACGTGTGCGCTGATCTTTGTCTTTGCTCTAGTGGCAACGCTCTAAAAACCCGCCAAGGGTGATCCTTGAATATCCACGACGCTGGGGAAGGGGATTCCAGTGTATATACGAGGGTTACTCAGAAATTTTTGAGAAACGCGCAGACGAGAATTTACAAAATAAAAATAGCGGTTTAATTTTAAAGTAGAAAGTATTTTAACTCAGAAGACGGTTTTTTACTGACTTACTTCAACTTGTTTAGCGAGGAATAAATTTTAAACACAAGAGAAAATGGAGTTGACACGAGAACATTTTTGCGCTATGATTTTCTACGATTTCAAAGCAGGATTCAATCAAGAAGAATGCGTTCAACGGTTGCAATTAGCGTTTGGTGATGAATCTCCAGCTCGTGCTACTGTATTCAGATGGTTTAGAGAAATTAGAAGAGGTCGCCATTTTCTTCAGGATGAAGAACACACAGAAAGGCCGCCGTCGGCAGTCATCCCGGATAATGTGTCTGCCATACGAAAAATGTGAATGGATGATCATCGCTGTACCTATCTAGTGATAACACAAGGAACTTAACATTGGATCCGCAGCCAAACACAAAATCATTCATGAAGAATTACATATGAAAAAAGTAGTTTGTCGTCGGGTTCCCCATCATCTAACTGAGCATCTAAAAGAGGAGCGTGTCAGAATCAGTAAGAAACTCTTAATATGCTGAATGATGGTGGCTTCCAGAAATTCTACAAGAACTGAATGTTAGGGGACCAATACTTCACCATGACAATGCATCTTCACATACAGCCGGATTAACAGTTGAGTTTCTTAAACAAAAGCAAATTAAAGTGATCGAACATCCACCGTATTCACCTGATCTAGCTATGTGCGACTTTTGGTTACTCTTTAATCTAAAAAAAAAAAACTAAAAAAGTTCTATCTAAAAAAGAACTTACGTGGACGTCATTTTCATTCAGAAGAAGAGATTGATGTGGCCATAAATGCATTTTTTTCATCTATTCGAAGAAATGAATGGCATTTAATCTGTGGAAAATTCGTCTACAAAAGTGCATTGATGCTGGAGGAGACTACTTTGAACACACCTAAAATTTTGTAAGTATAACTTTAAAAACCTAGTTGTATCTCAAAAATTTCAGGGTGACCCTCGTATAAAGTGGTTTTAATCAAATATGAAATTAATGGGATGATAATAAAATCTAAAAAAGTCCAGAAAGGGTAAAAGTTTCCAATCGGGTGCCTCTTGATTCTTTGGTGATTTTTCTGACGCCAAGATGTGACTAACAAAATGGTCGCTGCACGAAGACTATACAATGATAGAGCTGCCAAGATTATCAGAAATTAAAGTTTATCTTCAAAGAGATGGCACCCGATACTTTACCGAACTCTCCAGAATGTTGCAGGTTCTACATATGTGACGGCAGGAGACATTCATGCTGAAAGAACCTGAGAATTCAGTATCAAATCCAGCTGAGGGTTCCCTGTTCCAAAATGAGCCGGCTGCTGGCTGTTTTTAGTAACTTCAGTCGACAGGAATGGCCGACGAGTAATGTTTCGTGACAATTAATAAATTAAAATGAATGTATGAATATGAAATTACGCTCGTAAGGGAATTGAGAAATATTTACTGTCTTTTGTTAGAAAATTCTAATTTTTGGTAGTCCTTTCTTAAACAGCTGTGTAAGAGTATAAAAGCTTCTTTCATGTGTCAATTGACTTAAGGCGACGAAACCTTTCAAAGATTACTTGCGTCATTATCCGCAGCTCAAATATTGTACTTCCTCCGCCGATACAAGCTGATCAAATGCAATCGGATACTTTCGATTTCAAACACTTTTGCTGAATATGTATTTGAAGAACTTGAGGAGAGCAAAGAGCGTGTTAGACTTCACACTTTTCAGAACGAGTACACTTAGGGGACCGTTCACAAATTTAGTGATTGCGTTGATTCTGAAATGAGGACGTGGATACAGATAACGAACGTGTTAAGATCGTCTCTTTAATTTTTCATTGTAAAAAAAATAATTTATTTGCGGTACTTTTCCATCATACCCCCGCGTTTAATCCTTATAAAATAGCATGTTCCTTTTTTTGTTTTTATTCGAAGCAAGCTCATCAGCCCTTTCATTATTACCTTCGATACCTTTGTGCCCTGGCATCCATACAAGGATAACCTTGTTTCTAGTTGCCAGTTCTGTAAGAAGGTTTCTACATTCCAAAATCATTTTAGATTTGATTTCGAAAGAACTGAGTGCTTTTAAAGCGGCTTGACTGTCACTAAAAATGAGAATCCGCTTACCGTAGTAGCCCTTCCTCATATTTAGTCGCAGACAGTGGATAATGGCCAAAACTTCTGCCCGGAAGACCGTAGCGTATCGCCCAAGGCTTACAGACAGGCTGGTTCTTGGTGACACGTTACATACTCCCAGTCCTGAGAGGCTGTTCTTCAGTGATCCATCTGTGTACCAGATTAGATCTCCTGTTTTAGTTTCAAACATGTTGTTATCCAATTCCTTTCTAGTTGGGAAAACTATTTCAAACGTCCTATCAAACATGTATGATTTTTCCATGATGTCCGAGGGCATCAGGAAAGTAGGATCTTGAATTTTCCTGATAATGTCCCTGTGCCCTTTGGCAACAGGCTGGTCGTACCAGTGGTTTTGCAGCTTCATTCCGTATGCAGTCATTCTGGCAGTTACGGAGAACCGAAAATAATATACCGTAAATAAGATGATTTTTTGGGCTCACAATTTTATTTAAAATTTCATGTATACTAAATCGAATTGTTTTTGTGCAAAAATTGACTAAAGAATGATAAACAAGCTAAATGCTAGTAGTTTCCTTAAAAGTTGTTTTGTCCTGTTTTTTTCATTTTACTTTTTCTTCTGTTCTATTGTCAACATGTTAATGACTTGAATCCAAGGCAAACGGCTTTTCAAACCGATGCTTTTGTCATCTTATTAGAGATTGTTTTATTAACAAAATGAACTTCGACCCTGTTCTCAGGCATTCGATGATGAATTTCGTTTTTTTTTTTTTTTTGCTGCCGCTCGTAGAATGCGATGGGAAGGCAGGCAGCAAATGCGTCGATTGACGATGCCGTCTTTTACACGATGTGACGCGGATGAAACGTTATCTGACGTCATGGATATTTTAAACCAATCAGAATCGTTATAAAGTGACGTAATCGTGATCTCAACTGGAACGAAAGAAACAGCCATTTTATGGTGAATAATCTGTACATTAGGTTAAAAACAAATAGTGTGCCACGGTGTTATTAAATTGTCATTAAGATATTATTAAATTTTATTTTTCCACGATTCCGTCTGCTCAATATGCTTTTCATGTGAACCCAATTTAATGATTTAATAACTTCCCAAACAATAAACGACATTTTTCGAACCGAATTTGCTGTTAAAATTAATTTTTAAATTATTATAGGCTGTTTTGAATTAGGGTTGATTCTGATTATTACATTTAGCCAAGCTTCTGCTAGCCTAATATGTTTTCCACGAGTTCAATTTAAAAACACATTTATTCTACGAATAACAAAAGATATTTTTGAAATTGAATTTCTTTTCTAAAAATATATATTTGAACTATTCAAAATTATTATAAATATAGTTACTGTTATATAGCTTTCATTTCGTTCAACTTTTGCTCGCAGAAAATTCTTTTCACGGTTTAAGTTTAGAAATTCAACAATCCTCCAAACAAAAACGATGTCTTTCAAATTGAATTTTGTTGCTAAAATTATTTCCAAATTACTGTAAATTGTATCGCGATCAAATTAACTTTTACTATAAACTTAAAAGTATTAAAAATATTTTTTACATAAATGTAATTACTATAATGCTTTTGAATTGTTTTGAGGAATAGAATTCACATACACACAAATTTATGGAATA
The DNA here is from genome assembly GCA_037975125.1 of Latrodectus hesperus. Lineage (NCBI taxonomy): Eukaryota > Metazoa > Arthropoda > Arachnida > Araneae > Theridiidae > Latrodectus > Latrodectus hesperus. Next base: position 2,763,050 of record JAJQOW010000017.1, on the reverse strand, counting down.
GTTACGAAAGCGACAAAAAATAATAAATAAAAAATATTTATGCTGGCAAATTCAATGTGGCATTTCAGGATTTTTTTTTAGTAACCATTGAAAACCGAGTAAAAGTGAGCCCTGCTTTAAAAATAAACAACATTTTCGTCATAAACAACATGAACAAAATAGCAAAATGCAATTCGAGAATAATAAAATAATTCTTAAAATGTAACAAATATTATTTCAGCAATATTTGTTAAAATCCGTCTTCAAACAAAATAAGAACGTAAACTCACCAGAATAATATCAACACACAATCACTAGTTTAAAATATTACGAAAAAAATTCCAAGAAATTATTTAATTTTCAGGTTCGATGTAAATTGGATACCCCTTGGTTTGGGGAAAAAAATTGGCGGTAAAAATTTATCTTAGTTTAACTTCTGTGTCGCGGCCATCTTGGCTACGGGAATTTAAGTTAGTAGGGTGGGTCTTTCGTTTAATCAGAGAACCACTAAGGTGAAAATACGACTTTGCTCTTCAAATCCTCCGATAGATGGCACCACCAGAAGTTCCACTCCCTCCATTTTAACATTGATCTGAAGAGGGAATACATTTTCCTCTTCAGAACTTTGCACCCATGGTAACTGCTCAATGACCGACCACAGGACTTTCGATTCCACAGATTTGCGAGCACACACGTACACGGTGGGTCTTTGGCGGCATTAGGTATCGAACTCCGCACTTCCGGACGAAAGGCTGATACCCTAACCACTAGGCCTCATCTATGTCAGATAAAAGTATAAACCTGTGAAGAAAAAATCTGTGACTTTACAATGGTATTCTTTCATATTTATTTTTAATAAGCATATAGGGAAATTTCAGTTCATGTAAAATTGCTTTGGAGAAGCAAATTAAGATAAATAAAAGCAAGGAAAATTATTAATATTTCATTTTTGTTACAACTTTTTTTGAAAATGTTTATTTAGTTTTTGAAAATCTCCATAAAAAATCCTGTTGTATCTTCAAATGTTAGAAATTTACTTTATACATTTCTATAAAGTAAATTTCATCATAGTATAATTTCATGATAAAATATTTCAAATTTCATTATAAGATATTTTTATAAAGCTAAAAAAAATTAAAAAATTAAAGTTAGTAATAATTTAAAAACGCTCTCTTAATTTGATTACATTACTCATTAAATTGCACATTCCGTTAATAAAATTGCTGAACATTCACATCAAATTTTAATATAACATACAATATTGATGAAGAATGTAATAATAAGGGAATACTTTTGCACAAATACAAAAAGTACAGAAATATTTCGATTCTTAATAACATATAAAATATCAGTACTTATAAATACAGATCACAGTTAATATAGATGTAACTGGAAAACCCATTTTATTCAAAAATAAATTAACATAAAAGATATTGATATAGCATTTTTGTATATTGTTTTAAGATTCTCTCTTAAAAGACTCTCCTGTTTTAATCTTAAAAAAATATTAATTGAATATAGTATCAAAAATATATAATTTATTAATTGCCAAAAAATATATGTATTCCTTTTTTTGTATACATGTTATACAACTAATATTAAACGATAAAAAGGAATACTGTAACAGATCCATATTAACTATACTGACAATAGATGGCGTTACTGGCCAATACACACAAAATATTCGATATACAATAGAATTAGAAGAGAGTGTAGAAGACAAAGAAATGGGAGACGAACCATCCGGTTCGTAAATAACTTTATTTATAGTTTGTACTGTACAGGTACTATGTTACCTTATTATTAATATTTAAATATTTTCTTTGTAACTATATTTTTTAATCATGTGTAATGTCGTAATAAATATAACGTTTTTTTTTTTTTTTTTTTTTTTTTGCATAATTCTAACTCCATTTTCTTACATCCCCTACAATACATAATTTTCTGAAAATATTGTCGTGAATTTTATCAGTTTTCGAGAAGCTAAAATACACATCAAAATAATTGCTGAACAGATAAAACTTTTAAATTTGAGGGATCGAAAAACAATGTTAATAAATTTGACGTAAATAACAAACTAGATTGTCATAAATCTTGGTCTGATAAGCCTTGTTGGTAAGTTTCTTTCTTTCTTGATGAAGGAGGATCTGTTGTAGGGTCCACTTGAAAGTCTTGACTTTCTTGAAAAAGGCACCTGCAACAAACTTCGTGAAACCTTCCTTATTATGGAGCGGATTGAATGTTTTTTGTTGAGGATTTGAATGAATCGGTCCATCGTGGTTGAGAGTCTGCATTTTATTCGGTGCCTGAGGAAATGATTGGAACAGAGGGCCTTCAATACTCTTCTTAAAGCGGAAACAAATTCTGGCTCACGAGCAAGCTGATTGGCCAACTTCTCGAGGTGAAACTTCTATTGATTCTGAATTCCGATGACGCGAATTCCTTGTTTGGTAGAGACACAACCGCGACGATCAGACATCCAGCAGAAGCTGCTTTGACACTTTTGATGCAATATTTTGCTAAACATCGTTTTCATACAGGAAAAAAACAAAACACTTTTTATTATTAATGGCGGGCATTTGCGTGACTAACCCTTCACCACAATAAAGCCGAAAACTGCTACTCGTTTGTCGTTACCCAGTGGACACCTGTGAACCAAGACACGGAGGCGATGGTTTGGTTTGTTGGTTTGTTTGTCGCTCAACGGTCATTTTTTACACACGAGGGCTAATTAGACCGGGACCTACGGTTTAAAGTGGATTCCGAACCACTACAAACAGCCATACCCAAGGTGGGATTCGAACCCACGAACTGTTGAACCGAAGGCAAGAGCGCTAACCATTCGGCTGCCAGCTCGGCGTCACGGAGGCGAGTAGCATTACTCACACCATACCACCACAAACCCGTTTATACAGATGGGCCATATTCACGCATTATCTCAGAAGAAAGGATAGAGAAACACAGAGAGAAAGAAACATCCATGCCCGAACCGAGATGCGAACCCGGGACCCAGAGCTCAGGAGTCATACAGGAAAATTAAAATAGGAATTTCTATTGATATTCTTCCAAGCAGTTAAGTATACCTCATAACAATTTACTTCTTAATGATACCAACAAATGAAACTAACTACTATTATACTAATCCATATTTTGTACCCTCCAAGCTATTTTTGGAACTGCACACGAATACAGCCAAAAGAAGTTTTCGCAACACGATTAAAACGTATTTTTTTATGAGGTGGACAGAGACCACATGAAAAAGTCTCACCAAGAAAATATCTCAAAACTTTTCGAAATTACTAGGATTCGCTGTTTTTTTAAGAAAACCGAGATACAAGGATGGTACATTCAGAATAGCGCGGTACACAGGCAAAGCAGCAGAAAACGAACTTTACGAAAATAAAGTTAGTGTTTTAAATAAAAATCAAACATAATGATAAGAAAAATCATATAGAGCAGTTCTTTAAATTAGGAATTTGAAAACACTGGGTATGTAAATCTAGTTTGTACTGGTCTAACAATACACGAGTAATGTAATTAGCTGACGGAATGTAATGTCACGTGATGAAATGCTTATGAAAAATCGAAAAAAATAATATTAATTACTCGATCAAACCATTTCATTTTTCTAATGATAATTTAGTCAGTTATGTCCCAATTCGATTGAAATTTCCATATACCATATAGAAAATAACACGCACAAAAAAAGGGGGGAGTTAAACTGTCCTTGCCGATTTAAACCAATGATAAAGTGGATGTTTTGTCTTGTCTTTTTCAGTTTGCTTTTTCTTTCGCTCTATTTCCAACGTGTTCAGTTTTGGAGGCAATAATCGCTAAAGATTTGAAAGCTAATTATGTAGAACAACAAGTAATTTTCTTGATTTTGAAAACTTTAACAAATGGAAAAATTATTATAAAAATACTTCTTTATTAGTCTTAAAAATCATGAATGGATTTTTTCTCATCATCGCCGACGACACTCAGACATTCGATGGTGAACTTCACCTTGTTTGCTGCCGCTCCGAGAATGCGATTTGAAGGAAGTTACAGGAATGATTTGAGCAAATTCATCGACAAGTTGGAGGGACGACGCCGTCTCAATACGTCTGACGTAAATAAGAGCTTCTTAATCTCTTTTTTAGGAGCCTTAACATAGATGAAACGTTATGTGATGTCATGGATATTTTTAAACCAATAAGAATTGTAAGAAATGGCGTCATCAGGATCTCATCTGGAACGACAGAAACAACCAGTTTATGAGGGGAAAAAAAAAACCCGAACGTAGAAATGGTTGAATTGTAAAAAAGTTTCAGAATGCCAAACCATTTTTTGAATTTCCTTTACGTTGCACACAGATTTTTGGTATCCATATACGAAGATATGCTTATCATGCAATAAAAAATGAAAACAGGTATATTTCTTCTTCTTCTTCTTCTTAGAATTGGGTTTGTATGTCATTGGGCACCTCTGCTTTTATCAGCATTTTGTACCATTAACTCCAAACCCAATGCTTCTTGTTCCAGTAGCTCGGGTCACCCACTTTATTAATAAAGTCCGATAACCCTTTCATGGAGTCTAGGTGTAACTCTCTAGTATGGATGATGCCTAAAGAAATTCATCTAGGGAGGACAAGAGCCTCGCATTCATAAATGATATGCTCTGCCGTTCCCTCTTGCGTATGACATTTCCTGTAGATAGGGTCTTGATGAAACAGTCCCATTTGGTCAGAAAGTCAGTCATGCTAGGGATAGCTTCCTGACTTTCACCAGAAGAAGATGGTTTGGAGGTCATTTCTACCTCAAGTGAAGGATTCATTGCTGCCCCTTTACAAGATTGCCTCTGAGTTCCCTTGTCTTTTTCAGGAAGGTCTACTTCAGAGGCTTCACCAGAAAATGCAGAAAGGTTTGTTATTTCTTGTGTCTTTTCAGCCACAAGATAACAATTAATAAGCTCAGGTAATATAAATCCACCTAGCATTGCCTGAGTTACTGGGCAAGGCAAATTACTCTTGAAGTTCGCCAGGCAACTAGAGGCTCCGTTAAGACACCAATACCGCGGTGCCAATTAGCCCTAGGCACGGGTCGCATAACACCAGGGTTTACGGGAGCTGGTTCACGGTCTCTGATTCTATATTCAAGGCTATCCTGTCATTTCTACAGGACATTCGGCTATCCACCACCTGCCGACGCGCCTGGTGGCCGCTCAAACCCCAGGAAGGTACGCGTACCCCCTGGTTCCAGGAACAGGTATATTTAGAGCAAAATAATAATTCTTTTAAAATATCCGCCTACACTGAAAAGTAGATTTTCAACTATACAATTCGGGATTTTGGACAATTTTTTATTCATGAATTCTGTACTCAGAACTTCTGAATTTTCCAAAAAATTTTTCATTTTATTGTGTGTCAAATAGAAATTAAATTGCAGAAATTTTGGAATAGACGTATTTTGAAAAGCGAAACAGGAAGTTGTATTTTCACTCTGGAAGTGGTAAAGTAAAAAGCAATGAAAGTATTTTTGTAAGCTTATGTTTTACTATAATGTATTGATTGATAACCATAAGTATGAAGCAGTTATGTTTGGCTTATACATTCGGAAAGAAGTATTACCACCAACGGAGCAATCATCTTCAAAAGACGATTTTCTCAAAATTTTGTTCTTCCTAAAATCAAAGAGATCCCTTGGGCCAACGGTAGAAGAGGTCCCTATCCTGGAACTCTAACACTCGGGGACTAATATTGCAAATGTAGAACACTGCTTAGAAAAGGGAAGCAAGCTTCATGTATGTAAATCAATAATTATCTTATCGATAATTATTGATTTTTTCCCCCAAAATCTTATTCTCTGATTTATTCTCGTATAAATAAAACTAACATTCATTTACTAATTAGTCATTAAAATTATTTACGTTGAAGTTACAGGGTGATCTTTTTTAAAGTGACAGTGTTTGGAGCGCCCTGTAACGCCATCTAATAGCCGGAATGGCACCAAACTTGGTATTCAGACAAATCAAGACACGGGAAAAATGATTCCGTGAAAAAAATTTTAGTTTCGAAAATCACCACTAGGTCATTTTGTGGCGCTTTACAATGTATAAAATGTGAGAAAAAAGAAATACTGACACATACAATCGTACAATCAAATTATTAATACTTATTTATTGCATTAACTTCCCCGATGAGGAATGAGACCACATTCCATGTGAGCTCCGTTCTCAGAAATAACACCGTGCATTCTGCGTACAGCGTTCCCCACAGCCGAACGTAACATGTCACGAGTAATATTCCGCACTGTCTTTGTTAGAATAGACAAGTTTGATACTCCACCAACATAAACGCACGTTCCGGTCACGTGAGAGGCATGGCCACTGGAGCTCGTTTACTGCAGCTGAGATTATTTGTCAGAGCTGCCTACTTCTTGTTCTTATAGTCCCTATTACTGGCAGTGTCATCGAACAATATTTGCATTTTGTTTTGATACCTGTGTTTTATGCTAATTCTCGATATTGTTAACTATAGCAGCGCCATAAAATGCCCTAGCGGTGACTTTTTAACTAAAACTTTTTTTACGGAATTTTTTTCCCATGTCTTGATGAGTCTAAATAACAAGTTTGGTGCCATTTCGGCTATTAGATCGCGCTACAGGACGCTCCAAACACTGTCACTTTAAAAAAGATCACCCTGTATATTATCCTTGCTAACAATTAAATACTTAAGTACTTTTTCATTATATCGGCGAAATCTCGGAAAGCAGATATTTTGGCGACGGGGCACATTCGCCGGAACAAATCACACTAACCAGATTTTATTGGTCACAGCACACAGCGTACACATAAAAAAACTGCTAATGAATTAATTGCAAAAAAAATTTTTTTTACTTCAAAACCATTTTAATGTCGCTTAAATTTCTTTTTTCAAATGGGTCCTTCGTTTACCTTCTCTACGTAAACTCTGCAAGTTAACTTTCGAGAAGATGGTGTGCTGTTTCTCTGCGTTTTGCCATTTAGCTCTGCCTCTCTGTTTTCTGCGTGTGCGTTCCAGTTTCTGTACCGACAACGGTGTGCTCACTCTGAAATGTTCGAAACTCTTTCAGCTTATGGTGCAGTGTGATTTGCATGATTCAGAATACATTCTATTTTCTTCTTCGATGTTTTCCTTGATTGCCTTCAATGAAGTGTTCGTTGATCGGTTTGGCACTTATACCAGTAAACATTCGTTCGTTCGTTTTGCGGCAAACTCCACCGAAGATACATTGTTGAGGTAAGTCCACATCTCGCATTGTTTTTTCCCTTCATCAACAAAGCTTCGTCCCTTTCGACGATCATACCAGGAGCTCCTATTTTCCATTATCCATGTTTAAGCAAACCATTTTTCTCCCAAACCTCACTCATGAAGTTATTCCAATCTACAACAGAGTTACGTGACTCATTTCCGACAGTTTTTCAAACCATTTAACTGAAGTAAATTCGTCTTTCCTTCAATAAATACCCACACACACTTCAAAAAGCTCAGTTTCAATGGCTGAAACCACGTGCCTTCACGGATACTTCTTTAACAGTGACAAGTTGAAAGGTTGCAGCGCCATTCAACTTCATCTCCAAAATACAATTTCATTTAGATATTTTAGTAAACTATTTAGCTTTGGAAACCAACATCGAACTGCTTCATATTTAAAAGGTTGGAAAAACAATCAAAGACTCAAAAGTGACAGCCCCTTTAGCAGGGCAGAAACAGGATCTCTTATTTCCTGAGGTTGAATCCTGCCTTTTGGGGCCCCACCTAAGTCCATTAGAGGATCTTTCTAGAGTTTTCTTTCATGAACAACTACTGTCCTTCAGTAGTAAAAAAGATATGCACCCAGCACATCTAAAGCAATTGGCTTTGGAAACAATACATAGTTCCCTATTAGGGGCAGTTCGGATATTCACTGATGGAAGTAAGCAAGACAATCGTAACACAGGCAGTGGAGTCGTGATTGTAACTCCCGACGGCGTTACAAAACTGAACTGGCGAAACCCAAACTTTTGTTCTGTCTTTAGATCGGAATTAATAGCCATTGACGAGGCCCTAAAATTTATGATCTCCATTAACAGCACTTGCGACATCTGGATTTACTCAGACAGCAGGAGCTCCATTCAATACCTAAGCAGATGGCGATGCATTAATGACAGGCTCGGCATGGACATTGTAAACAAACTTAAGAGTTACTCTTCACAAAATGACATTCATCTACAGTGGATTCCCTCCCATGTGGACCTCCACTTCAATGACTTGGCCGATGAATTGGCTAAGGAGGGCTCTGCTGAAACAACTGAAAATGGTGGACTACTTACGTTTAGTGAAATTTTCTCAAAGGTCAAAGCCGAAAACAGCAGGACATGGAGGATCCCACCTACTCATGACTGGTACGAACAAAACCATCCTGGGGCTGCCCTGGAGCTGAAGGGCAATAGGAAATTGCAAACCACCGTTACCAGGCTCATTACTGGACATACTCGCACCCTTACATTCGTTCAGGGTCAGAAGATGTTCCCTGTGTACCACAGGTGTAATTTCCTCCAAGCTTCTCCGGACCATCTGCTCTCCTGTCTGGGTTTGGAGAAGAGAGATCTTTTTGAAAACCCTGCGCTGGTTCGGGACTTTATCTGAGCGAACGATCTACTGGACTTGGTCTAGATTGCACTAGATCAAGTGGAATAAGGAACAACAACAACAACAATTTCATTTCATAATTCTTATCAGAAGTTAAGACACCTTTCTCTTGAAATTATTTGACAGTTTCTTCTTTTATTTGGGGCAAATCCTAAAGTTTCATTCCTTTTTGCATTAATTATTAGCACTAAAAAAAGACATGACCGATTAAAAAAAATGGACACTACTTGGTTTGAAAATGTAGTGGCAAAAAGGTACCAGCGGTGATATTCTGTTTGGCATGGGTCGCATCATTATTGGTGACTTTATACTGAAAAAATACCAATACTTATAATCTTCCATAGCACATTCATACGTAAAATTTCTTTAATCCTTTCACATTGGAATGCAGTGTAAAATATCCACATTAAACAATTAAAATGGATTCTAGATGTTTTCAAGTTAAAAAAATATTTATTGTACAAATAAGTAAAATAATTACTGAAATATACAGTGGGTGATCGGTTAACGAACACTTCGGACTGCGAACAAATCAGACAACGAACAATTTGACACCAGAGATTTTTGTGTTCGGACAACGAACATGTATTCAGATAACGAGCTAAAACGAATTCTAACGAACACTTCTCGGTTCTCGGAGGGTTGCCATACACCAGGAACCAAAAATCGTTTTTCCTCTCTCTTGAAATGTTCCTTTTTTATTGAACTTCAAAGTTCTAAATTGGAAAATATATTTTTCCCAATAGAATATTTATAGCCAAAGTAGGCCATCAGTTTCAGATTTGATTTCATTCAATACCAAAACTGATTTCATTTTGAGCGCCTAATCCCACTTGTTCATTCTCTGTCTCATGCTTTGTCTTGAATAACGAATTCCAGACGGCAATGACAACAATGTTATTAATCACAATGAAATGCTGTAAACTACTTCCTGAAAATCCTAAAAAAGAGAGAAAAGCAATCGACATTGGACATATTCTTTAACACCTTATAGACAAAAAAATAAAAAGGACTGATTAATATGCTAGACTATATGTATACATTTTTTTAATAAACTTAATAAGAAATTATACGTCTTTTTTTAAATTTCTTTTTAGAGTCTCCAGAAAGAATTATTCGATTTCACAAAAAATCTATGGTAAACCGATTATCAGTTAACGTATAATTCAGATAGTAAACATTGTCTTGTAACAGATTATGTTGGTCAACCGATCATCTTCTCTATATGTAGATTCTAATTTGAGGGAATGGATCCTCTGGTGGCGCCATCTATTGAAGAAATCTTAGAGCAAAGTCGTATTTTCACCTTCGTGGTGCTCTGGTTAAACGAAAGACGCACCCTAGTGACTTAATTTCGCATAGCCGTCTATGCGAAAGAGAGGCAGAGCTAGCTTGACTTGTCTAAGTGTCATAAGTAAAAACAAAAACAACAACAGATTCTTAATTGCATTTTCACAAATGAAGAGAAGTGATGTTACACATCCAGACAAACAACAATAGGTCGCATTCCGTTCTGAGTGGTAGAAAAGAGCACTCTAAAAAAAAGCACTGTAATTTTACAGCAAAATATGCTGGCGTTTTGGGCGCCAGTACAATATGCTGTAAATTTTACAGCATATTCGTAAAACTTTTACAGTTCTTTTTACTGTAATTTTTACAGCACTTTTCACTGTAATTTTACAGCCCTTTTCACTGTAATTTTTACAGCACTTTTAACTGTAATTTTACAACACTTTTTATTGTTATTTTTACAGCACTTTTTATTGCTATTTTTACAGCACTTGTTATTTTTACAGCACATTTTACTATGCATTTTGCTGCATATTCTACAAAACCTAATGCAATAGCTATTTACAGCTATCATCATGTTTTGTAAAGATAACAGTAAAGTATAAATGAATTTTGAAAATACAATAATTTCCTAATTATGGGCCAACTATTATTAAGCAATTTTTTATATAATATACAAAGTACAAAAACATAACTAATGTTATATTGCAGAAGATGTCATTTTTCAGAACATTTTGTGATCAATAGTTTAACTTTCAATACCTAACGAGATTGTTTAACTTTCTTACCTCAAAATCTTGGATCAAATCGTAACTTAATTGAAAATTAAGAAGGTTGAATTTTTTTATTACATATTTTTTTTAAAAAAATTAATAAATAACAGATATATTGAATAAGATACAAAGCTTAGCATAAAATTGAATTTTGATATATTTGTGATTCTACAGATTTAGGATAAAAAGAAACCTTACAAAACATTCCAATTTACTAAAAATATCAAAGAGGAATTAGTTAATGATGTAGTATTTTAATTATACTGTAAAGACAATAAAAGTTTTCTTTTTGATATTGTTTAAAGTAATTGATTTTTTTCTATTATAATATAAGCAAATAAAGATTCTGAGAAAAAAGCAATATAGTTGACACTACACTAATAATTGTAAAGAAATTTTTATTTACATTTTAATAGTTATAGCCATTTAAAGTTGTATAAATTATTTAAAAGTGACAAAAACACATGCCTGGATTCCATCCTTGACATATTTTTTAGATTTCGTTAGGAATTAAAGTTGAACAAGCACCTGAAAGAAAATAGAAATCAGACACATGAATAACTAATTTGTAATTTCAAGAGCTGAATATTCCAGAGGAGAAAAGTTGTTTAATAGTTCAATTAAATAATTAGAACCTTTTATTGATTGATATAATTGATTGAATTTCCCTAAAATATGCTTCTTTTAATAGTCCACAAGTGGTTATTACATTCATGCAATCACAATCATTTTGATGATAAAAATTATTTCAAGGGATTTTAGCAATTTCATGATAAGAATTTTTGGTAATGAAGGTCTCACTTCTTATGAAGATAATAAAATCTATACTTCAATTAAATCGTTCTAACTGATGTTTTATATCTCAAAAAACTAATTTGTAATTGATTTAGTTAAAAGAGAATATAGAATTTGTTTTATAAGGATTCATTTATGTCATCGAAAATTATATCCTCTGAGAAGCAAATCATAACACTTCCAATTGTGAATTACAATTTTTTAGAAATAAAGTGCGAAATATGAACTTTATGCCCACATTTTAAAGGTAACTTACCAAAACCGATTTTAAGTTTAAAAAATTAATTTTGTAGAGAATATGGAAACATTTCTTTTACATGCATATATACACAATTTAAAAACATTTCCATCGAAAATAAACAGAAAAATTAAAATGCTATAATGTGTCAAAGTAACAATAATTTATGAAATGACATTTTATAAAACATTTGCTTAAAACTGAATTTCTTTAATTCGTAAATAGTTACCTCAAAAGTGAAATCTAAGTTGTCTTAGAGTGAGATCAAAGTTGTATTTCCCTCTAAGAAAACTTTAATTTCAATAAAAATTACATGAAATAGTGCAAAATTAGGAAATATAAAAAAATTTGCATATTTTTGTTTATTAAGTATGCATATTTACGTCATTATATACGTACTTAGAGATAAATAAAGGAGAATACAATTGAAGTTGTATCAAAAAAGATATATTTAACTAAAACAATTTATTTAGATTTTCTTAGAATTTTATATATAATCATATGATTTATTTTAAATAGAATGTTAGCGGAGTAAACAGTTTTTGATGAGGTCAATAAATGTAACAACAGATTTTTGCTTTTGAGTTAAAACACTTCAAACCTTATGAAATATATAAATAATACATACCACAAATTAATAGACATGGTGTGCAAGGTAAGTCTGTAATATCTATTGCATCCTGAGAAGATGCGGAAATCTGAAACCAATAAACAAATTCCTGATTAATTTATTTATGATTAACTTTTATATTCATTTCTAAATTTCTTATTTATAATTTACTAAGCAGTAATTTTTTTAAAATGAAATTTTGAGTACTTTACTGCAGTACTTCTAAATATTTTTTCAAGTCTTCTCTGATAGAAGAATAATAAACGCTCCAATATCCTCTTTTCCATCCAATTCCTAAATGGTTGAAAATTGTATTTTACAACCTCCAGGAGGAGGAGTTTTTAAGAAATTAACAATTCTTTTAATTTTGTTAGCTGATGCAAACTTAAGCCTTTCATTTAAATCTACAACAGTTAAACACTTAAAATGGTCCAAAATGCTTTGCTTTAAAAATAAGCAAGGTCATCTTTTTTAATGTGGAAATATCACTAGGTGTGTTAATATCTTTTCTTTGAAATGGAGAAGTCTCATATTAATTTTACAGCCTCTTCAATCATAACATCAAAGAACACACTGCATTTTGGCCTCTTGTCGGACATCACAATGAAGGATAAATAGAAAACTTTTAAAAATACACGTGCTTACAAAAACACTCTCTCTCTCCCAATACCTATTCTATCTTTCAAATATGGCTGAAGTCGGTAAGAAGAGGCTTTACTCTAAATAGTCTTACTACTAAAAGTTATTTGTGATTATTCTATTTTTAAAACTTCCTTTACAAATCAAACATTTTCTTCATAAATTCTTATTTTCGCTAAACATAGGTATATTTAAAATTTTTTTAAAAAGTGTGACTATATTGGAAGGTAGTATTTAATGTGCACAGTAGTATTAGAAAAATCTTGAGCACAATATGTTTTAAATATGTTAAGCAAGAACAAATTACAAAGTTTTCACTCATGTATTTGTTTCTTAATTATAATTTTAAATTAGCTTTTATTTTTATGAATTTCAGATTTCTTCACTAACATGTAAATAAATCATAAATAGCACTACAAATTTTGCAATTTTTTAATAAAATAAAGTTAAATTTGCAGTAATAATGTAATTTTTTTCAAAAAAAATGTGTTGCCAGAAATTTTGTTTTATAAATATCAAACTACCAACAAGATTTCCCAAACAGATTTTTAATTAATATTCTAATTAGTAATATAAATTTAAAAAATTAATCATGGTTATAAAATAATAAACTTTACATTTTCTAAATAAATCACCTTAATTCGAATAGTACTTCTTAATATGTATTTAAAAATGTTTCTTATATATTTGTTATAAAATAATGATTTTAAAAAATAAATATTTTAAAAAAACATTACATTTTCCATTGAAATGCATTTTTACATTTCATGCAAATTCTAAACACAAGACCATTTATTCTAATAAATATCATTATTTGTAATATTATTTTATTGAAAGAATTTACAAACATTTATGCCTAAAAAAATTATTATTTTAATGCATGTTACAAAATGGAATTGAATTAATGATAAAAATTAGAATGCAATTTAACAATCTGTATTAAAAAATAAACATTTTTTAATAAAATTCTAATCAAAAAATTATTAAAAATATAAAAATTATATTTAGTTAATATACAATAAATTATATCATTTTACAATGACAGAAAAATCAGGAATTTTCCACAACGAAATAAAATAGAAATTCCGTTAATATATTTAATAATATATATCTAAAAGAATATAACAATAGATGATTATTCAATTTTAATTTCGAAAGAAATATAGCTAAGCAATTTTATAACAATGGAAGCACTTAAATACAATTCTAATTTCATCAAAAAATTGATAATTAAAATACTAATCAAATATGTTACCAAACTACTATAAAATATTTTAAATATTAATAAAAAGTAAGTAAAAAAATATTGACACTAAATTAATACTAGTAAATATGATCGTTTGTAAATTCAGCTTAGAATTTTTTGAAATGTTCAGTCAAATTTATAAGAATTTATATATATCAAAGTTAGCTAACAACTTGCATAATAAACAATATGAAAAGTATACGTTACCTTATATTTGGTGGTTAAATTTCAATAGAACTTCAACTAAAGGAATAATTATTCTCAAAATATCACCAACTTCACTAAGCGAAAACAAGAGTAAATAAATGGCGAAATTAATTTGATTCATTTGTCACAGGAACAGAAGAAACTTTTATTCCGCCAATTCAATGCGCATGCTCAATAGCAAACGATTTTCTGCGGCTGAATTTTACAGTAAAATTTACTGTAATCATTAGTGTTCCTATGATAGCTATTTAAATAACAGTGATTTTTACTGTATTTCTTCCGTTTTTTTTTACAGTGAGGACCTCATAAACAGATGCAGACAATTTCCGTGATACCCTTGGTGATTGCATCTTGGGAAAACGAATGACCGACGCAACAATTCTTATTCTTGGATACTGCAGGCTGTTCCATCCACAGAGACTGTCTTCTTGAATGCCGCATATCCCGCAGGGTGGATTGGAAGACTGGGGCTTAACCACCTGACTTTTTCACTTACGACAATCCTTTCTTCGTCACCGTGCAATAAGATGCGTGATCGGCATTTTGAGCACTTTTCACCAGATAATAAATCTGACTGTACAACTTCCAGTATCGTTGATTCGCTTTCCCAATCCTTCGGAATTCAAATATTCGCCCTCTCAGAGTGGGAGGCGATCCGATATCCCCATACATTTATTGCCCGTGTCGATGAGTAGGAGCAGCACTCTACATTTGTAAGAACAGTTTAGAATCACCCTGTGTGCATATATAATGACTATACGTGTATATGCTACAATGCAAATTTAATCTTCTGTAAAAATGATATCCTGCAATGAAATCACAGTCACGCATCACATTTTCATACAAGGAAACACATTTGGCAACACGTGCAGGATTATTACATTGTTCCACGCATCAGAAGACCTTACTTCAATACTTTTTGAAGGTTATGACGTATGCTTGGCGTGGTCTGTCCTAAACCGGACCTAGTACCATTAAAATTCACACTATCCATCAATCCATACATCAAAAATGTAAGCCTTATACAACCTGTTTCGATAACAGAGTAAAACAGGAGTACTTTGGTCGCTAAAACTAAAAAGATGTACATGTATATTTGATGAGTTGTTAAGGTATAAATAATATCTGATTCTCTCGGTATAGCAATAACGTCTAGTTATGAAAATTATTAAACTTTATGGAAGCCTGCCATTTAATAATAAAACCCAAACACTATATATATATATATATATATATATATATATATACATATGTCTTTGGGTTTTTATTGAGAGGGAATTCCTTATTTGAAACATGGCATGATTTTGCAAAGTATTAAAGAAGATTATCTCGAGATGATATCAGGCAGTCAGTTCTCTTCTTTACCTGATCATTAGGTATTGTAACCATTTTTGTTTTAAAAACGACCCTCAGCTAATTCTCAAAGTTATTTACTTTAATTCTCAATAATAGAGACAACAAAAGAACAGCTATAAAATAACACACAAGGAATTAGAGGTCGTGGTTCTTCTCATCATCGGAAGGTTGTTATTTCGAATCTTGACCTAACCGAAGACCTGTCGTGTTTGCTAATAAAGGCATTTCTGAATGTCCTGGTCGCAATATTCTTAATGTGAAATGATATTTCGGAAGGTGGCAGGCCAAATCTTTTGCTGGGTTCCTGCTTCTAAATTGCAAAGACCCATCCTTTTTCATGCGTATAAAAGCCTCTTGTGTCAAGAAGACGGTCTTTCTGACTGTCTGGGCATTTCAGTTCCTCACACTTCTCAGCAGGGGGAGTTCTACGGGTTTCAATGGTAACAAAATTCTCGTTGCCACTTGAAGTTTGATAAAATAGTTCTGTTAAAGCATTCGAAGAGTAATCCTAATGCGATATAAATGCGTTAATAGAAATGCTTGTTGAACGAAACGTAGCAATATATATTTATTGTTATTTTACGGAATCAGAAAAAATTTTCAGTATTTAGGGGTAGAAACGTTTTTAAAAAATAATATCCAATGAAATAGGAATATGCACAATAGTGGTATGGTAATATTAAGGATAGCATCATACAAAATACATGAGTAAATTTTAGACTTAAAATATTAATGGGATAAGGGAAAAAAGAAAACATTAACTTTTAATAATGCTTTTTTAGCAATGGAAACAATCACAGTTAAGCAATTTTCGCACTGATTCACGAGAAACATTCCAAAAATTTTCTGTCACTCACGCAAAGCTTTCGCAGGTAAGCCGATATTCACATGTTTAATAAAACACCAGAATTGTTGGTCAAATACGTCAATAATTGCGCGCAAAAATTTTTCAGTATATCTGAATGATGATTGTGCTAAGTATTTGAGAACATTATTTTTCATTTAAATAAGATTTAAAATGAACCATTATTTCAAATGTAGTTAACCGGATCTACAATTAAAAGATAAACGATTTCATTTAAGCATTCAAAAATAAGTCTTTTCCATTTCGCTAGAGAAAACCGATATGTTTGGCGACAATTTAGGAAATACAGATGAAAATTGTCAAGTGTCAGTTGTAAATTATTTTATTTTTTGTAATACTAAAAATGTTTCAAAAGATAAAAGGCTTAAAATGGTGATTAAAATTGAATTTCCATCGGTAAGCCCTATTCATGTGAGCAGCATTATTTGGCGACTTTAATGCTTCGATTGCCGAAATAGAGTAACAAAATATCTTCATATGGACTCTTAGTTACATTAATGGATGTTTTTGAAATTTCAAAATTTGTTTAAATGGCTTATTTTAACAATTTAGTTGGAGCTCAAAAGATATATGAAATCAATTTCAGTTTCAATCCGAATACTTAAACAAACCTGAAATGCCGGAAATAAAAACTAAATAAAAATTAATATACTTAATACAAATTCATAAAAGTATGATTTGTTTTTCCTGCTAATTTTCACACACTCTTTTTCAAACTTTTCATTTTTTGCACACATTATGCATGTTCTAAAATTATCTGTTCATTTAATTATTCAACAGAGAGAGACTTATATTTTGTGATAAATTATTATTACACTCAAACCTTTTTTATGCGGCATTTTGTCGAGTGGAATACGAAAATTTCAATCCAGTTGGAGCATAATTGACGCGAATTATTCATACAATAATAAAATGATTTAATCGATTAAATGTTTTTTTAAATTTTTTTACATATATTCTATCACATTACATAAATATTGCTACATGCCAATTGCATTACAAAAATACAATTATTATACTTCAACAATCATTACAAATCTCCCAAGACCATGATGTACATGTCAAATGGATTCCACACACACATCCAGGAACTTAAATGAAAAATCTAGACAAAATTCAATCTGGCAAATTCCAACCACGTACCAATGGTACTTTGGAACATCTCCTGGAAATAAAATGTGACCGAAAATCTCAGACTGCATTGGCCAGATTTTCAAGTGGACATCTAAAATATTTATCGTTTGAACGTGGCACGAGCAATTATCCCATTTGTAAAAAATGCTGTAACCCTTCAAACCTCTCCGAAACATATTCTGGATTGCGTCGGACTTTCCCGGGAGGATTTACCCTCAGATCCCCTGCTAGTCATCGACTTTCTGACTGTCAACCATTTATTGGAGTTGATCTGACGAATGTCAGATCTTTAAAGAGGATAAGCCACAACAACATTGCAAAAGAATTGTGTCCCAGAATAAACTAGATTTATATATCCACAGTTTATAGTTTAGAACGGGCCTATATAATTTTTTTCATCACGCTATATTTATATTTCATTCAAAATTCTTGCATTACATTCGTTAAGCTTTTTTGCTTTGCCTTACCGGGTTATCGGCATGTACTAGTTTCGTCTCCTAATTACTAGTACTAGTCCTCCTAATAAAAAAAAATCCTAGTTATTTCTTAAGGTTTTGTATTATTTTCTACAAGTGACTTCTTTTTATGTGGTGCTTATTCACAGCATAAAAGTCACTTTGTTCCACAAAAACTATTTTTAACCTGTACTGGTGAAGTTCTGTGCCATTTTTGCATGCGGTGCGCCGCACAAAAGCAGGTTTCATTATGCTAACTTTTGTTTCCTTTATGCTCCATAACATGTGCTTCACCTACTAATTAATATTAATTTTTCAGTTCTTTTTGGCGAATGGCAAATAATCTGTGATAGATTTTCTATAACTGACCTTTCAAAGAATCTTGATTTAAAGTTGATCGATTTCATTAAAAGGAGATTTTTTTAAGATTTTCTAACATTATATGCTGATTTTTTCATTTTTGGTCATTTATAAAAATGACTGATGCTTTTTTTTTTGCCTATGACCAGTAGCTCAACTGATCTTGCTGAATCACGAGGCCTGGTTGATGAGTGCTTCATTTTTTAGTTAATTTTTTTTTTATCAAACTATTTTTTTAAGTGTTTATGATCGAATTTGATTATTTTTCATTATTTAGAGTACATTCAAGAAAGTTTTATCATTATATATTTGCTGCTTTTTCTTGTGTGTGTGTGGGTGCTAACTTATTTTTATTATTTAATTTTTCTGAGAATTTTAAATTAAACAGCACATCCTTAATCATTAACAATCAAAATACTCTATATTCAGCACTAAGATTGATAAAACAATTTCATGGCGATAAGAAGATGGGGTCCTTAACTTCTAAAGTATTTTTAACTAATGATTGTTATTATCTCATTTCTATAAGCGAATTTATTAGTATTAAAAGCAATGCAATTGTTATCAATCAGTTTGCATGACAAGCGGTTAAAATACTTAAGAATCGATTAATTTAATAATGAATGATAATGATTTATTTGTAAATAAATTAAAATCATTAAAATCATCTTCACAAAAAACATCAATTAAAACAAAAATTTTTGTCAATAAGGAGTGCTCATACATCCAGAATTGTATAATATTTCTTGTCACGAAAAACAATACGAGTCTAGAATTAATTAGCATTCATTACTATTTAATATTGCTCATGTGATAGCAGAGTGCAAAATATATCTCTACATAATAAAAATGAGCAGTTTTAAATTTATATTCTTGCGATTAAGATACTTATTTCTAAACGCATAAAACGTCTGGCCCCTATTACATTAGAGTTGCCCAGATTTCAGTTTGAGCAACTCCCATAGACTTAACATTACGTGACGTCACAGCTCAAATTTGAGCAACTCGTTCTATCCGTCCAATAATATTACAGCTTTTTTTCACAGCTGCTCAGTTGAAATTTGTAAATTATTTTGTTTTCGCCAAGTTTCATGCCAAATGAAAGTTATTGGCGTTATAAGTTGCCGAGAATGAGCAACTATTTTGTGCATGCAGCAGCAACTCGAGAAATTCATATCTCTAATTATTTTAAACACGGATCCTGTTTTGTCTTTTTTTCGCCAAGTCGTAGTAATAACATGCAAATAAGTGATAGGTTTTAATTATTGTATTCCATTTCAAAATGGCTGATGTTAATGTAGATTGGTCAAAAGAGATGGAAGTTGATTTTATTGAATTAATGACTAAAGCCTCATATTTGGGATATTTCTAATTCAAACTACAAATTAATTAAATTGAAGCAGAGAACGTATGATGAGATATCTTCAGAGTTAAATGCTAAATATCAAAATTCTGAAGATTTGTTTACACGAGGTAAGAATTTTCACCTATCTTGTCATGTATGAATGGTCTCTTAATTATATTAAAACGATATGTAAAAAATATAATTTTTCAAATTCTTTTATTAGCAAAGAAATTTAAAGTTTTCAGAAATTCTAAGATAAATAATTTTCCGTAGTTTAATTATTCATATATCACTTTAATCTATTATCGTATAATATTGTAATCTATATTAGTCTTAAGTAAGCAGCAAAATTTATTTTTCTAATGTATGATCGTTTTCATAATTCCATATCGTTATGTTTTTAGAAATTTTGTTTTATTTAAGTTTGACTGAAAATGAACATTCATTTTTAAATAATTTTTAATGCTTGTTAAGAATTTGAGGCTGGCAAATCTTATTAAAATCAAAGTAATTTTTTTCGTAATTTCGGTTTTTTTTCCCTACTCTATTCAGTGTAATACAATTTTATTGTATTCCATGCGTTAATTTCTATTTATGTGCTTTTTGTTAAATTATTTATATTTTTTGTTTAGTTTATTTTTTCATCTAATTTCAGAATTGCTTATGAAAAAATTTAAGAACTTATTTTCAAAAAGAAAATAAGAAGCTGAAAGAAAGAAAGAGTGGTTCTGCTGGGCCTTCCCATCATTCAACATGGGAGCATTATGAAAGACTCATTTTTAAATGATGCTTGCACTCCAAGAAACAGCATCAGCAATCTAGACTTACTAGATTGTGAACTTGAAGTAAGCCTTTTATTATAATTTCTTGATAGTTTCCTCATTCTTTACTACAATTTTTCTGACACTACTTCTAATAATACATTTATAATTTCAATAATTAAGAATCCTTTTTGATAAAGAACTATTCTTTTGGTTAAAAAAAATTAATTTTGTATAATAGTAGTAGTTTATGTGATTTAAACACTAACATGTTTATATATAATTCAAGTTAAGTAAAATAAGTTTTCTCTTATTTATTTTTAATAGGAGTTTATAAATCTTAACATGTGCATGCAATTTAATTCAAGTAAACTGATTCCTTATCTCTTTTACTGATTTGTTAATAGGAATTAACAGACACAGAAAGTTTTCGTGGTGCATCTGAATTGAGATTACAAAGCAAATCTACAAAAAGAAAGAGGAGAGATGATGACGAATTGTACGAAAGGGCAGTCAATTGCTTAAAAAATTTAAGTGAAAAAAAACCATCTATAGAAGAAAATTTTGGACTGTATGTTGCCAGCAGAATTGCTGGGATTAAAGACAAGCAAAAAAGAAATGCTCTTCAATTATAAATAATCAATTTAATAAACTCATTTGATGAAGATTAAAATTTTTTTTGTCTTTATTGTATACTTTTTCAATATTATAGATGAAACACTTAATAAATTAAATAGATAGTTAAAAATTCAGATAATTAAAATTGTTTTTAGTTTCTTCAGCAAAGTAATTTCATTTAAAGTTTTGTTAGTTATTCAATACATGAGATTATTTTGTCATTTTACAATGTTTACAGTTTGTGTTAAACTTACATTTGCACATTTAAACTGAAACTTCAGTCGAAATAAGTATGCCATATAAAAATATTTAGTGTTAATTTTACTTTTATTTTCATTACATTAATTTCCTGTTTTTCTTTTTAGCAAGTTAATGCATTATAATTAAATGTTTATACGATTTCATTGTTATTCTCATATAATTAAATTCTTTTATACATTTTTTCCCTTGAACACTCTTACATAATGTTCATTTACTCATGCAAAATATATCGTCATCTTACAACTCCATTTGCTTTTGGCAGTATGTAAATTAGACTTAAAAATAAATTCCTGTAATTATGAAAATACTGGAGTGAACAAATAAAATAGTGAAATGATTTTAATGTAAGAAAAAATTTCTATTTAATTAAACATTATTAAAAAATTAAATATTACAATTAAAAAATTAAATTTTATTCCTGTATATATTGTGTATTAAATTGATATAAATCAATATAAAATTTTAATTTCAAGCCTTTTTTCAATTCGTTTTTGCAATTCGTGATGAAGCATTTTCAGCATATTATAGATTATATAGAGTAAAACTAGTTAAAAATAAAATTTAAAAAGGGCTGTGAGTAAAATGAGTGATTAAATGATTAGTAAAATAACGAGTGAGAAAAATCATTAAGCCTTTTTCTAGCTGCAACTATATTTACAAGATATGAAGTTTTTGCAATACAAGTGCTGTTACACAACATAAATTCTCATCAAGTTACAATTTTAATAATGAAATTAAATACAATATTTGATTAAAATAGAAATCTTGTATTTGTTCCTATTTGCGATGTAAATACAAATAACGTGAAAGCATAAAAGAGATATAGATGATTGCTATATTTGCAAAATAATTTAATTTACATCATGGTCAATATAGAGAGTATTTTGACTTCCAATGTAAAGCAATTAACTAATCATTGAAATGAACAATAAAGACTCATATCAATCACTACTGCATAATTAAAGATGAGTGTCATATACATGAGCTTTTTCCATACACGTCTATCATCGAGTGCTTGAGAGTTTTACAATGAGCAATAACAAGTGCAATAAATGAATATGACGCACAACTTATGTGAACTCTTCCTAGAAGAAAATTCTCTGTATATATTCAAATGCCTCATCATGACCTTAATACATCAGAAAATTTTTGAATATGAATAAAAAACAAAACATTTTTAATGTTGGCGTAAGCAAGACATTAGTCTTAAGACTCAAAAGAGATTGTTTACAAATACAAATATTGCAATCATTAATTTAGAAGAAATGGCGGATTGTTCTAAATTGCGAAATACGTAAATTTTTGAACTCTGTTTATTTTGTCATTATTTAATGTTTTCTGTGTCTCTTTTTCTCCTTTTTCGTGTTGAAATTATCGTCTGACTTTGGCTCATTATTTGATTGACTAAGATTGAGTATTTTTGTTCTTTTATTTTTACTATTTAAATTTTTAATTTATTAATTATTTTTTTTTACTTATTTTTTTTATTTATTTTTTTTTCATTATTATGGATTCAAAATGATTGAAGCTGAGACTGAAATGATTTACACGGATTGCGATTTACGCATTCCAAAAATAAATACTTCAAGATTATTGACTTTCGAAGATTCTATTCCACAACTAATCCAGTTAGCTGCGGAAAAATGGTATAACTAAGTTCTTCATTTTCCTGTCTCCCACTGATGGTACTGCATCTATTCCAAAGAAACCTTATAATTTAAAGCAAGAAATAATTCAACTTGTAAAGAATCACAATAAAATAATACAAATTCAACACACCCGTCAAGGTAAGCTTCTATTCGAAACTAATTGCCCAGATGCTGCTGTTGAAATAAGCAAGATAAACAATATTCTTGGAGTTCCTGTTAACTCCAGTTTTCAACCTGAATACATTTCTTCAAGATTTCTTATAAAAGAAATAAATGTAGATTTACCTTTATATCTTGTTGCTGAAGAAATTGCGCAAAATGGCTTAACGATATTAAGCTTACAAAGATTTACAAAAAAGAATTCTGAAGAATTGAGCGAAAATATTTTAGTGAGCGTCATTGGACATCATTTACCTCAAACTATTAATTTATTCTATTCCATCATTCCAATTTCTCCTTTTATTGACAACGTTCGTCAATGTGGAAAATGCTATAAATTCACTCACCCTACGAAAAAATGTACACAAGAAGTCTTCCTATGTAAAAACTGTGGAACATTCCATAAAGACTCTCCCTGTACCAATGAAACACCTAAATGTATAAACTGTCAGGGAAATCATGCAGCTAATGACATTTCCTGCCCTACGAGGCTTGAAGAAAAAAATTCTTACAATTTAAAAGCATGAACCACCTTCCATTTATTGAAGCGAGAAGGCGTTATAATAAATCTTTAAAAACCAGTTACTCCAGTGTAACCAAAAGTCATCTTCCTTTCGTGCCGAATCAAAATGAAATAACTGATATTGTTAAAAAAGCAGTGACTGAAATGGCTTCTATTTTTGAAGCAAAATTACTTGCGATACAGGCTAGACAAGATCAAATGATTCAACAAATGTTCTCATTTATGAAAGAATGTATGCGAACATGTTCGAATCCAGCTAGATCAGTTTCTAGATCTCCTCCAAGAAAGAGTCGTGCAAGATCTATCCAGTCAAGAAAGATAAGTCCAAAAAATTCTGTGAATCAGCAAATAATATCTCCCGAACAACCTATTATGAAATCTCCTCAACCAAATATTAAATATGCAGAACCTAACATTAAAGAAAGAATTGAACCAGGAAGAAGTCGTAAAAAACATTCATAATTTTTTTTTAATATTCTTTTACTACGAGCGCACCTTTTTTTGATTTTCAATAACTGTTCAGGTTTTTCGTTTATATTTAATGTTCAATTTAATTTCTTGGAATGCAAGAAGCGTTCTATCTAAGCGCCCGTATGTAAAACTTCCGTACTTTCAATCTTCCGATGTCCTAGCAATTCAAGAAACGTTTCTTAAAAATTCCGACTTATTTCAAATTTGTAATAAAACAATAATTAGATTAGATAGGCAAGATGGCCGTGGTGGAGGACTTCTTTTTGCTGTTGATAAATCTCTACCTGTGCAAGTTTTAAATATATCCTGCTCAGAAGATAACGATACAGAAATATTAGCTATAAAAATTACTATATCCAAATCATCTCTTACTTTAGTAAATGTATACGTTCCACACGGTAAATTTTCAAGTTCTTTGTTCCATAGCATCTTATCTAATATTCATCCTCCCTTCATAATAATTGGAGACTTTAATATACGAAGTTCGGCGCTTGGTAGTTATTCAAACTCTCCCGATTCTTCAGAATTCCTCGATTGGATACTGGATAGCAACATCTGTCTTTTAAATACCTCTCAGCCTACTCACTTCGGACTCCACCATAGACCATCCCTTATCGATTATAACTTTGTATCTCCTGATATTTTTCCTTTTTGTACTTTCTCAGTCAGTTCAGATAGTTATGGTAGTGACCATGTCCCTGTTCAAACAAGTGTTAAAATCTACAATAACGATTATTCGAAAGGTACTTCCCGCAATAGAATTTTATGGTCTGGCTTCTTCAATTCAATGAACACTGAAATTGCTAATAACGGACTAGTTTCTGTAGATCAATTCCAAATTTTATGCAAAAACCATCTTGATAAATTCAGGAAAAAACAAATCTTTCCGTTAAAGTCATATCCTCCGTGGTGGACATCGGAATGTTGTTATCTTTTGGGTCAAAAAAGAAAACTTTGGAGGAAAGCGAAAAGTTCTCTTAATCAGACTCTGTGGATACAGTACAAACGAATTTCTGCAAAACTTCATCAGCTTCTTCTAACCCTTTCCAGAAATTTCTGGGATAAAACTATAACAAACGCTGGAATATCTAAGGACATTTATTCTATTCTTAAAAAGCTTAAAAATAGATCTACTGACTCACCAACTCATCATCTACTAATTTCTAGCGAAACTTCAATGATTTCGGACCCTGTTGTTCAGGCTAACTTATTTGCCAAATTTTATTCTCGTCAATCGGCAACTGAAGTATTACCTCTTGATTTAAGTTCAAACTTTGATTTAGAATATAACTCTGCATTCTCGCTCTCAGAACTCCAATTGGCGATTTCTAAATGCAAAAATACTTCAGCTGGTCCTGATTTAATATCTGCTAAAATTTTGAAGGGTCTATCAAATATAGCTTTACGATCCCTTTTGTCACTCATAAATAACTCTTGGTTAAGCGGTATTGTTCCCCCGTCTTGGAAAAAATCCATCATAATTCCTATAATAAAACCTGGGAAAGATACTACTTCAGTGAATTCTTATCGCCCAATATCTCTTACAAGCGTTCTATGTAAGGTCATGGAACGCATGATATTAAATCGTCTAATAAATCACATCTCCCTTTCCAAATATTTTCATCAAAATCATCATGGATTTATGCCTCATAGAGGTTGCGATAGTGTTCTTTCTATGCTTCATCATCATATTATTGCTTTACGCTCACAGAGAAAATATATCATATGCGCAACTGTAGACATATCTCAAGCTTATGATTCAGTGTGGCCAGACGGTCTTATTTATAAGCTCCTCCAATTTGATATCAGAGGAAATGCTGCTCATTGGATATTGGATTCTTTATCGGATAGAAGTTTTAAAGTGAAATGGCGTGGAACTTTATCTCAACCCACTTTCTCTAATAGAGGTGTTCCTCAAGGCAGTGTTCTTTCTCCCTTTCTTTTTATGATTTATATGTCAGATATTTACGAAGTTCTCTCTCCTGACATTAAGTGTTTTATTTATGCTGATGACATAATCCTTTTGGCTGCTCATACATCACAAGAAAGTCTACAGCAAAAAATGCAGACTGCAATCATAAAACTTGAACAATGGTGTGATGAATGGAAACTAAAAATTGATTCCTCAAAATGTTCAGTCATTGATTTCTCTTCCAAAAAATATCCTGTAAATTTTGAACTAACTATCAACCAATTACCTATTTCTTGGTCTAAGCACATAAAAATTCTGGGCCTCTATTTTACTAATAACTTAACCTTCAAGTATAATTTTCAAATGAAAAAAAAATCTATCCAGAAGAAAATTAATGTTTTAAAAGCAATTGCAGGTAACAGATGGGGAGCAAAAACTAATCACTTACTTCAAATTGTTCAGTCCTTCATTACAAGTAGCCTCGATTATGGATGTCATGTATTTACATCTGCGAGCTTATCAGACCGAAAAATCTTGGATCCGATATATCACTCAGTTCTTAGAATTGCTACAGGTCTTCCTCGCTGGACACCAATTCCACTTCTTCTGAAAGAATCAGGGGTCTTACCTCTTACTGTAAGACAGAACTTTCTCTCTACAAGGATGTACATTAGAAATCTTGCACTTTCTACTAGATCTCCATGTGGTAGTTTGTGGGAATCAATGCCATACAGCCATATCTCGGGTGCTCTTCCTCTATCTTTGCGAGTGAAAAAATGGCTTGAAGAAAATGGAATTCAAGAATCACATATTTTAAGAGTTCCTGCAAAACCTACATCTGTTAATAATAATTTTAAAATATTTCTTAGAAAATATACTTTTCAGACTAAAAATCTTCCAACAAATACTATCAATGACCTCTTTGAAATGCATAGTACTTCTGAATGGTCCAATCACATATTATTATTTACTGATGCATCTAAAATAGAAAATAAACTTGGAATCGCTGTTTATGACAGCAGTAATAACTCCTTTGTTTCCGGGCAAATCAATAACTCTAATTCCATCTTTACAGCTGAGGCTTTGGCTTTATATCTGGCGGTGACTAAATTCTGTATTTCTCCCTCCAACTATATCATATTATCAGACTCCTTATCCTGTCTAAGCAGTTTGGAAACTCTCTCAACCTCTTCCCCAACCATCATTCAACACATCGGATCAGCTTTAGGAAATGCAACTAAGATTTGCAAATCTATTCAATTAGTTTGGATTCCTGGTCATTCCGGAATTGCAGGGAACGAAAAAGTAGATGCTCTTGCAAAATCGGCCATTAATAAAAGTTATATTCTGCACTCAATTTCACCTGAAGACCTTATCCATAATATAAGAAACATTTTTATCAATTATAATAACAACGAATGGAAAAATAGTAAATATGCCTCTAACTTTTCGCACATGTCTTCTATCACGAAAATTCACCGCAATTATATTAATTCTCGCCTTGAAGAAGTGTGGCTAGCTAGAGTTAGAACTAGATCTTTTCCGACAAATGCTAAATTACACAAATTTAGACTTTCTTCAACGGATAAATGCTCTTGTGGAGAAAGAGAAACCATTGATCACATAATGCTATCGTGTCCTCGATATGATCAAGCAAGAAATTCCTTAAGAGAAAAACTTGGAATTGGAGCTCTTTCTTTCTCTTGGATTTTAGATTTGTCAACGAGTCCTAAAGAGAAAATTGACGCAACAATTTCTTTTTTGAAACAAATTAATAGATTCTAATTTTTTTCTCGTGTTTGTATTTCCAAACGGCCTTATTTCCCCTTCATTTGTCAATCATACACCGTGCTTATCTTTTCGTTTTTATTGTCCTTTTTTTTCAAAATCATCAATCCATCAATTTTTGTTTAGGTTTCAAATAAAAACTCAATCTTACTCAATGCGAGTTACAAGCCTACGAGCATAAAGCTCCAAAACTGTTTTTTTCGTAATCTAACCTCTCTATAATTGTATGAATAACATTTTTAAAAAATTAAATCGTCGTTTTGTCGATCGAAACTAACCATAACGTGGTTGTTTTGTCTTTCCTATTTTGCTTTTTCTTCTGTTCTATTGTTAACGTTTTAATGACTTGAATCAACAGAAAACGACCTTTAAGCCGATGCTTTGGTCTTTATATAAGAAATCATTTAATTGTTATTAAAATTAATTTTAGTTTATCAATTACTAATGTTAAGCAACTCAATAGCTAATTCCATAGTTAAGTGACAGTTTATGGGATTGAAATAGCTCTTGTGGAACAGAAAAATTGAATGCACTAAAATTGATATGTAGATTTATTCACTTTTATTACAAATTTATTTTTATATACATTTTTAAACATAACACATTTAATACACCTCACACAGTACACATAACAGATCTTTACATTTAATAAATTGAAGTATGTTTGTTTTCTTATCATAATAAAATTATAATTCAGGACATTTGTATAACAAAAAATTTCAAATTAATTGATTAACAATGCCAAATTTTTATTTTAATTTACTCTTTTGAAGATATATTGAAGTTAACAAAAAGTTGAATGATTTTCTGACTTTATGGAAAACTCACAAGAGTGTAACAATTTTTCAAAATATATTACTCATAATTATAAAAGTTCAGGTGTAGGGACTGAAATATTACAAGTTTGTTAATTTATATAAATTAAACATTAATAAATCGTAAAATAAAAATTAGAAAAACATTTTATGAACATTTCATTAAAATATTATAAATAAAAATAAATATTTTTTTAAAATTTTCAGAAAATTTCCCACATATTAGTGGAGAATTTTTTCATGGAAAAAATCAAATTTTTATCATACAGAAACTTCTAAAACAAAATTAAATTTATTTACATTGATTTGAAATAAAGATGAGATTAAATGCATTTTAATTAACAAATATTTCTAAATTAATCTTCAAGATGTAATAAAGTGTAAATAAGCAATATAATTAAAAAATCAAATAGCATTTCACATTTTTAAGACATGCAGTATATCTAAACATTTTATTTATGAATAGAATTTCTTCCTCATTCAGTCATTACTTTAATCTGTAATCTATGAGATAGACCTTAACATAACTGCAAGATGAGCAAATTTGTTCCCCCCCTCAAAGAAATCTATTTAATAAATAATCAGACTGCATCAAAGCTTGCTGATTGTATTACAAGAGACAAACTCTACTTGTCAACATATTTAGTTCGAACACATTTGAACCACCTATTTTACAGAAGCGTCTCTTCCTCTTGACAAGACAGGAAATGAGTTTTACATTTTCTTTGTATCACGAACTGTAGACTTGAGCATTTCAACGAGAACTAGCCACCTTCTGCACTTTTTTCAACTACATTCAACATTGTAGAAATTTACAAGAAAATTACATATTTGAATTAATTGCATAGTTAAGAATGATATTTAAAACGGTTGTTTTCCTTATATCAAACACTATCTCAACAATATCATTAAATTCTCTGAGTGAATTTATATATATAAGAAAAGTTTCTAAATAAACTACTGTAACAGATGTAGTATTTTCATGTGAGCAATGATTTTTCTTCACTTCAAAATTGAAGAAAATCCTTCAGGGAAAACATGCTTAAGAGGTATTTCTCCAACCCTTTTTTATTCCATTACAAGCATCTTAATTTTTTTACAAGGAATTTTGTAACAAAATACAGACATTTTGAAAAAGTATCAACAAAAGCATCAATTGTTATTTAAAATTCAAGAAATTATGTATTTTGGATAAGATAATATCTAAATTTAATATTCATATCATTTTTTTAGTGCAATGTTATTAGTTTTTAATATTAAGTGTTTTACAGTGTGATTTTATATAACTGTAACAAACATTTACATGCATCATAATCAGTACCAGTATTTTAAGCTATGTTTTCGACAGCCCAAAAAACTTAATACACAATAAAATATATTTAAGGAGCTTTGCAAAGTACCTTTTTAAAATTTTTTTAAAGTTTCCTTCACTTTCTTTTTATAGTATCAGTAAATCAATGATATTCAATATCAATAAATCAATGATATTCAATATCAGAAGGAAAGAAACTTCTCTTGATATAAATAATGAAATCCATATTCTTAAAAACAAATTGTGCGCAAGTTTTAATGCATATGCAATATATACTTCACTAAATCTCTGCATCAGCACACAAACTGATTTGTCAATATTCGATTATCAAGAAATATTTCCAAAAGGCATAAAATATAGCAGATGGTTGAAATTCGATTCAGGTTCACTGAAATGTTTAGTAAATAATTTTTGAGATTCATGCAAAAATCAAAGGAATGAACAGCAAAATCTCAATACAATTTGATTTCAAGAAGCACTTAATTCATGTTTAATGATCAATTAACAGAAATTAGTTTTGCTAATTCAAAGTTTCATCTGCAAATTATGACATTTGAGGTTACTTTATCACATTAACTTTCCATCATATTTGCAACACATAACTCAATGGTGATGGATAAATTTCAAATAAAATATGCCTTACTAAATTTCAACCTCACATGATATTTTAAAAGAATTATTAGAAAGATTTATTAAATGTTTGATGTATAAAAATAATTTTGCACATTTAGATGACACTAATTTAATACAAATCAGTACCAAAAAATTTTTTTTTGTTCATACTTAAAATAATATATTTTATCCAAATGAATGAACTCCTTTTGTAATAATGCTCATTTCAATATACTTAATTATCTATACATGCAGTTACAAAATTAGGCATTCATTTTATTTTGACAGTATTTTTTACTTTTATCTGAAAGATATTTATTTTTTGTAACTTTAGTTGTTCTAATGATGTTCAAATATAAAGAAAGGCTGCAAACATATCTGTATTGCAGTTTTAAAAAACTAAATTTCAGTCAAATAATTAAAATAATTAAGAACATGATATATAATTACTTATGATTAAAATACACAAGTATTTTGAGACAAATACAGAATTTTATGACTTATACAGAATTATATTAAAAAAAAAAGTTCAATTTAAAATGAAAGAAAATTTTTGCTATAAAACAAATATCATTGATAAAAACATCTTCCTCAGCAAAGATACAACAATGAGTATAAACTAAACAATCAATGTTTTAAAAGTAAAATTAAAATTTTAAGATTTTCAAAGGAAAATGTGATTTAATTTTTATCTGATACAAATAAATCAGAAAATACCATTATGATATTTTTATATGATCTAATAAAATTTGCAGAATTTTGTTTATATGGCTGCTATTGAAAATTAACTCTAAAAAGAAACTATTTAACAGTTAATTTTGAAAAAAAATGTTTCTAAAGTGTAAAAAAAAAAAAAAAAAAAAAAAACCCACTATTTTTTACATACAAATAAAAGAATATATTTCTAAGAACAATACTAATTGGAATTATATTTCTTTTAGACTTTAAAATTCAGATTAATCCAATACGATAAATACTTAATAGTGCCAGTCTTCTCTTTTATTCCTCAATACTTTTTTCTCAAAGCCTTTTTTACAAATTTTCATTAAAACAAAATGTTTTTTAGTATATATTCATTTCAAAGATAGTAATAAAATATTCTCTGCATATTTTGACATTTGATTTACAATAATTTTTCTGATTTATTAAATCAGTCTATGCAAAATTAACAATGAAATACATTCTCTCAAAAGAAAAGAATAAAATAAATATCCCAATTCATAAAGTCTTGATTATAAGATACTATACTATTACAAACTGGCATAAATTATCAACATTAATAAATAGAAATCACAGTTAATCAAATTGCTTTGTCGGACTAGACCTAAAATGAGGATGCATTTCCGATACGTGTTAATGCAACATACAATATAATCCACTTTAAAAAATTGTTTCATTCTCTAAATTATTACGTAAAAATTTTTGTAATTTGAAAAAGTGGTTTTAACCTAATTTCAAGGAATTGCACAACATGATCATAATCTAGAAAGATTAAATTGGATAGTCAACCTAAATCTGTACATATTCACTACTTTTCAAAAATATATATTTTTTGGATTAGATTCCATTATGTTTTGCGAAAATAGTGAGATGAATTTATCAATTTTTGAAAAATTAGAATGCACAACAAAATGACTGTAAACAGAAATTTGAGCAAAAAAAGTGAAACCCTAAATTGGAGGGAATGAAAAACTATGATCGATAGAAATTTAAATAAGATATTAACAGTAGCTACATCGTCATAAGTCCTTGTCCGACAGGCCTTGCTTACCAGTCCTATCAACATACACATTGCTCTCCCTTGCATCTTCCCTGATCAGAGGAGTCTCAATTTTATAATCTTTATGAAATGATTTCTTTATATGCCTGAGGGAGCAGAGTTCACACTTCATAAAGTCAATAAAAGCTTCTTTATTTTGATGTGGATTAATTGTTTTTGTGGGTGAATTTGAACACATTGGTCTATTTTTGGCATTTATGTTCGAGGTTTGTATTTTAACGAGCTCACGAAGGCGCGACAAGATTATCTGCAAGTCTTGATCAATTTCCAAAATTTTCTCTTTCTTCATCAACCGTTCCAGAGCGACGATAAAATCAGTTTCCCGAGTAATTTGCTGATATGCATCTTTATCGTTTCTAGCAGGATTGATAAACTCATCACTTAGCTGGCTGAATAACTGGTCCAAGTCGACCTTCATCTGCTTCAGGTTCTGGAGCTTGCTGAGCAAGGACTGAACTCTCTGCTGAGCCAGGATGAATCCTCCAGCCTCAAACATTTTTGTAGTAGACTTGGGATCAACAAAAGTAACTCCTTCTGATATTTTGGATGCATCGTTTAAGTTTGCTGACACCACGTTTTGTAGAACATCATCTTCATACAACCCTGTAAAACAAATTTTTGATCAGATAAAAGAAAAGTAATTCCTACTCCCATAGGTGGTTCAATCTATAACTAGTGATCAAAAATTAAAGTACTTTACATGCGTAACAGTTTTTATATATTTCAAGAGTAAGTTGAATTCATGGTAGTCTTCAAATGATAGCAATCAAACTGCTTCAAGAGAACTCATTTTTTAAAAACAGTATCATAATTAAGTTACAATCAAACTTAGCTGAAAACACATTATTTTTCTAAGATTTTTAAATCTGTAATCTCAATTTTAAGAAATATTTAATACTACATTTAAAAATTTACATATTATCTTTACGATTCTTTGTAAGCTTGTCTCTAAGGTTTATAACAACAATTGTGGATTTAATGGATTTTATATAGAACAATCAAACATTAGTTTTGGAAAAAATATATAAAACAGGTCTGACTTTTTTAAATTCTTAACTTTAAAGAAGAAACAAATCCTTTTTCTAAGCAAAAAAGTTAAAATTAGTAAGATAAAAAAATTATTCATCAAAAATAAACAGACATTTTTTCCCATGAATGTAAAGTTCATTAAGAAATCATACATTAGTACAATCTCAACATATTTTTAAATGAAAATACTATGCATAATACTGCGTAATACATAAGAACTTTTAAAAAATTTATTGGTAGCTAGTTTCTAAACTTTAGTTTGATTAGTTTCCTTAGTTCCATAATAACTCATGTGCAAAAAAGGAATAACCAAACCATGACTAGCAGTTAAAGTGGATTTCAAGCCACCCTCAGTGGATGGCTGTGGTATTGTTTTTTGACACAAAATCCAAAATAAGACAAGCTGCGCCAAAGAAAATATAAGGCTATGGAAACCCAAGCAACATTTAAAATCTAGTTAAAAATATTAAAATTTTATGAAACTAAAATGAAAAAGAAAAATACTATATACTAATATGACTATATTAAATTATAAATTTATAAAGCACATTGCATAATTTAAAATTACATAAATTCTAAAAACCAATTGATCTGAAAAAAGCAAAAGATTGGCAAGGGGAGGCTGCCCCAGCAAAACAACACTAAAACATTACAATTACAAAATGTAAAACGATGCTCTATATGACATTCAAATATTATTAATAGTATAGGGTTCATCAAATGGTTCACATCATGGATTTAATTCATTTAAATCAGGTGTTTAGGAGTGTGTCTGATATGATTTAATTTAAAACTAGAAAATTATTTCAAAATGAAATGAAAAAATCTTAATATTTTTAGTAACATTTTTATTAATAATTAAAATAAACATTCAACAAAATGACATTCATATTTAATTTCTAACAGTGAATATTTTTTTAATGAATTCATATAGTATTTTTACAAACTGTTATTTATGTGTCTTGAACTTATCAAAGTTTTAAAATACTACTTTAATTTTATATTTTGTAGCATCTCTTAAAAATGTTTTGTCTCATTAAAATTTATTTTTTGTTTGGTAATAACTTCACTTCACATAAATTTAAATACTACTAAACCCAGTTATCATGAAATTGTTGTAGCTGAACTAGATCCTGAAAACGTTTATACAAGTCAAGAGTTAAGAATACAAAAAAAATTTATTATCGATCGTGCCACCATCAAGTGTCAATATTAAAAACTAATGCTAAATTAAGTTTTTCAACAAATTTTTTGAAAATTTTAAAATATTCAAACAAAAAAATTCCAAAAAATTATATTTTGTGGATAAAAATAAATGCATCACAAGGTAAGAAAAAATTCGAGGAGTAATTCATGATTTACAAGGAGTCAAGTCAAAATTCCAAGAGTTGTGCAAATCCTGATTAAACTTGTTAAAAAGACTTTTTATTTGAGCAAATCCCATATTCAAAATTCAGAATTCTCCAAAAAATGTGCAATTTGCTGTGCACATATTTGAAGTAGAACACAATGTTTTAAAAGGCACACTATCCAATTCTTTAGAAAGCTATAATGACTGGAACATCGGTTTTCAGGCATCTTTTCTTAAATTTCAAAATAGATGAAAATTTTTTTTAATTAATTCTAATAATACAGGGTAATTCTCCGTAATCTAAAATTTTATCATTTTAAATTTTTAAATCATAACCCACTTTACAGAAGTTTTACTCTACTATCATTTGAATTTTGCCTTTGTGCATTGATAGCAGATGATCTACTCTGCACATGCACAACATTAAAGTTGTTACTATGTCAGACAATCCAGTCTTTTATCACACATAGCCTACTGAGATACTTTCAAATTGATGTAATTTTGAGGTCATGTGATCATCTGCAGGGAGTGCTATAGTTAACCAAACTCATGATTCAATGTTATCATTTTTAAGACCTTAAAAAGAAACGAAGGCTTGTTACAAAACACACAGAAATTAGTCAAATGGCAATATTTTTTCTAAACCATCATTTGAATGATCCATTTTTATAGCAAGTATGTTATTCAATAGTGTTTGTAGAAGTTTGAAGGAAATTCAAGGAGCACAGTGAAAAATGAGTAATTCTACTAACTCTGCACTTTTTAGGTATTAATTTTAAATTTATATTCCTGTATTTAAATTTATACTTTACTTCAATGGCCTGATGTAGTATTTTACATTGATAGTTAAATATATTCACAAGCATGTACTTCAGCTTGTATGTAAGATATAGTTAAAATAATGTGGAAAATACAAAACAATAAATTTTTGTAGTTTCAATTTAATAATGACAGAATCAAATTTGAAATACCTTTAGAGTAAATTAACATTGATTTCTTTTCTTTTAGAATCAATAATTAATTTTCATAATAGATTAAAGATTATTTCTATTATGAATAAACACTATCATTTGTTGTGCAAAAATAAATATGAAAATGTCAAACTCAACAGAAAATCTATTATAAAAAAATATGAGACTTATAAAATCTGAGATATACCTTATTCTTATTGCAAATTTTACTTAATAATTAATAAATGTATGCTATTTAGATGTGTGTTATGGATACCAAATAACCGAAGACAGTTGACACCTGCTGTGTTTGACACCATTTCACAGGAAATGAAACATATTCCCATGGTATGAGGGAAGAAACCTGAAAAATTCCCATCCTAAAAGACTAGTATAACCAAGTAGAAGCTCAACATCAATAATCTGTTGTTCAACAGATCTTTATATCGAAAGAGTGATTTTACAAGGTCATGCTGAATCTTTCTAGTGCATAATTTAAAAACTATCACAAACAAATACATTTTTTATCACTGTTCAAAGATAATTAGTGTCAATTCAATTAAAATAAAAAACGCCTATGAAATATATAAAGTATGGTAAAAATACTTTAAATTATTAATATTTGTGAAAACAAAAAAAGAAAACATTGTTTATTAATGTTTTTAAAAATAAGTAAATAAATGATGGAAAATTGGCATTTTATTTTAAGAACTTGTATTAACTTTAAGCCATGGACAATTATATTTAGTATATTTAAATGTAACATTTAAAATTTAAATTACTAATATTAAAATTTTGTTACTTGAAAATAATCTAACATATATAAATCACAATAAATGTTATGAGATTACTACTAAAATTATGCCTTTAAACTTAAGAGTTGCAAAAACATGGGAGCACAGGTATACATATATTTATTTATATAAATAAATACATACATATAGCTATGCATACATTACACATTGCATTATATTACACTGCCAGAATAAATTTCTAACAGTATAATAATGATATTAACTTTAGAATTGTTATAAAAATACAGTATATACTTTTTGTCTTACAATTTTTGACTCAACATTGTTCTACTGAGAACTAAATCAGTTTCAGTTTAGATATTTTTGTGAGTGAATTTGAAAAATTTTTGGTTTGCATTTTAAATTACATAATATTATAAGTGATTGTCAGTTTTAGAAGCACAAAGCTGATTTTCTAGTTTTTGCATTACATCTGCCCACTTTCACAACTATAAATATTAACAAAGTAACGTAAAAGATTTTGAAAAACATTAGCTGTTCAAATGTTATGTAAACTGATAAAAATGATAAAATATAAATATGCAAAATCTTGGTAAATAAGAAAGAATAAGCAGATTAAAAAGGAATTCACTAAAGCAACAATCCACAAGAAAAGTTCTAATAGCATCAACAATTATAAAAGCTTGACACTTTAAAAAAAATATTTTGCTCTAGGAATCATTAAATAATTTTATTCTTTTGAAATTTCATCTTCTGAGAGAGAGTTACTATTAATCTTCAATTAGATGAACATTTATAACTTATAAAACACTCAGTGCCATTCAAACTATTAATGATTAAACTCAATTACATAAAAATAAATGAATTAACATTATAATAATACTTTAAAAGTAATAAGACTTTGACAGTAAATAATATCACTTAACATGACATAAGAATATTTTAATGCTGGAAAAGTTGTTTGCACTAAAATATTATCAACACTAAAGCATAAAAATAGTAAGACAACCAATACTTGAGAATTCTAAAAATATGAATTAATTTAAATAAATTAATTCTTCAATCATATACAATTGTTAATGTTATGTTATCCTTAACGTTATTAATTTTCTTTTAGTCTGACTTGAAAATCCTTGAATAAGTATTAAGTTAATACACAAGTCTTCACAATTTACTTCAACTTTCAAATTTACTGTTATTAACCGAGGATGCATCAAAATAAGAGGATTTGATAATAATAATAAACACTTTTACCTGAATCAAGAGCACCTGAAGTTATTCCAACCAACATGTCATGGCTCTGATTGAAAGCTTCGAGCAGAATATTCGCTTCTTCAGTAAAAAGGAACACCATCGGGATAGAGATATCTTTTCTTCCATTTCCATCCATTGAAAACAATCTTGTTTTTTTCAAGCTGGATTTAGGATTATTGTCTATAAAATATTATTCATAAGAAACAAATAACATTACCTGAGTGTCTTCTGATTCATATTTATTACTTCAAAAAATAGTAAAAAATTAATAATCTGCATAAATTTTTCGGCAAGTATTTGAATACTGCTGATAATGTGGGTGTCAAATAAAATAAAAAATACACAATATGATTAAAATTATAATAAATTGTAAAGAAAAAATATTTATTATTAAAAAGATTGGCTTGGATCCACCTCAACACAAAATGCAATAAACTGAGATGAGAGCGCAACATTGATCAAGATCTGAGGAGATTCCAGACAAACTCATTAATTTTTAGTTTTTAATAACTTTTAAAACGAGGTTAGACATATTTTAAAAATAAAATATAATTGGTTTGGCAACAATTAAATGAAAGAAGTGAATTATTTTCGAAATGCACATTGGATGCATTTTTTCTTTCGTACTAAGCATGTTTTGTGTTTCACCTTCTTGCTGTGTAACTTAGATGTTTTTGCTTCCACATGATATGCAAATTCAAGTTTTTCAGAGCGAAACATCTCGCGTTAAGACAGATGGCGAAGTTATATTAACCACTTGCAACTCTAATATCCTTCCTTCGTTCTTGAATATAGTTAGACAATGCTGATTTTAGTTAAAATTAGACAATTAAGTTGTGGTGCCACCTGTTATTTATTTATGAAACATAAACGGTATATCTTTTAAAACTTTATTGCAAGCTTTTCTGATGGAGAATGTCTTTTATAATCAGATTATCCATAGCAATGTATAATTTGCATAACAAAATTTGAAATTTTTAAATAATGTAATCATAATCTGCTGATTATACACAGAAAAATATGGTATGTTAATCAAAATTAATTTAAAAAGTAAAATTTCAAAGATTTTTTAAATAAACTTTTTGTTCTAAATATACTTGTATACATATATTTGTATCTTCACTACATCTTACATGTGTATTAGTAGTAATTTTGAGAAAAATTGTAAGTACTTCACAAGCAAGAAATAGCTTAAAAATGTATAAAAGAAAAACAAGTTACACTTATGACTGTGCTACAGTAAGTAATTTGAGAGATACTAAATCTAGATTCATGTCCTTTAACTTAGTGTATATCAACAGGGGAAAAAAAAGCATAAAACAAAAATAATAAAAAATGGTGAAATTACAATCATGAATGTATTCTTTAAAAATGTGTGCATACAGGAATCTCACATTACATTTATAAAGAAAATCATAATAAGGAGGCACTAAACTAAATGAAAGAAAAACTTATAAATCAACAAAAATATCTTTGAGTTTAAAAATAAAATATTTCACAAATAACAAATTATGTCAGATTGTCCTATTCCGTATCTATAAGTCAATTTCTTTAATTGAGGGGTATAATTTCAACTCATCTTTGAATTTTAATATTAATGATATTTTCATTGCTTTTCATGCACTTCTAACCTATTATGAAATGGAAAACTTTGTAAGTGTTCTTCAACCTATTTTGAAACAAAACTTTCTACTAAGCACCAGTAA
Organism: Latrodectus hesperus; assembly: GCA_037975125.1. Classification (NCBI taxonomy): domain Eukaryota; kingdom Metazoa; phylum Arthropoda; class Arachnida; order Araneae; family Theridiidae; genus Latrodectus; species Latrodectus hesperus. Next base: position 2,723,402 of record JAJQOW010000017.1, on the reverse strand, counting down.
AAGAACATGTAAATGTCTAAGCAATTTTTCCAGAAACCACAGCAATTATTTTAATAATAATTTGTCATACATAATTATTTAATGACATTCAATAAAAGATAAAATATTAAATGAAATATTATATTAATAAAGTGATTAACAATTTAGAAACAGTATTATGACAGGAAATGTTAGAATATGCATGATTCAAACTTTGATTTTGCCATTATTTACTATGCAAATAGATTATCATAAATATTGATAACATTTTCAGACATTTATTTAATTTTATTTGCAAAAAACAAACTAGTTTTTCCAAATTTTTTTTAACAACTTTAAATTAAAAAAGAAAAAAATTGGAAATATTTCAGAATTTCTTTCCTACATAAAAATTCAGCATTCACTTTACAAATGACAAAATCTATCCCATCAATCTTTTTATTCAGTATATTAAAATCTAAAAGTTTTAATATTGACAACACTAAAATATTTTATATATAAAAAGTCTTACCAATAACAATGCCAGCAAGAGCACCAGTTTGTTGCAGATAAAATGCCTAATATGTAATAATGTAAAAAATATTAGTAAAAATATACTATAAATAATTACAAATCTGTCAAAAGAAAGTGTATTTTCAAAACTTGGAGAACTCAGTACCTTATCTACAAACATGCAGTCACCTCTTTTAACAATAGCAAATTTTCCTTGCAGTTCATTGCCATTTTGTATGGGGGAGCAAGCTTTCAGGGGTTGAGCAATTTCAAGCTTAGCTTCCAGCTGAAAATTTATAAAAATTATGTCACATATCAAACAATGTCCTGAATAACCCACAAAAACTACACAAAAAGGCATTAATCAGGATACAAACAAATACGTATGTATTTGTTTGTATCGTGATTAATACAGCAATGACTAAAACTCTTACAGGAGGTTTTCCTTTGAGGTCAACTCCAAATTTCGCAGGACAGGCAGTCAACATCACTTTCTCTTTAGTTTCTTCCTTATAAAAATATACAGTCTGGTAATCATCTGCTTATAAAGGAAACAAAAACAAGTAAGAGTAAGAAAAGGAAACATGCCATTAAATAAAAATACTTGTTTCATAAAACTGTTGTACCCAAGGAACCGAAGTGGTATAGACCTGTTATTTGTCCAACAATCTCTTGCATGAACATAATACCTTCTTGGGCTCGCTCAGGAGATTCAGCCTGAAAAATAAGAGCAGAAACATAAGAGATAGAAGTTTCCATTCTAATATTATATCATACGGAAAAAATATTTTTTTTATAATGCCTAACCCTTCACCACAACAAGGCCGGAAATTGCTACTTATTTGTCCCTACCCAGTGGGCACCAGCAAACCAAGTCACATACATACATGCCGATATAGACCTGCCTCGGAATGTACCTTTAGGTTAACAGGTATGGAATTCTTGCCCATCACTAAGTGCTTCCTAGTTTAGAACCATGATCAGGTGACGAGGTTCTACCTGAGCTCACACCCACCTCTCCACATCCACGCCACATCAGCAGAAGGATTTTCGACGTCACATATTAACGTGGACATATCCCCAACCCACGGGACTCCAGCAACCCAGTGATGGAGATTACGACATGGTCACCCTCCCAATCATTGCCCATGGCAAATAATGCTTCACTTTGCTGATCTTAATAGAAATTGGAGTGAAGCTACTGGAGCTTGAACCAAGTCACAGAGGTGAGTAGCATTACCCATGCCATATCACCACAAACCCATTTACAGGGTGGGCCACATTCATATATCATCTCAGAAGAAAGAATAGAGAAACACAGAGAGTAAAATACATCCATGCCGAACCGCGATTCAAGCCCAGGGCCAACAACTCAGGAACCCCTTAGTCATCAGTCTGTGGCAACTGTTTAACATTTTATAGAATAAAAATCAAATCTCAATCATTCTCTCACACAGAGAAAGAAAGAGATAATGCCATGCATGATAATATTTAATAAAATGGATTTTTTTTGCAAATTGCAATTTCCTTGTTCATTATCAAGTCATATTCCCGATGCACTGCCACTGAATAATGCAGAAAATCTTGATTACTGGTGATGTGAGTATACTTTATAAAGGGGAAAAGTGTCTCCCTTTTTATTTCTCCCAGTAAGGGAAATAATCAGAGTGGTATCAACTACTTGATATATCAAAGATTCCCTTTGCTGTATCAAATGGCTTGGCACCTTGTAAATCAGAAAATCATAAGGCATATAAAACTTCTGACAAACATGGTGATGACACTTGGCCAGATAAATAAATACCAATTTTCCAGATTAATTTATTCAACTTCTTTTATCCCCCTCTAAAGAAAATATACATGGTAGAAACAAACAGTTAAACAATGATTTGTCTCAAAATTTTTTAAAAAAGTGTTTCAGATTATATGAATAGATTATAGCTCTGAAAAGGACCATTACAGATTTTTCTATTGAGTTGTTTGGAAAGTAATTTCATTTTCATGAAAATGGAAAATGTGTAGTGAATAAATATTGTATTGCATTGCATATTGTCTATTCTAGTCTAATGCCTTTTACTATTTTTCTTGAAGTAGCACAATTCCATACTCATAAAGTGGTTTGGTTTTTACTAGCAAAAAACGGATCCAGGTGGGAAAAACGAGACTACTTTCAGAACAACTTAATAAAATAATTTGAATATATTAAGATCAATTGCTCCAAATTAATTGTTCCTTTTTAGGACAATATATATATATATATATATATATATATATATATATATATATATATATATATATATATATATATATATATATATATATATATATATTTAAAAGATTCAATGTAAAGAATTTTTTCAGGAAACATATAAAATAAACTAAGCATTTACAAATAGATAAAAATTTGATACCCATTCTTATATGAAAGATTACTTGAAAATAAAAAAATATTTCTTGCAGTTATCTCATTATAAATATATACTATCTTTATTAACAAACATATTCACATCTACAGATGTTGCATAAAATTGGATTTACCATAGATATATTGTGCACCAGTTGAATTTTGCCATCTCCCAATTTCAAAACTGTTATACCCATTTTTCTCACAGCTTCCAAATGCTCCTTGTTGTTACCTTGGAATTCAGAGGCATGTAGAGTTCGAATGCTGAAAGAAAGTAGAGTTACACAACTTTTAGTCAACTGTTAAAGAGCAATAAGTTATTTTTTTAAAGCAGTAAAAAAATTTAATTACACAAATAGCTTTATGTGCATTTCCCAGACATAAAAAGGAATGGCTTTTCCCCCCTTTTTTAAACAGAATAATAATAGGGAGAAAATAAAAAAGTGATATTAACAACAAAACAAGTATAAAATTTTGTGCACACTATAGATGCATAGGTGTAAAAATTGTTATTTTTGAACTTTAACTGAATTTTAGTTCCTGTAAGATTTTGGAGAGGTATCAACTCAGCATTTACTGTACTTTTTCTGATTGTTCACCTATTTTATGCCCAAAACAGTTAAATCAATTGCTTCTTACAGAAAATCATACCTGAGATGGATTATGTTGGTTAGTCACATTATGATCACTTTTTGCACTTAAAAACTAATTTGGTTAGGTTTTGTTTACATGGACCTCTAGCTTGCTTGGTTAGCTAGCTTAGTTTCATTTGGTTGAAATATCTTTAAATACAACTGCTGTTGATATACAAGATTTTCTCATGCTATGGTAAAACACCTTTTTGATATGATTATGGATTTTTCTGGTCAATTCTTTAGATTCTCGATATCCCTGATCAATTCTTTAATGCTTTAACAATATCGATTCTCTTCTTTTAATTTTTTTCTCTTATATCCTCAATATGACTACTGGTGTATTCATAACAAAAGACATGTAGACCACTTGACTGGCTTGTTGCTCAGATATTTTTTGCACACAAAGACTATGAATTTCAATTTAAAATGGATTCAGAGCCATTATACACATACAAGGTTGGAGGAGAATGAAACCCATGAACTGATGAGCAAAGGCAAGTGCTAAATAATCAGCTACCAACTCAGCTTACATATAGATTGAAATGATTAATAACAGGAAAAAATACAATGAAACAATTAACAATATTAATAGAAAGTAGAAAAAGAATATAAAAATATAGAAACCTATATTTTAAGAACATCCCCATCAAACAATTTAAAGAAATCGATAGACAAATTTCTCAAATTCATTTTAAATTTATACATATTTGCTATAGGGTAGAAAAACAGTAAGTTTATAAGAATTTTTGGTGAAAAATTCATACATTTTTGCTGTAATTTTGGTTTTTTACCTTTCACTTAGTTTCATCTAGCACTTTCAAAATAATTTTTATAAAACATTCGAGAATTTCTAGTTTTGAACACAAAGAATATTATGTCTGTATAGACCATAGTTTTCCTGCACAGTTAAAAAAACTAAGATTGGCATTTTTTTTCAAGTTATAGCTGTATTGCTATATGAAATAATAAAACAACTTTATAAAATGCCAATAATCATGGTAATGTTGATTACTAAAAAAAAAAAAACTGCAAAAAAAAAAAAGTTTTTTTGAAACAACTTTGTATTTTACACTACAATTCTTAAAAGAGGAAGCGTCAACAAATATAGAAGTACATTCAGCTTTCTTTTTTCTATGTAACTCTTTCTGAAAGCAGTTCAAATCTTTTTTGTAATCTGATTGATTGAAAAGAATAATTTTCTCTTATGAGGAATAATCCTGAACGACTTCATATTTTAATTCTTTTTTTGACATTTCCTTTGAAATTTAAAGATAAGCATCAAATACCACAAACACATTAACAGCATTTTGATCAGGAATTCTATTTCAATATTTCTCAACATACATAGACAGCACTTTTATTATTTTAGAAAAATATCTGATAAAGCCAATAGATAATAGCTTTAGACTATAAATAAGAAATAAAAAATATGGAAAACTAAATTTTGGAATTTTTAATTAGAAACATATATAAAATTAAAAATATTTACAATTACTTTGGAAGAAAATTCGAGCTTTTGATTTGTTTAAAAAATTCATAAAATACTCTTATTCAGTCTTTTATTTTGTAACTCTAATTAGTTATCCCATAATAAAAAGAAAGTGACACTTCCAATTTTGCTATGTTTAAAAACTTTTTTTTTCAAACAGCAGAATCAATTTAAAATTTAGAAATTTTTTGGAAAACTTTGAAGTGTATTTTTGAAACATTTAGAAGAAAATAATCAGAATTATAGCAGATAAGAGTAGGATAATGAACCTTCTATACTTGTTTCATACAGTATTCATTTATACCAGACAATATTTATTTTCTTCATATAAGATAGTCATTTTCATTATACAAGAAGTTTTATGCAAGATAGACTTCTAAGTTTATGGTAATTTTTGTTTTACAAGCTTTTATGAAAAATTCCAGGCTTTAACTTTATTTGTTAACTAATTTACTTTATAAAATTTATTACTCATCCTGCTCTTTTAATTTGCTTATAAACTGAAGTAAAAATAAATCAGTAATGTATCTCAACGAAAATAAAAGTAAAACATTTTATTTTATCAAATTTACCTTAAAATATTTTCAACGCCTTAACATAAGGAAATCAGACATTCAGAAATAGACAGTAAAATATCGTTAGAAACTAATTAATGAGTAATAAGGAACTGTCTGACAGAATTTCTAGAAAAAACAGTTAAAGTTCCTATTTTTAATTTGTTCATATATATCTAGCAACAAAAATGCTTAGCTAAGGATGCATATTAAAATTTAACAGAAATTTCACATCAAGAAAAGTAGATCAATGTTTACAATTCTATTATAAAAAAAATAGTACAAAAAAATAATTTGATACTTACTGAGATTTTGTAGATGGACACACTTCTTCAACTAGGTTTTTAAGAGGAATACGAATAGTTTGAGCAAAGTTTCGACCTTCGGGAAATAGATAATGTGTGTTTGGACAACTGTGGGTAAAATCTTCTGTAACACTTTCATCAATATTTGATTCAATGCTTGATAATTTAGGCGTCTAAATGAATAACACCAGTTAAATATAATAATTAAAAGACAAGGGAATGTTATTCAAATGAATCGGTTTTTAACTATCCAATATATTTCATTTATAGATAATTTTAAATTTCCAAATGTCAAATGAGTGCTATGGCAATGAGTTTAGAAATAATTATTAAATAATGAATATTTTACATAATATGCAATATATAGAAGTATATATAAAAAGCATGGTAAAAATAATAATAAACCTTTTTGAAATAAAATAAATGAGTCTTTTAAAACAATAAAAATAAGGCTTACATCAATTAAACTTGCATTGCTGATTCTAACTAGACTACAATATATAGAAGTATATATAAAAAGCATGATAAAAATAATTATAAACCTTTTTGAAATAAAATAAATGATTCTTTTAAAACAATAAAAATAAGGCTTACATCAATTAAACTTGCATTGCTGATTCTAACTAGACTACAATATATAGAAGTATATATAAAAAGCATGATAAAAATAATAATAAATCTTTTTGAAATAAAATAAATGAGTCTTTTAAAACAATAAAAATAAGGCTTACATCGATTAAACTTGCATTGCTGATTCTAACTAGACTACAATATATAGAAGTATATATAAAAAGCATGATAAAAATAATAATAAACCTTTTTGAAATAAAATAAATGATTCTTTTAAAACAATAAAAATAAGGCTTACATCAATTAACCTTGCATTGCTGATTCTAACTAGACTACAATATATAGAAGTATATATAAAAAGCATGATAAAAATAATAATAAATCTTTTTGAAATAAAATAAATGAGTCTTTTAAAACAATAAAAATAAGGCTTACATCGATTAAACTTGCATTGCTGATTCTAACTAGACTACAATATATAGAAGTATATATAAAAAGCATGATAAAAATAATTATAAACCTTTTTGAAATAAAATAAATGATTCTTTTAAAACAATAAAAATAAGGCTTACATCAATTAAACTTGCATTGCTGATTCTAGCTAGACTAAGTGGTAGTAAATGAGCTTCCGTGGTGAAAACAAAATCATCCACTTCTAAAGTCAACTCCTCTTTATTTGCAAACAACAGATAAAGGTATTTGAGGGTTTCAGCTAAGACAAATGAATCCATCCTAGAAAATCAAGTTTTGAAACAAATAGTTTAATTAGTGCACAGTTAACAATAAATACAAATGTTTACTAAATTAAAAAATACATTTAATTTTAATTCATTACTCCATTTAAATAAGTTAGAATTGAACAAAATTATAAAGAATAATTAGAATGATATATCAGAATATATATCAAACAGATTTCAGAAATAATTCAAGCAACAAAAATAAATTGATCCAGAAAAGCAATTTCCAAAATTCTTCTTTTAAATAGCACTTTTTGAGGATTAAATATTTCTTATGAAGCTTTTTACAATCTGGGGTTTTAAAAGTGGCTGCAATTTCCTTAAATACAATAACAAAATTTAGAAATTTAAAAACTAATCACATTCACAAACAAAACTTAGGAGAATTTAAGTACATACCAAGTGAGAAATAAAATAAGATTTAATGAGAGTTCAGAAGATAGGAAGAATTTACCTATCTTCATGGCTTCCTGTTCGTACATCTTTAACAGCTGCGAAACCACAAGGCACTCTAGCATATTTCTGCAAGCTATCCAATACCTTTTTACCAACTTCCAGGTAATATGGATCATTTGTGGCCTACCAGATATGAGATTTGAAGGATTAATCTGGGGGTACAACACTCAAAAATGAAATTTTAGAAAGGAAAACGGAGAAATTTTAAATAAATTACAGGAATAAAATAATTTAATTTAAATAAAAGATTAGAACTTAAATATGTTAAATTTCTTAATATTTTTATTTATTATTATAAAATGTAAAATTCAATTTTCTTCAAAAATTACATACACAGGTATAAGAAATTAATGAATGGCAGCACAAAATATGCCAAGAAAAACCTTCTATGTCATAATATTTGTTTCTTGTTTATAAAAACAATATATTTTAAGTTTAAAATTAATTTCAAGAGTTTGTATAGTTATATATTTCAACTAACCTAAATATATTTATTAAAAAGTTAGTAAAATAAATACTTGATTATACTGATGGCTAAATGCTAAAAAAGAAAGCTTTAATTTTTCATAAAGTGTTACAATGCAAAACTTGGAACCGAATTTTTAAAAAAGTAAATTGTGAACAAATTTGTAAATAAGGAACAACTTTATATAATTCCTCAAATAATAAGTGTTAGTTATAAAATCCTTTCAATGGATATTTCTATTGATTTGTTTCCTTTTATACATAATTTTCTGCATTAACTATCATAGTACTGTTATACAATTTCACTGGTAATCATGAGTTTAGTGTACTTGATATTATAATAATTGTCGTGACTGACATTCCAAGAACCAAGTAGTCTTTTTTACAAATAAACTCAAAATAAATGAACCGGACACTGTCAACTTTTCAGTTACTATTGCTATTTGTAAATTCTAAATGTAATAAAGGGAGAAAATAATATTATGATAGAAATTTTTTAATTAATAAATAATAAACTTCAATTCAATTCCATAAAAGGAATTGAAAAGGCTTGGTTAATCCACCATGGATTTTTTTACAAATTTAAAATTGATCAAATAACAAATAATTCTTTCTTCTGCATACATTTAAATATTTTAAAAATTTTCAAGTCTAACATTTAACATCCTTTATCACAATCATAACTGATAGCATTTAAAAGTCTTGAAATTTTATAGAATTATAACCATTTCAAGCTCTTATAACAATGAATAAGTCAGTAATGGTGTTTTTCTTTCTAGGATAGTGAAAAATAAGGAATTTAAGGAAATGATGGATTATAATACTATTTCTAAATGTTAATATTATTTACGAATGTCTTGAATTTAATAAAAATGCAAAGGATTGTCCTGAATGAAAAAGATTAGTTTCCATTCATTCTGTGAAAACCAAGAGTTAGAATGACAATCATTTTTTTTAAAGTTCTGTAGAGATGGTACTGGTTTTAATAGAGCTCCAGAACAAAAGTTCAATCACCTGTGGAAAGGGTGTACTTGAAAAACTAGAGCTAAAATTTAATTAACTCCATTTTAATTACAATATTAAGAATTATCATTAAGTAAGCAAATTGAAATAATCATCTAGAAGTAGATATACCAAATTATTGCATAAAAAATGATAATGATTTAAAACATAAAAACATATTATCAAATTAAAATATTCAGAATAAAAAAGAAAACTTTTTACTTCAACAAATAATCTCAATTAACTAATTTTTAATTGAAAAAAAACTGTTGTAGAAAGAATATCATTTTATAATATAAAATTTTATTTGACAACTATTATTTGTTCCACGAAATTTTGATAGAAATTTGATTAATTTGGTTATATTTTATTTTCCTAATATTTCAAAAAATTATTACATTCACCAAAATATGATGCATTTTCTGGGCTATTCTGGATTTATATATTTGCAAGCCACACACATACAGCATAATAAACTTTAATGAATTTAGTTTGTTCATTGTCCAGAACAATGATAGCAAGCATAAGACAAATGCACTCAAGTGACAAAACAACGATCATTTTGAAATTTTATTCAACTTAAAAAAATTAATTACTATAAATATTAATTAAACTTCGACATAAAAATAAAATTTCTACTTTTCTTAAATAAATTTAATTAAAAATAAATAAAAAGGTATAATTGTTTTACTAGGACATTATAAATAATAAAAGCAGTTTTAATGTTTTTTTCAGGTCAATAACATAAAAATCAAGATAACCAGAATTAAAAAAATAAATATTTTCAAACAATTTAAATGTTTATAACTATGTTTTTTTCTTTTTCTTTTTTTTTCTTCTTTAATAGATCATCTTCTTCTGACCTTTTTAAATTTTTATTTCCCATAAAATATTTCATAAATTATTTTTCATAACAAATACATTTTTAAATTAAATAAATAATTACTAAAAACATTTGATTGCATTAAATTTGTTAAAATTTTATTGAAATTTATTTTTGTTTGTAAAGAACTTTGATTGTAATTTTCTTTATACAACAAATAAGGTAATCGTACAATTTTGAACAAATTGTACAATTCATATTTTTATATAAATCTGAAGTTGGTAAATAAATTAAAAAAAATATTTATTACCATAATATCACTTAATTAAAAGCTAGAACATATATGCACACTTTCATTGAAAAAAATTCTTGAAAATGATGATGTTTTTTTGACATTTCCAAACATTTATTAAAAAAGTGTTTTAGATATCTGACTGAACCTGAATTAATAAGTAAAGAGAAAGAAGTAGTAGTAACAAAGAATGTTTCTGCTTAAATAAATATAAAAAGTAATAAAATGCTTTGATTTCATACATTTGAAATTGCATTTTGTGAATATTTTTAGGAGTGGAAAAGGTACATAACTGGCAAATGAAAGGTTTTTTATTAAAAACATAATATGGAATATTTCAGAGAAGTTAGCATATAAAAATTTATAAAAACAAATTAATTAAAAACGACCATTCTCTTAACAATGCAAAGAATGCTTTATGCTTTGACTTATGCCAACAATGTTTTAAATTCAAGAAATAATGAGTTTTGAGCAAAAAAATCCAAATTCTCTGATGTGCCACTTGTAAAGCATTATTTAAAAAATTTAGTCCATAACATAACACAATAAAAACAATGTTAAAAAAGTGAGTCAATTTTATTTTAAATGTACGACTATTTTTAAGAAAGCATCTCATGAGAATAGAATGTGATAGAGCAGCTTTGAACGTTTTCAACACAGTGGTACAATGACCAAGAGGTAGACTGGAAGAGATGGGTCGATTGCTTGGACTCTGATTTTGGTTTCATTAAAATCATAAAAAGAAGGTCCATGACCAAGAGGAGGACAGCTTGGTTTGATCTTTTAACGGCTGATGGGCTGTCAAGCCAGTTGTAAAGATGATGCTACCCTATTCATTAGGTTCAATACAAATTACTTGAATTTACACAAGAATTTAAAAAAACAACAATTGTTTTCTAAATTATAATCAATACCTTATAAAGAAAATAGGTACTCTCCACAAATTCTGGACGCAAAGGGTGTTGACCCCAATGAACTTGAAAGTCAACTGTAAAGGCCTATAAAATAAAATTATAATTAGCTTTATTTAGAGCAATTTAACAATTTTAAGTGAAATTTTATGTTATACCTCTGGTAAAAAGTTATGCCTCTGCATGACTTGATACAACATTTCATGGGTTTCTATAGCAGGTTTTATGTCTCCCTTTAAAACCTAAAAAGTGATATAACAATAAATGCCACAAATATATTTCAATAAATAAAGAACATATGATTTTTGTTAATGAATCATGCTAAGCAAATTAATTTTCAGCAAAATAAGAATTTTTAAATTAAATTACTGATTTTAAAGAAACATATTTTGACTGTAATGCATTCATATTTATTTTTTATAATAAAGAGGTTTCATTTTTAATTTATGCACCCTACAAATAGTCACAAAATGTTAAATATTTTTGATTTTTAAATACATCTGGAATTACAAAATAATATTTAAAAAGTCTAAGCACATAAATTAGACTATATAATTAAATGCAATCAATTGATATAACAATCATAAAAACAAAAAGATAGTCGTCTGTTCAGCTGAAGTATTTACCTGCAGTCCAGGCCAGAAAGCTAGTAAGGCATCCATGAAATTTCGAGAATTAGTCTGAGGTCTGTGCATATGAACATCAACAAGCAATGGACCTTGGCTCACATATTTCATAACAGCAGAATAGTGCTGCAAGAGACGATGGCAAATTTACAGCATTTTATTCAATAACAGAAAAACCATAATAAAGATATTCACTGGTTGTAATAATAACTTCTTTAGAACTAATTTTGATGTGTATATGCATATATTTAATAACAATAAAGGATACATTTAAATTAGTCATAAACATTAGAGGATTATTTAACTAGATCATAATAAAATAACCCCTGCCAATTTTTTATAACATTTTAGCTATTCAATAAGAAAGCTCATAGATAAATGTGAATTTTTTGGTACTTGGAAATTTTAGATACACTTTGACTTCACATACTGGCTCTAAGCCAACAGATGAAAGCTACTATAAAGCATTCAGAAATAAGCTTGGGTACTATCTTACAAGAGAACATTTTACATACACACAAATAGTGTGGTTCCTATATAATATTAGAAACACAATAACTTGTATTTTGTTCAATAATGCTTGAGATCAAACCTGGGACTTTCAATTCCAAAGAACAAGCCCCTACAATTAAGACTCAGTGAGTTCTCTAATACAATCTTACATTTATTGTAATTTCTGTTGCACAATCTAGCTTAGTCTATTAGTAAAGAAAACAATACATGAAGACTTTTTAAAAACCAGCTCATTCATTCTTTATAAGACAACTTATATAACAGCTTCCGAACTTCCCAAGTTTAATCAATTTAAATGAAACTGGATACTTAAAATAATACAAGATTAGCCAAGAAATCTATTTATCAGACATTTATACAAAAATCATTTGTATTAAATATTTTAGTTGTACAAAATAACTTTTCGTTACATTTCATTTGAATACTAATAAATAAAACAAGTATTAAAAAGATAAAATGTAGATTTTCGTTCTTTTAAAATCTAAGAACAAAGTTTATAACCAATTACATATATACTTTTTAGTTTAGGACTTAGTTCATTGCTCCACAGTCAACTCAGACACACAAAAGTGAATCAGATTGGATATTACAGTTTAAAGCAAATATGTTCGAATACCCAGATCTGAAGATTTAGAAAGTTATTAAGTCCAAAATAGTAATCATTCAGCTCAACATACATATACCTTGTATTTCTGTTAAAAAAAAGCAATTGATTTGATATGAAAATCACACACAACATGAGAAAATAAATGAGGAAACTGAAGAATATTTTTACTTGCTCATTCAACTAAATTATTTCTCGATGAAAAAGAATTGCAATAAACAAAACTAGTTTTTGAATGTCTTCTGTGGGACAATTCTAAATTTTCTGTGGGACAATTCTAAATACATTTTGACTTTTGTTAAATAAATTATTTTAATTTGAAAAATTAAATCGATTACTTAAAAAACCCTTTAATATAATATCAAGAATATTTTTATCTTTATTTATTTTAAAGTAATATTTATTAGTTAAATATAAACAAAGAAATTAGATAACTTATATTATTGCTAATTATCTATTTTTTGTAGCAATGCAAATGAACCAATTTCAAGTTTTATCCTACCACTATAAATAAAAATTATATTAATTTTAAATCTTTTATACCAAAATTTAAACATACAAAAGATCTGAATAAATGCATTATGTGTACATACACAATTATAATTGAAATGACAATTTCAATAGATGTCACAAATAGAAATGTGCCAAAATATCAATTTATCAATGGAAGATTATGAGTAAGGAGAAATATTATGAGTTAACAAAAGGAAAAAATTAGAAAATGTCCGTAAATTGCCCAAAATTCTTTTTTTTTTTTTTTACATTTCCTAAATAAAAATATTAGCCTGATTTAAATTTTTCTATGAACATATTTGTAATTCATTAATTTTAAAATAAGAACTGAAACAATGCAAATTGCTTTATTTTCAGAGCTAAGTATAAGCTATTTTTTATCAATTAAAATAAAGAATTTTAGTTCAATATTATCTTTAATAGGAAAAAATTAGGACTCTGATGAAAGATCAGAAAATCACTGAAGAATTTGGTAACAATAAATGAATGCAATGAAGTTTTACTATTTTATTTAAACATTAATAAATTTCATAAAATTACATGTATCAGTCCAATAGTACATTATAATAAAGCTATGGTTACCTTATTGAAGCGCTCTAAATAAACATCATCGCCCAGCAGAATATAAGCTTTCAAACAGTATTCATAATAAGAATCAATACCAGCTCCAACTCCACTATCTATAAAAAATAAAGCAGTTTTGTCATTGAATGATTTATTGAAGTTTACTTTAAATAAAAAGAGCTCAGTTTACCTCGCCTTATCCAGTCTCCGTTATGTATGTTGAGGACAGTCCCCATGAGATCACTTGTCCTGTGTCTCTGTTGCCACAAATAATCCATGGCAGCTCTTGCTTTCTCCTGATGAATGAAATAGGCTAATATTTTATCATCCACTGTTTATAAGATTTATATATTTTTACTTAAAAAATGTCAAGACTTGAAACAGAAATGAGTATATTACCGAACCCATAAAATGAAGTCCCCCCAATGTAAAAAAAATCCATCATAAATTGTAGAAAAAAATTTAATAGTGGTGTAAAAAGGCATTAATCTTAATATTTAAAATAGATTGTTTATAAATATTATAATTATTAATTTAGAATTCTATTAATATTTTTTTTTAAATTTATATTGTCCTTGCCGATATAAACTAACCATAAAGTGGATGTTTTGTCTTTTCATTTTGCTTTATCTTCTGTTCTATTGTCAATGCGTTAATGGCTAGAATCAATGAAAAACGGCGTTTTAAACCAATGCTTTTGTTGTCATTTAAGAGATTGTTTTATGAACAAAACTTCGACACTATTCTCAGATATTCCATGGGGAACTTTGCTTTGTTACTGTTGCTCAAAGAATGTGATTTGAAGGCAAGCAGCACCTTTGCCAACAAGTCAGTTTTACGACGCCATCACAATATGATGCGGTGTAGATGAAACGCTACCTGACGTCATGGATATTTTACACCAATGGAAATGGTAATAAAGTGATGTAATCATGATCTCGACTGGAAGGAAAGAAAAAAACCATTTTATGGTTAAAAAATAGTGCAATAGATTTTTTGGCTATGACCATTACTGATAATAGAATATGCTAAATATATAAAAGCACTTTATAATTTGAACGAAGGTTAGACAATGAGGTCACTATATATGAGTGGACACAACTTCCCTTACAATCTTTCATACCTTACTTGTATCCTGTTTTTAAGGTATCATCTACCTAAACTTGGAATTAATATTAAACTAGAACTTTTATATGGTTGTTTCAACATATTACATTACTAGTTGTTGTAAGGTCACTTTTAAAATTAAGCTTGGTCATTTTTGGCCTACATCAAAATCAAAAATATCTTTATGCTAGTGAAGTTCAATATATTAATTTTAGTAACACTTATTCATACAAATTTATTAGTTTTAAGAATAGCAGTTACACAATAAAATATTAAATGGCAGCTTTAGAAAAACTAAAAAAATTGTTAACATTAGGTGGAGAAGGATGGGAAAAAGCATATTGTTTCTTGAAAAAGAATTTGAAACTAATGTTATTGGAATAATATTACATTCTCCTATTTGGTAAGAGAAGGAAAATCTCCTTTTATGTCTGGCAGTTATAGCTGCAATTTAATTTTTTTTTTTGGTTCTTTATAAAGAAAAGCTGTCATTTATATTAAAAAAATGATTCATAAGGTTTTGTATTTTTTAACATTAGCATTCACAAAATAGTAAACCTTGGGATAACTTTAAATGAAATTTTAACAAAGGTTGTTTCCTCATATAGCAACAATTTTGATGAGGGGGAAGAACACACCATAATAGCGCCACTTCATGAAATAAACCAAAAGTTTCCTCACATCTTAATTAAATTTATACAATCAGAAAACAAACTCATATCTAAAAATATTTTGAAATTTTTTGTTTTTTAGAAATTAATACTGAGTTTGGCAAATTAATTTTCATTGCTTGTAAAGGATACAGTAATCTAATTTGTGACGTAATCCAATTTATAAACTGGAGAAGTTGCTGCTTTTGATGATAACAGCTTAAGATATGGAATTTTCTATCTCATTATGCCAGGAAAAGCAATTTTTTTAAAAATTTCAAATTTATCAATAAGAAAATGTAAAAAAGTAATTAACATATCAAAAGAAACATGAATAAAAAAGGAAAATTTATTTCATAAGTAATTGAGAAGCCTTTGATTGTAAATCAGCTTTTTGGTAAATGATATAAATGGAGTAAAATTTTGTGAAGAATACAAGAAATATCTGAAACTCATTTACTGAGTCATTTTTGAAATCCTTTGAATGGCTGCATGCACATCATGGTAAAGTGTAAGATTATGTCAGATTTTTTATAACTCCAGAGTTAATTATATAAACATTAATGAATTAATCTTTATAATCTCACATTTAAAAGTTTCAATCAATGAGAAACTCAACATTTGAAGACATAATATATATTAATAAAATCAGGTTAAAAATTTTTTTTATAACAGATACATACTTCAAAAATGGACTCTCCAGTCAAACGGCTTAAAGCAGCAAATTCTAGGATCATCGTGCCTGCACAAGCAGTGCAAGTCTCTCTGACAACTCCAAGCTTAGGAGATTTCAGACCATAACGAAGATTGATCTGCAGCAAAATCAACAGTTATATAAATAAAACCAAGCAATAGATTTAATAAAAAATAAACTTTAGAGATTAGAATTTTCATAGAACAAACAATGCTACTCACTCTTGGATGAGGCACACCAGTGGTTGTATTAAAGGCAGGAAGAAGTCGAAAACCAAGATCTCTGGCCATCTCCAGCAGCTCTCCTCGATACCACACCATCCTTTTCAAGTGATCTTGCAAATAAGATGCTAGAATATGCCCGCTCAGCAGGCCTCTATCAAAACAAAGACAGATTCAGCCTCAAAAAGATGCAAACAAGAGCAGTACAGAATGAAAAAATGTCACTGCCATTATAATTTTATATTGTTAACCAAAATTCTAGAACATGATCATAATATAGGAAGGTAAAACACAAATTTAATAAAATATAAAATAATTTACATAGTTAAATCTATAACTTAATAATCATACCCTAGCATTCGAATGTTAGTCTCAAATACAGAGACGACAACATCACTGTCAAAAGATACATCTTTTATAACTTTTTTTACAGCACGTTCAAATTCATCAAAATCACCTAGCACCTAAAGATATAAACAATAAAAATTTTCATTATTTTACAGTTAAAAAACAAAACAAAAGTAATTTATATAAAATTACCAAATAATAAATCAAACTTACCACTAAAGTATCCAATGTATCAACTAATGTTAATGAAAAGCTGAAAAGTATAAGTCTTATTATTTAATGAAAATTTTATGCATAAAATATGCTATATTGGCATGGAAGTAGTAACAAATTATGTTTAAATACAGTATACAAAAAATGTTTAAATATTTTGGACTAACAATGGTGTGTTTAACAAGATAAATAAAAAGGATACACTAATTGAAGTACTTTACTCATCAAAAATATATATTGTAATTACTTTTCTTATAAAAATATACTTGTATAGTATAAAACATACAAAACAAATATATTTTACAGATTTTTCTAATTTACCAATTAACCATACATAACATTTCTTTATGCAACACTCAGAAATTTTTTTGCAGTTTTTTAAGGCCAGTCTACACTCAATTCACATAATTCTTCAAAGTGCACATTACTATTATATTGCCAATAATTCAACACACTCTCTCTTTCCCAATTTTTATTCCTTTCTTTACTGTATACCTTATCACAATTTATATTATTATTAATATTCAGCGCAGAAATAAGGTCCAACCAGATTTTTTTAAATTAAAAGTGGATTTTAAACAGCATAATTAATCAAAATGAGTATTAACTAATAACTTAATACTAAGTTTACAATTTATCACTTCTTTGTGCATTATTCTGAACAACATTTCTACATTTAAGTGCAGAAACAAAGGATAATGGCAACTATTTACAGGACGAAAGTAAATTTTATTTCTTATCTTTTAATTGTACAATAGCAGATTTTACAATATAAGTAAATTGTAAATTTCAATTATGTTTGAAATTGTCATTAACATTATTTTAACTAGTTGGGTTATAATTTTTAATAACAAAATTCATCCATTTAAAATTTTTTTCAATAATCAAAGAGCTACATTAACTTATAGCATAACTGGGTATCTTGCCTTAAAAAATACTATTGCTTGTTTGTACTGTTTCCTCATTAGACACAAAATAATGTTTTGTGATTTATAAAAGTAGCTTGGAACCAATAACTAAACTTTAAAATCTATAACATTTATTAGAAAGTTTATAATTTTTGTAAGTTCTGCAATTTTCTACTCCAAAACTCAAATCAATTTAAAATTCAAATGTATGCATTAAAATGATAAAAAAAGGAAGCAAATGTTGAAGATTCAGAGCTGTTTGAAATCAATTATTATTTTTGCATTTAATATATAAATGCAGCCCATTTTATACTTTTACATAAGAGAATAATTATGCATAGCTGAGGATTTTACATCATTAAATCTATCAACAATTCAAAGAAATAGTAAAAAAGCATATCTGAGCTATATAGAGCAAACTGTTAATTTAAATAACTAAATGTAAAAAAAATTGTAGGATGTAAAGATTAAAATAAAATAAAATTTGGGATCTTTTTAACAATATTAATGCATATACAGTTGATGAAACTATTTGAAAATTATATAACACTTTACATTAGTTATTAATAACTAAATTGGGGAGACAGTATTAAAAATGTTAATATATAAGTACAAAGCCTTCAAAAGCCTTATTTACCCAACTGTAAATTAACCTTCTGCATATTTTTAGTATAAGATACTCCATATTTTCCAAAGTTAGAGGTTTGGCCAGTAAAACAGATAAAAGATGGAATTAGTTTTAACATTTAAATCAGAAGAAACTATTCAATAGGAAAAATATACTGAGTAAAGAACTAGCTAAATCAAAAGATACTAAGGGAGAAAAAATGGAATAAAACCTTCGTTCAAGCACTATTATTTTTTTTAATGAATAATAATAACATATGCGGTTTAACATTTTAAGAATGTAGGATAATAGCAATTTGTGATCAATGAGAATGACAGTACAAAAAGAGACAAATAAGCAAGATTAAAAGTAAATTTACTTCTGTTCCTTTACCAGACACTCAGTAAAATCCAGCCATTAAATTCTAAATATGGAATCAGAGCAATTTAGAAGACCGTCACTGTTCACCTAAACATGATGTTGTGTGGTATATAATACAATTTTCACATTTCATTCTGAATTAAAAACACTACTTTTTGCTACAGAAAAGCAAATAAATCTTGATGAAATTTCACTATATATGTAGTTTGGAACTCACCTTACCTGAACTCAGTAATATTCCTTCATGATGAAACTCAACACTTCAGGCTGTTCTTTGACTGTTACAAGTGAACACTGAAGAATTCAGGTAATTCTGTAGTAGCTGGGTTTTTTGAGTATATTTTTTGGCATTAATCAACAGCTCCTCTAGTAAAAAAACAGCTAATGTTTTCTTTGACATTGAGAACCTATAGCTCTTCAATATCATTAATAGTGAGTGTTGACATTATTTGCCTTCTCTTCAGAATCTCGACAAATGGAACAATCTTTTTATCAAGTTTGTGCAACAGTATCTTTCAAGTGATACTGTGAATGTACATGCCATGTAGCAGTATGGCATTATACAGAAGAAAGATATAAATTTGTACAAAGTAAAACACTAATATTTCTAAGAAACAGTCGCAAAAAATATCATGCATTTTATACAGAGTAACAAAATATGAAAGATTTGCTAAAAATCTGAGAAAAAAATCCTCGTGAAACCTGAAATATAAAAGTGAGAGAAATGGATTGGATGTGTACTGTTACATAAAATGAATCTCTCAAATTTTTGAGTGAGATAAAATCAGTTATAAAGCTTGATACAAATGCTTAAGGTATATTCAATACCCCTAATGGAATGAGTGATTGAGAACCAGAATACTTTCATGTATCTAGCCAAGAGTTGGGCTCTACCAGTTAAGATCCAAGCTGCTCGGTGCAAGTCTTTGTAATTTAGAAGCAACGACCAAGCAGTCTTCTCCTGATAACTGACTTGCAGAAGTGGCATTACACTTGAACTGACCTTGACCTTATATATTACCCAGGCTTCTTAAGTAAATGAATTTTTGCTAAGTTGAGATTCAATCTCATAACCTCGCAATAACGAGAATGGCACCTTAAACAACCAGGCTACTGTAGTCTTAATTTCAAATAGAAAAGGAATAATAGTCATCTATACACTTTATTGCCCCAAAATTCTATTCAACTGGAAATCCTTAAAAAATTTTAGAGTTTCCTTTAAATTTTCTCTACACAAGTTATCCCAAAATTAAACTTACTTTCCTAGAGCATCATCAACATCTCCCCGATTAGGTTCAATATCACGATACCTTCCCTTACAACTCAGAGGCATAAGCTCGTCTGCAGGATATGCATGATCCTGAAAGTCAGAAATATAAGTACCATCATTAAAAAAAATATAAAACACCATTAGTATAATACTAGCTTAAAAAAAATCTAGTTAGATTTTTGATTTTTACCAACTTGAACTGCCATGCAGCTTTACTTTATTTTTTAATCATTTCCATAACATGACAAAAATAAGCAGCTTTAATTACAGAATTGAATAATATTTACCATGAAGCTTACAGTCATGCATTATTACTATTATTATTTATTTCATACATTTATATAATAAATTAAGTTAGGTTGTATAAAGCATTATTAATTTTTTAAATACAGAATACTTCCTATTAACACAAAAAGTTAACAATACAACTGATGATATTACATTCATTGAATTTTCCTATTGAAAATTCCCAAAAAAATACAATTAACATTAAGTTACATTTCAAAATTTTAATAGAAAAAAAATTATATAGATCCGTTCTAGACTATAAACTGTGGATGTATAAATCTAGTTCATACTGGGACACAATTCTTTTGCAATGTCGTTGTGGCTTATCCTCTTTAAAGATCTGACATTCGTCAGATCAACTCCAATAAATTGTTGACAGTCAGAAAGTTGATGACTAGCAGGGGATCTGAGGATAAATCTTCCTGGGAAAGTCGCAATCCAGAATATGTTTCGGTTTTGGTGAGGCTGGAGGGTCACAGAAAATTTTACAAGTGGGATAATTTAGATGTCCACTTGAGAATCTGGACAAGGCAGTCTGAAATTTTCGGTCACATTTTATTTCCAGAAGAGTTTTAGAGTACCATTGGTAAGTGGGTGGAATTTGCCAGATTGAATGTAGTCTAGATTTTTCACTAGAGTAATGTTCCTGATATGTAAGTGATGAACCCGTGGATGTATTTTCCTCATTGACCTCTTTGGTCAGTCGATCTATGGTCTCATTGCCACTAATATTTACATGGGATGAAATTCCTTGGAGATGTATATCATGGTCTTGGGAGATCATTTTTAATTTCAGCAGAATAAATAAACTCTTTTCATCTTTTGTAGAGGATCCGTTTCAAAATTTTACTTGCAGCCATTTCCAGTTAATTTAAGTTTTAATTAACACTGATTTAAAATCATTGAAAAGTTGCTTTTACCATGATGTATACGTCTCGGAAATTCTGCTTCCAGAATAGGGATGTGTTGTTCTTTCTCCTCTTTAAAACTGCCATCAAATGATAAATTTTGAGAGCAAAGAAAAAATTTGTGTATGGTATTGAATCCCCCTTCTTTTTTTACATACTACACAATTTAGCAAGAGAAAATGATATTAACCTATCACACACACACAACACATAAGAATAGGTTTTGTCAAGTAGTCTGATTGTTGGTGGTTGCTATGGTAGCAAGAGATACATGTTACAAATATGAATTAAGGGTTCATAAATTGGCAGTATTTAGTATTGTTCTAAAACAATAGGTACTGCCAATATCTCATGTTATTCTCATATTTGAAGTACTGAAAGTAGCATGTGCATTTTTATTGATAGAAGTTATGCACTACTTTGTTACTGACTTAATTTTGTTTTGTTTTATATTTTTGTTTATTACCTTAAAATATATTTTCAATTATAATACAAATGTTTCACTCTTGCAAATTAATTAAAAATTCAGTTGAACATTATAATTATTGAAATTTGATTATTATGATAATTTAGTAGTTAATAATCATAAAAGCTTATAAAAATATTTTGCTTGAAAGATTTTGTTACAAATTAATTTTACTTTCTGTGTTCATTATTTCCTTTTTACATTAAACCACTTTTAAATTGTAAAATTCAAATATATAATCAAGATATAAAACAAATTTTCAAAAATAATGACAAAAAAAGATTGCCTAAGCCCCCACCAAAGCATACAGTAAACCAAGACAACATACACCTTTCTTTTGATTAGTGAAAATGAAGTAAGTCTGGTTTCCCGAGCAATAAATAGGCACAAAAAAGTTGGTGGGAGATATTTTTATGTCAGACAAACAGTATTTCATCTTGATTTGCAATAAAACAATATTTTTGCCCACAGCAGCACAAATGATTAATTTTCTTAACATACTTTAGACCAAAAATGTATTTTAAATGATGAAAGGAGTTCAAACTTTGATTTTTAATAACTTGATAACTAAAAGGACTTTTCAAGCATTCCACAGCTTATTTTGCAGCACTTATTTTTTCATCAAAAGATAGATTTTTAAATCAGATTTGGTTTGTAACGATAGATAGCCTTGCCAAATAGTAAACAATAAAATGTTAAGTGGATGTTCGGGGAATGCAAAATCTGGAATTCAGAAGAGCACAGAACTTACATTCTGATTACTTGCGATTGAGCCACTTAAGAAATTTAATTTTAGCATTGGAAAATGCAATAAATTGTCATTGATGTTAAAAATTCATTTTTAACGAAATCAAAGTTCTGGAAAAAAATAGAACAATCAGAAAACTGAAATAATTTTGCTACAATGTAATTATCATGCAAAGGCACATTTATCTAACTACTTTTAGAATTTTACAGTTTTCCAAGTAACAGATTAATTATTATTATTATTAAAATAACCCTATTATTTGGCATATTGTTTATAAAACTCTTAGGCATAATTTAACTCTATGCAAATGAAATGTCATTTGTTTTCTAAATTTGTGAGTACTTGGAAACATAGATTTAAAAAATTATGTTTTTAAGATATGAATACACTACTCTAGACACAGAATTTTTTCCATCATTTCATGGAGATATTTATTTTTATGTGAAGCTTCTTTTATTATCTTGCCAGGTGATGTAACATGGTCCATAAATAACAACATAAATTAATTTTAACTACTTCAATTTAAACACCAGCTATTTACTTAAAGAAACTTATTTTTATCTATAAAATAATTCTTAAATAAACAAATAGCTGACTCATTTTTGCTGATTAAGAAGCTTATTGTTTACTTAATATTGTTATTAAGTGATTTTTAACTAAGCCACTAAAATAAAGATTCATGAAATGAATCAATAAATAAGCAATGAGAAAAAACTCATATTTATTCTTTTTGCTGATTTTTGGTTAGGATAATCTGTTTGCTATACTCCTTAATCAAAAAGGGAGTTCAAAACGTGATGGTTTAAAGTGTTCATGAAGCAATGTATTTGAAATTGTCCAACAAATGCAGGAAAACTAAAATATTGCCAGCAATAAAAAATTCATGATGCTCTTAAAAACAATTTTTATTCTTCAAAAATCTTCTACATAAATTATTTATAATAAAAAAAAGTGAAACTATAGCATTCAATAAAATATTTTTTAAACAACATTAAAAATAGCAACAAAATACTTGTGGCAAAGTTTAAATGGTTTCAAATAATTTTTGATTATGTTGCTTGTTTGATACATTAATCATTTAATAATTATTTTTTTAACTTAAATATTTAAATATTTGCATATGATGTGTGGTTTACACACACACAACTTAAGTTTTAAAACTATATCAGAAATTGTCTTTAGGAAATAAGTATACATGCATACAAAAATTAAAACAATGAAAATAAATAAACTATTATAAATATTGTTTTTAAAATACCAATGTGTGTGTTAATAATAAAATAAAATAACTTTACCATATAAGCTTGATAAGCATGGTAAAACATTTCCTTGGACTGATCCCTACAAAAAACAAAAATTATAATAATCTCTTTTGAAAACATACATTTACAGAGAATATACATATTATACCATATCAGAAGCTATATTTTTAATGAAAACAAAATTAATAGCAATTCAATGCTGATATAAAAATCTCATGATATTTTAGATTACTCATGATATTATATTTTATATTATGAACATTTACCTTTTAAAATTATTTAATCATTAAATAACAAATTATGGAAGAAATTACCCTCACTAGTTTTTTCACTCCTTATATAAAATATTGACCCTTCTTCACAGAAGTGATCCAAAAAAGTAACCATTTATTTCTCAGGAAACTTTAAATATTTTTATTACACATTTACTTTATTTCTTCAGATAGCTTTTGTTCATTGCTAGAAAGTAAATTTCACTTATACAAGATTATTCTTTACAACCATATTTCTCCATATTCTAACTTACACTAATCAAGAAACCACCTGTCGCTTAAAAAATAAATGCTTGAAAAAATTTGTTGAGTATTTAAAAATCAGAAGAAACAATAAAAGTATATAAAAGTATAGACATATATAATTTAAAAAATAATTGAATCGATTATGAAATAGAAGATTTAATATCTAATTCGATTAATTCACATTCAAGAAGTGGACCGTTTTAATCCACTGTGTTTATTATTTTGTCTGCGGAAGAAAATTAAGCACATTTTTTGTAGGGTAAAAGAAAAGAAAAATAAGTATCTATAAAATTCTCCGAATTGGCGCGTAGATGAAACGGCGAGCAGCGCATAGTGAGTGACGTAACAACCGCGGATGTGCACGGCAATTCGCGCACTTCCTTTTCAATAAAATTAATGGTAGCAGAAAAAAAAATCAAATAGTAAATTGTTCCAGTTAGGGCGTTATTTTGATTACAGTTTAATTTCAAATTTAAAAAAATATTATAAGGGAAGAAAACAACATAGACATTTGCTCATATTCATTTAAAAAAAAGGCCACTATAAAGCATTGAACTATAGAACCAATAGAAAATATTCAACAATATAATTTACGAGACTAAAATAAGCATTTTCCAGATGAAACAAGCTTAAAGAAAAGGTGCCAATATGTTCCCTAACTTGTTACTTATCAACTCTCTGTGTGTGCTAATTAAAAGAGAAAGGTCTGAAACACTACACATTAATAAATAAAATCGTCATTCCGTTTAATGCAGGGGTGCACAACCTTTTCAGAATGAGGGGCCAAAATATGAAAAAAGATCAAGTCGAGGGCCAAAGCAGCTCGTAAATGTTATAACATGTTATAAACGTAAAAACGCTTTTTTGTGGCAATACGCATGTGAATTACAATTATTAATTTACTTATTTTACTCATGCAAACATTATACAATGAAGGAATAAAACACAAACATTATAGATATGCTTAAAATACTTTATTTCTAGAAAAAAACTTGAAATTGAATAACAGGAGAAAACTTTTTGGTATTTATACAAAAAACACAATTTAAATTTTGAAAAAAATTAGTAAAATTTAATGTGATGGCTGTGACTGAATATTTGAAGTTATTGATATTATGTTGGGCTTAAGATTCGTTGTGGCAATACGTAAAACAGAAGAAAGGTTCTCATCTGCTATTCTGTTTCTTATTTTTGATTTGTTTAAATTCATTAAAGAAAAAGTTTGCTCACAAATGTAAGTAAGTTGCACATGCAGCTGCATTTTGAACTCCTATACGAACATTCATACTCTCGGGTAGCCATGAAGAGAACAAACTGAAAATCCGCGTTATAAAAAGATGAACTTAATGAACAGATGTAAAATATTTATTCTGATGTAGAATTGTTTTCCTATCAGATTTTTTCTTTTGTTTATTTGAAAGAGTCTCATTTCTTTTTAAATTAGTCTTATTTTATTAACATTCGCGGGCCAACTTTAAAGGCGACGCGGGCCATAGGTTGTGCATCCCTGGTTTAATGCGGAGAATTTTTGTTCGGCTTCCTGAATAGAAATCAGCTTCGGGATAATTTCAATAACAGCTGGTTCATTTCGATATTTGTAATTAATTTAAAGAGTAATAGATGCTAATTTGAACTCTCGGTAAAGTTGCTTATGCGTGTGGCTGAGTAGATAAAGGAACTGTAGAATATTTTTTTAGAAAAAATAACACTTTCTTTTTTTCCATGTTTGAAAAAGCATTGTTTTCATCCATTGGTTTGCATTTACACTTACTCCTATACGCCAACAGGAAATGCATGAAAGCACAGATGAAAGGAATTTCAATATTTCGTAATCAAAATTCAACACTTCATTTTGACATTCACAACACCTAATTTGTTATTGAGATCGTATGCATACTTCTCGCTCTTTCTTCCAGCAGCAATCACAAGGCAATATTATGTTTACTTTTGAAACATTCGTCCGAAGACATCGGATGTTGGGGAGGATTTATGTGAGAATTCTTTTTATTATTGTAGAGAGTATAAAGAATTCCCACCATCGATGTCATATTCTTCCATTTGTTAATACCAATATTCTGAGCTTGACTAAAGCAGGGGCCATATCAGAGGTCCCACCCAAAGAAGTTTTAGACGCGGGCCCTGCCAACGATCTTTAACATTTTCCCATATCAACCGTGGCCTGTCTCTTTCCTGCAAACTTTTCACCAGATTTTCGTTTCCGTATCTGTAAATCTGTTTTAGTCATCTTAATTGAGATGGACTGGTTGAGTTCTGTAGCAAAAATAAAAATATAGTAAAATACGAAATCTATATTTAATAATTGAATTATGAGCATACTGAAATCTTGATCACTATCAGGCATGTACTTGTAAAAAAACAAAAGTATTGAAATATTTAACTGCAAAACTAGGAATAAATTCAGGAATCTTAAAAGCTTCTCCCTTTTGCACTGAATCATATTGATCATTGAAGAATTCCAACAATTTCAATTCATTTTATTGAAGAATGAATTCTTAAATATCACTTTCATGACGTGTGTAGTTAGGTTCCATTTGTACTTCACATTTTCTCATTATGAACCAAACTTTTAAAAACATAGGAAAAATTAAATATTTAACATTTTAAAAAAAGGTTTTACTCAAAAGAATTCTACTTAAAGTACGCATTTAAATAAATTCTAACTACACGTTCAGTATTTAATTAATAAACAGAAAAATTAATATGTTAATATTTTTCCGGAGCCGATTCCGTCGAGAATTTGTCGCAGTTGCAGAAACGTGTTGAAATGAATATTCTGAAAGAAGACGAAAAATATTTAATTCGAATACAAAGAACAACCTCTTGACAATTTAAAAACCTTGGGGAAAAAAAAAAACTGAAAAAGAATACATATGTTTTAAATAATTAAAGTTATAAATCATTCAAGTTAAGTGTTTATATTTTGAAGAAAAAAATAGCGCGTTAAAATGAAATCACAACTAACATTATGTGAAGTAAAAATATTAATTATGGAATGAAGTTTGAAATAACATACAAGCATTGTTAATGTTTTCACTTCCGTCATTTTACATTAAATATCACTAGTTAGTTTTAGAAAGCCAATATGTATATACGAGGGTCACTCTGAAATTTTTGAGATACAACCAGGTTATTAAAGTTATACTTACAAAATTTTATGTGTGTTCAAAATAGCCTCCTCCAGCATCAATGCACTTTTTTAGACGAATTTTCCACAGATTAAATGCCTCAAGCCATTCATTTCTTCGAATAGATGAAAGAAAAATGCATTTATAGCCACATCCATCTCTTCTTCTGAATGAAAACGACGTCCACGTAAGTACTTTTTAGATTAAAGAATAACCAAAAGTCGCACATAGCTAGATCAGGTGAATACGGCGGATCTTCGATCACTTTAATGTGTTTTTGTTTAAGAAACTCGAACTGTTCATCCGGCTGTATGTGAAGATGCATTGTCATGGTGAAGCATGAGTCCCCTAACATTCAGTTCTCGTAGAATTTCTGGAAGATATTAAGTGGTATACCAGTTTGCTGTTACTGTCCTTCCAACTGGATGGCTTTGACCCATCCCGTACTTCTGAAGAAAACGGCATACATCACTTTTTTCAGTGTGCGTTGTTTTTTCACCATTGTCGGCGTGAGATCATCTTCAAAGACCCATACTTTGCTTTCTTGACGTGTTGGAACGTCAAAAAACGGTTGTGTGTTCATCCTGAAGAAAATGGCGACCTCTTCTAAATTCTCTAAACCATCTGAATACAGTAGCACGAGCTGGAGATTCATCACCAAACGCTAATTACAACCGTTGAACGCATTCTTCTTGATTGAATCCTGCTTTGAAATCGTAGAAAATCATAGCGCGAAAATGTTCTCGCGTCAACTCCATTTTCTCTTCTGTTTAAAATTTATTCCACGCTCAACAAGTTGAAGTAAGTCAGTAAAAAACCGTCTTCTGTGTTAAAATACTTTGTACTTTAAAATTAAACCGTTATTTTTATTTTGTAAATTCTCGTCAGCGCGTATCTCAAAAATTTCAGAGTAACCCTCGTATAAAATATACGTGCGCGCGCGTGTGTGTATTTATATAATTAATCTGCAACAATGACACAGTATATTAAGCGTGTAATTTCTACAGAATGTTATTATCTTAAAATCATTTTTATTCAAATAAATTATTTCACAAATAAAATATAGGCAAATATTATTTTTCTGGTTTGCTCTCTTCAAGAAAGTGGAAGAAAACCTTACTTTTCAACCTTGGTAGCCGAGAGTTAAATTGAAAGGCAGCCAGATCTCAATTATCTAGGAAATAATCGTTCAATTTGGATCTCAAGAGGTGAGCAGAGGTGGTCGATCATCGGTCAGCAAGAGGTGATTCCAATAATAGAGTGTGACAAATATAGAGGAACACGGCCGCTATTTATCAGGAGCGATAGACATTTTCCTGCACACTTCATCAGTAGACCGTAAGAAACAAAAGACACTCTTATTTTTTTATATAGCAGGCTTGATTAGTCAGTGGTCTAAATTTCGAAAACAATTTTGAATTTCAACTAAAAACGCAGAATGATGCATGTAAACTGTCAAAATAAAATTTACATTATTTTAAACTGAATGAATAGATACTGAAATTAAACAGTTATTAAAATTAAATAATCAGAAATTAAAATTGTTGAGGGAGAATTATGATGAATTCAATTTTTAATTAGAAGTTTACCCTTTTAGAGTGATGGAAAAATTTATCTTCATAAAAATACAATTAAAAAGTAAAACATTCTTTTCTTTAAAAAAATAAATAAAGCTTACCCATGCCTAATAATGAAGTAAGGAGACTTACTATTTCTCTGAATTGCGAAAATTTTGTAACAAAATAGCCTGAAAAATAATCGGAAACAAGCAAAAACCAGCCAATCGAATAGGGAATCGGTAAAAATTGCGTTCACGCAAATAATGTAGAAATGTATAAATAAAGTCATTTTAAGGGATGAAACTGCATATTTAATCTGTTTCATAAGAACAGGCGACTCTCATATAATACAGTTCCTAGAAAATAACATTGCATGAAACCAAGTTTTACGAGACCTCCTTACTGAAAATACATAATTATATTCAGTGGCTCTCAAAAGTGTTCGTACAAATTAAAATCTTGTAGAAAAAGTGCAGTAGTCCGAAATTGAATTCGAATATAAAGGCAATATATATTTTTTTCTATATCTCCACCGTACCATTCTGAAACTTTTTGTTTCTTAATATTGACTTATTTTCTTTTTCTAAAATTGAAAATGTAAGAAATCATAGATAAAACAAGCCACAAAAGTTATTGTACACCAAAACATTTTCGTAAAATTTTATGAATAAAATTATCATCTGACACTTTTTTAATTTTTTCTTTTTAGTGACGTTTAAAAAATCGTTTGACTTTATTATTTGCTGTCTTAAATAATCCGTTATATTTTATATAATATTTAAAAAATAGCTCGCGTAGGTGTAAAGAAACAACCGACTGCATTCGAAAATTGATAATTTTTTATCATAAGAATGGAAAATCTATCCGAGATATCGCTAAATTAGTAAATTTTCTGCTCTGCAAAGCAGTACGTGATAAAGATCTTTAAAAGAAAATCGGACTGAAAACAAGGTAAGAAGTGGTCACCGTTAGAGATTTACAGTTAGAAAATTTGTGAAAAATACACGTTTGAGTACTGTAAAGATTTCTACAGAAACATTTTCGACTTCAATTTCTGAAACTGTTCAACGAGGACTCGGATCAGCTCGAAAAAAGTTTTTTGCAAATCTCAGGCTGTACTTCGCAAATCAATGATAAATAAGCGTATTCATGTCTTATTAGCAGATGAAAGCAAATTTAACATTTTTAGTTCCGATGGACATCATCATCATAATGAATGGCGCGACAGTCCCGTGTGGACCCTGGCCTTCTGAAGGAGGCGACACCAGTCCCTTCTTCTGAGTGCGACACCTTTCCAGTTTCTGAGGTTGATGGACTCGAAGTCCTTGTGGAGGCAGTCACTCCACCTCAGTCTTCCTCTGACATCCGAGGGCTTTGACAAAGAGATTTTCTTTGTAGTGCGGGTGTCCTCATAAAATGCCCGGCCCATTTCAACCGTTGGATTTTTTGGAATTTCAGGATGTCCGGTTCTCCGAGGTATAACTCAGAGTTGGTTCTTCTTCCCCAGGCTCCACTGTCGTAGAAGATGGAGCGCAGAATCTTCCTTTCGAAAGTTGCGACTGTCTTTTCGTCGGCCTGGGACAGGGTCCAGGTTTCAGTAGCATAAGTGAGAACTGACCTGATTAAACTTTTGTAAATCAGCAACTTGGTGTTTCGTCTGATGTAGTCCGATTTCAGAAACTTCCTTGAGCCGTAGAAACATCTATTGGCTGCAATTATTCTCTTTCTTAATTCTGGGGAAATGAGATTTTCAGAGTTGATATCTGAGCCTAGGTAGTTCCGATGGACATATCGAGAAGAAAAAAATGAGGAACTTAGTCACAAGACCTTAGTCGGAACACTAAAGCGTGGCGGTGGAAGTGTCCTTGTGTGGGGGTGTATGTGAGCATCAGGATTATGGTATTTCTTGATGACATAATGAACCATACCCTCAGTAACGATAACAACACAGCCTTCAATCGACTTAGCAAATTGCTCACACGGCATCAAGTTCACTTTAGTTCCTTCAAGCAGCGGTTTTCATGGCACCTATTCACATCGCCCCTCCAAAGACAGTTTTCAAACATTTTACAAGCAAAAAAATATGATATCCGTGCGATTTACACTGATTCTGATTTGACTGGGTCTGAAATGTGCGACGTCCTCACTGGAATGTCCCAGACGAAGATCCGTCGTGTTTGTCAATGGCAGCAGAATCACATAAAAAAGGCCTTGATCGCTATGTCTTCCAAGTGAAATGATAATATCTCTGGTGGTGACACAGACCAATTACTAGCATGACTGACTCTCTGACCAGAATCAGAGCTTTATTGCTTTGCCCAGTAACTCAGGCAATGCTGGGTGGACTGTCATATTACCGGAGCTTATTAATTGTTATCTTGTGGCTGAAAAGACACAAGAAATAACAAACCTTTCTGCATCTGCAGGTGATGCCTCTGAAGTAGACCTTGCTGAAAAAGACAAGGGAACTCAGAGGCAATCGAGTGAAGGGGCAGCAATGAATCCTTCACAGGAGGTAGAAGTGACCTCCAAACCATCTTCTTCTGGTGAAAGTCAGGAAGCTATCGCTAGCATGACTGACTCTCTGACCAGATGGGACTGTTTCAGCAAGACCCTATCTGCAGGAAATGTCATACGCAAGAGGAAACGGCCAAGCATATCATTTACGAATGCGAGGCTCTTGTCCTCCCTAGGTTAACATCTTTAGGCATCATCCATACCAGAGAGTTACACCTAGACTCCATGAAAGGGTTATCGGACTTTATTAATAAAGTGGGTGACCCGAGCAACTGGAGCTAGTAAACATTGAATTTGGAGTTAATTGTTCAAAATGCTGATAAAAGCAGAGGTGCCCAATGACATACAAACCCAACTCTAAGAAGAAGAAGAAGACAAACCAATTATTTTGTTTGATACTCTCGGGATTTTGATGGCACTGTATTCCTCATTATACAAAATGCTATTCATTGTGTCCTTTGTAACAAAAGGCTATGACGTCATAAACAGATGTGCGGCCAACTCTGCTAGGTAACAGGCAGAAGTTGGGATTTCTTAAAGCTTGTGAATTTTCCTCTATAGAATTATGAGTGAATTGCAAACGGAATCTATTATTTTTTATTACAAATTTTAATTTTTAATTTAAAATTTATCATTTATTACAAAAACAATTTACATATTTTCATGTGAAAGTAGAATTGTGCATTATCTTAAGATGATTAAAGTTCTATTATAAAGTGTGATACTAACACAAATTTGTACAAAAATTTTTTAATTTTCTGATCATGTTAGAGCGGAAGAATATCATAGAAGGTGTGATAATATGTAACCAGAAACAAAAATTTAAGGTTTATAAATAAATATAAGCAAAACCTACCAATGTATTAGTTACATGAAAATCCCATATAAAAATGGGGATTAAATTATGCGGAGTAAAAAATAAATCGCTTGATTTTGCAATGAATACAAGCCCATCCGCGAGCCAACTTTCGCGAATCCCGTTGGAAAATGTGCTTTTGGAACAGAACTGCGATTTGGGAGGAGAGAAAGAAAAAAAGTGCTTCCAGTTTCACATCTCCCATAAAGATCGGCCAAAAACAAATCAGATGAAATCTGGAATATTCGAGTGATATTAAGAAAATATTAAACACTGAAATCGTCATCCGCGGCACACACTGCACAGAGACGATGTACAGGGTGATGTTTTTTAAAGTGACAGTGTTTGGAGCGCCCTGTAGCGCGATCTAATAGCCGGAATGGCACCAAACTCTAGGTATTCAGACTAATCAAGACACGGGAAAAATGATTTCGTGAAAAAAAATTTTAGTTCCAAAAATCGCCGATAGGACATTTGCGCTTTACACTGTATAAAATGTGAGAAAAGAGAAATACTGACACATACAATCGTACAATTAAATTACTAATGTCTATTTATTACATTAACTTCCCCGGTGAGGAATGAGACCCCATTCCATGTGAGCTCCGTTCTCAGAAATAACACCGTGCATTCTGCGTACAGCGTTCCCCACAGCCGAACGTAACATGTCACGAGGAATATTCCGCACTGTCTTTCTTAATTTGTCCTTTACAATAGACAAATTTGATACTCCGCCAACATAAACGCACGTTCCGGTAACGTGAGAGGCATGGCCACTGGAGCTCATTTACTTCAGCTGAGATTATTTGTCTACTACTTGCTTTTATAGCCCCTATTACTGGCACTGTCATCGAACAACATTTGCATTTTGCTTTGGTACCTGTGTTTTATGCTAATTCTCGTTATTGTAAACTACAGCAGCGCCACAAAGTGCCCTAGCGGTGACTTTTGAACTAAAACTTTTTTTACGGAATTTTTTTCCCATGTCTTGATTAGTCTAAATAACAAGTTTGGTGTCATTTCGGCTATTAGATCGCGCTACAGGACGCTCCAAACACTGTCACTTTAAAAAAGATCACCCTGTAAATGGCAGAAGACAATATATTTATTCAAAAATCGGAGCTGTTTCTTTATATAAGAAAATATACATTGTAAAGATGCAGGAAGACGTGCGTGATGCTGTAAACACTTCTACCTTTACCACAAGAGCCTCTTTCTTGATGCGGGATGAGTTCCGTGGCGACATAAAACATTTGCAGTAAGTTCGAACGAGATTTATATCACGGTTTCAATTAATTATCAATGCCATCATCAGAGAATTTCCAAAGGAAATCCATTCTTTATTTGGAATTAAGGCTTCCTGATATTTCTTTCATTCCATTCCTCTTGTTTTCAATTCAGGCTCTTATATAAAAAAAAGCGACGATCGATTGTGTGAGTCTAATGTAACAGTATTTTTTTAAATCAATGACACAAAATTAAATTTCGCTGTTTTTATAGTTGTTCCCCCCCCTTTTGTGATGTGTGATCGTAACCTTCTCGTGATCGTTCTTTTAACAGACAAAATTACCACCAAGCCAACAAGCTTCAGCCTTGTTTAGCATTTAGATTGTTTATCACTTTTTAATCAATATTTGCACCAAAAATTCGATTTAGTATAAATTAAATATAAAAAATTCTGAGCCAACAAAATCATCGTATATTCGATATATTACTTTCGCTTCTCCGTAAAAAACATGCTATTTCTTTAGGATCAAAATCGGAAGTATAATGGAAAAGTACCTGATATTTTAAATTCCGTCTATATTTTCCATAAATGCATTCTATATCAATTTCACTTTGTTTTGCTTGCTGCGTTACGGTCATTTTTAGCAACCGAGTGCCAATTCGATACGGATCAGCGCTTTGAAGTTGATTCCGCAAGATCTGTGATGCAGATGAAAATCGGTTGTTGTATTTGTTGCTTATGACACTTGGACAAGCCAAGCTCGCTCTGCCGTTGGCAGTGCGAATGAAGTCAATATGAAGCGTCTTTCGTTTGGTTCAGAGCACCACGAAGGAAAAGTACGACTTTAGATGAAAATCGGAAACACATGAACTGAAGAAGACAAACTGTCTCCTTCCAGCATATTTAATAGATCATAAATCAATTGAAAAAAAAAATGAAATGAAAAATAAAAATTTCATTTAATAGATTTCATTAAAGTCTGCTGTAACAAAACCCCTATATTTTTAAGTAATTAATTTTACTTGCCTGTCATTGATAATTTATTGAAAAATAAATATAACAAAATTAATTTTCCGATAAATCAGCCAAGTTTGCAACACGTATTTATATATTAGAAGCATCCAACGTAAAAAAAAAAAAAACAAATACTTTTAGCACACTTTTTAAGTTACAGAAAAATGTTTCTGAATTTATATCACTTATTTACGAAAATTAGTTGGCACCAATATGAGAACTGGAGATTTACTTCGGTTTATAACTCAACAGAATTTTTCTGCACGGTAGGGCTTATTAAACCTAGTGGCTCAGTAGCTTCACGCCGCTTCCCGTAAGCTCAGCAAAGTGAAGC
Source organism: Latrodectus hesperus (assembly GCA_037975125.1). Taxonomy (NCBI): domain Eukaryota; kingdom Metazoa; phylum Arthropoda; class Arachnida; order Araneae; family Theridiidae; genus Latrodectus; species Latrodectus hesperus. The sequence goes on along the minus strand of JAJQOW010000017.1, from coordinate 2,688,225 downwards.
ATCATTTGCCGCGGGCAGTGGTTGGGAGGGTGACCACGGTGCACTCTCCTTCACTGGGTTGCTGGAGCTCCGTGGGTTGGGGACGTGTCCACGTTCATCTGTGACGTCCAAAGTCCTTCCGCTGGTGTGGCGTGGATGGGGAGAGGAGGGTGCCAGCTCAGGTGTGGCCTCGTCACCTGACCGTGGTTCAAAATGACGAGGCACCTTAAAAAGAGCAAAGTCGTACTTTCACCTTCGTGGTGCTCTGATCCAAAACGAAAGACCCTCCCAAATGACTTAATTCGCACTGCCAAAGGCAAAAGCGAGCTTGGCTTGTCCAAGGATTGGTCCGAGCTTGGCTTGGAGGATACGGTGTCATAGGAAAACAAAAACAACAACGGTTTAAAGTGAATATAAGTATGATATATCCATCCAAGAGATTTCTCGCAAAATCTATCGTCCTTTGTTTCGATAATAGTGCTGCCAATTGGAGGTCGGTTTTTTTGTTAGGTCTGCTTGAGTATCTCGTGTTTTACGTCATTTTTCCATCATATATATGATTTTTTTAAGTGGCAACAGCGTTTGAATTTTTTATTCAGTGTTCCAATTGGGTGGACTTTGGGAAATTTCCTGTTCCAAAAACATGCGTTCAGCTTGGCGATGAAAAATGTTTCAAAGTCACCAATGGCGGGGAGGGGACTATCCTGTTAGTTTCGAATTTCGAACCACTACTAACATCAAAACCTGAGGGGGAGAGTCGAACCCACGAACAGAAGGCGAGCGCACCTGAAGATAGGGAGGAGAATGGGAGGAAACGGTAAATTAGCACAATTACTTAAAAAGGTTTAAAAACTGTTTTAAAGTTACTGTTGATGCCTTTTGAAAAATCCATAATTTGATGAATTATTTAAAACAGTGTTAAACGCTAGTATGCAGGCCGGCAACGATCCGCAAGAAATATTTGCCATTCCGCGATATATACAGCTACCTGTCCGAAATTCAAAGTGCCATCAGCCGACAAGCGATATGAAAACAGCACCTACATTACAACAGTTTAGAAAATAATAGGATCGATGATGAAAAATACAACTAACTGGCCACCATGTACCTAATCGCCTTTGATAAATTGCCGTGCCGTACACTTATTGTGTGTGTAAGCTTATTCTAGTGTGCCCCTGTCTACTGGTGGTCTAGAGTATCGCTGATAGCTTGAACGCTGCATATCTATCTTAATAATTTATAAAATTATTCTTTAAAAAATGTTTTTGTCTACATGATTTATTGATATATTAAGATTTATAATTTATTGATTATATGATTTATTTGTGTGTAAAAATTGTGCCAATGGTTTGAATTATAAAACTTACCATTCCGTGAGAATTGAACGAAATATTTTACCGGTTCTTGGAGTAAATCCAGTTGAGAAACACGGATTTAACCTATCAAAAGTCTCATTAGATAGACAACACTCTCATTTTTATGAACTCGTGCGGTACAGTTCTTACAATCGAAAGTGCGTAAAATAGAAAAATTGTTACTCGTTAAGATAAGTTTATTTTTTTCCCTCTCTTCATACGAAATATTATTAGGAAAAAAAATTTAGCGTACACAACATAAGATATACCTGCAAAATAATTCGTACTTTTATTTTTTTCATGATATATCAGGCAAAGTAAACACTTTTCTTTAAAAAAAATCATTTAATATTCCGATATTTCTTAGGTAGTACACATTCAGAAAGCCTTGAAAGGGAAGCTGAAGTTCATAACACACTCTAGTCGCTCAATTACGACATATCAAAAGTGCAGAATATCGATTTCATAAGCCTCCTTACAAAAAGGGCACTTTTGTGATCATACTCTAAAGTTAGATTAGAAATCCCACATGAATTGGCTTCTGGGATCCAGTTTGTAAAATTCTCAACTACAGACGCTGATCCACGTTCCTGAACCATAAATATATCAAATGATTAAAAAAAAGCAAGTTGCAGAATTTTCGTTCATAAGGGGGGTTAAAAATCATTATGTCCCTGGGATCCTGTTATGGACCAGCCACTAGTTCGGAAATTTTTTGTATATTGTAAATATTTTGTATCCAGTTGTATAAAATACGTATATATATCACCTAAGGTACAACTAAAATTCTGTATACTTGATTATAAATTTTTTTATTCGACATGAATTAAAAAAAAACAAAACAAAAAAAACAATACAAATATATGGAATTAGTTATTTGAAAACACCTTCCCCCATATAAAAAATGAAAAATTCAAAAAAGCCAATTTCGCAATGTAACAAAAATGGCTATTTGAAAATGTTCGTATGCATTAAAACACTACAAAAATACAAATATTTAGTAAAAATGTTATAGTTCCAATAAAATGAAAAATTTCGCTTCCTCTAAAATTACAGAACATAGAAATCAATGCATTTTGTACAGCAAATTCTGCTAAAACAATATCGTAAAAGAACTATATACAGGTAACCCTCCTATAACACGGTTTCGCTATAACACGATTCGTAAATTGCGGGAATATTCCTACAACACGTCATCCTATAACACGGTTTTGTTCCAATTAAAATTCGCTAAATCAATCGGAGGCAAAGGTTTTGTAGATATGGCTACTGAAGACATTCAAGAATTATTAGTGGAAGAAGAAGTTGACGAAGCGGATTTGATGGAAATGGCATCCCTGGATGCAAATCAAATAGATTTTGAGGACGTTGATGAAGATTGTGCAGTTAAGAATTTAACATTAAAAGAATTACAAGAAGGCCTATGCTTAGCGGAAAATCTCGAGTCATTTTTCTTGAAAACAGACCCTTCCACGGAAAGAAGTCGAAAATTCAAAAGGGAGCTGCAAAACTGTTTAACTCCATACCGCGAAATTTACAATGACCTAGTAAGAACTAGTCAGCAAAGTTCGATTACAGATTTTTTTAAGAGGGGAAAACATACAAAAACTTTAAATAGAGAAAAAGTTCTGAAAGTGAAGGCGATATCGTTCCACCCAAAAAACGTTCTCGGTTGATTGTACTGAGAAGTGACGACGAATCAATTCCTTCAATTAGGGTTGCGTTAGATTAAAATATTTTTTTCTTACTTTGTGTTGGATATACATCTATTATTTAATAAAAAATTAAGTTGTTTATGTCGAATTAAAAAAAATATTGGTTTTTAATAAGTTTTTGGAACGTAACCCCCTCTTTATGTATTAGTTCTGGGTCTCATACAACACGATTTCACACAACACGGCATTTTCTAGGAACCTAACTACCGTGTTATAGGAGGGTTACCTGTATTTTATTATTGTAATTCAAACAATCACATAGATAAAAATGCACATTTAAATTAAAAATCTTTATATATCAAGCAACGCATGAGAAGATTTTGAATTACAATAACGCACCGATGACATTAGATATGCAAATGTTTTATACAGACATTCAATACAAAGGTTCTAAATTCGAGACAATGACATCTGGAACTCTTCATATTTAAATACAATGCTAATCTCGCAGCTGTAGGTTTCGCAGAGCTCTTCAATTTACTTTTATTACATGGCGAAGATGATTTCTTTTTGATACTGAATAACATGTCATTGCTCTTTACTTCGATCAAGTTTAACAATTGATAACGTACGTTATTGACATTTTCTTCAAGTCAAATTATGAATATTTGTATTTTTCTAATATTAACGCAGGAAAAAATATTACAAAAATAATTTTTTTTTAAATTAATTTCAATACAAAATGAAAAGAAAACTCGCAAAATACATAATTTTAATTTTGAATTTATATTAGTGCATTAGTTACCTTGATAAACGAGAAAATTCTGTTTCACGTTTCTTTAGATTCTTCAATGTTAAGATTATAATAAATGTCAATAAATATGTTAAGAATATAAAAAACATCTAGACACGTGATTTACAAAAAAGTGTATAAAAATTAGAAAACTATACATATATTATTACCAGATACTTAATTTACAAAAATTATCTAAAAATCAGCACATTTTACGCGGAAAATCACGTTGCTATTTAATTTTTTCCCGAATACAGTAAAAAATTTACGTGATTCTAAGTCGAGGGTAAAATTCTAAATTTCTATTTATAATATATTTTATCAAATTTAGCGACAAATTTAATTAAATTAAAATAGAGAAAAATTCCAGTTGTAGTTTCCATAAAATTTTTCATTACTAATTATTTTAAGTGAATTGAGCGAAAAAAAAATTCAAGTGAGTTTAAAATAAGTGGAAAAAATCTTATTACACTAGGTATAAAAATTTTCATTAGGTATCTTTTTGTCGCAAAAGAAACATCAAAAATTAAAATACGAAAAAAATGTGCTAATTATATATCATATCATTTTTTATTAAAATATTTCTATTTTGAATTCTATTTAGTTTTAAAAACAAAATAAACAAGAGAAAAAACTAATTTATAGTGCTGCACCCCATATTGAAAAAAGTCATGTGTAACTGCTACAACCAAATCGATATGGTAATATATCAATCGATCCACTTTCCGCTCTGGAAATGAAATATCAAAAGGAGTAATTCGGAAGTATCATGCCAAAATGACTTAGCATATGAATGCACAGCCCTCCAAATAAATTAAAAAGAGACTGAGAATATACAGTTCATTGTTGTAAACAAAAAATGCCGATTACGGACAAGTTTTTAGATATTTATTTAGATTGACACAAGATTTCGGAAAAATATATTCGCTATTTATTATATTACTAATAAAATCTACCCTTTTTAAACTGAATATTAGGTAAAGTACAGAACTTATAAATGATATATTTACCATTAAAACACTCGATTCAAAGCATTAAAATAGCTTATTCGAAAAAACAGATTGTTTTACACAAACATTTTGGAAGATTGAGATTTACAAATTTCTGTTAAACCACGAATAATAGGGGAAGATTGAGATTTACAAATTTCTGTTTAATTAAACCACGAATAATAGGGGACAAAGATGTTGTTTATAAAATAAATAACACTTTTTAAATTACACACCATAAGAATATCACAATTTGTATTTAGAAACATCCACAAATTATTAAAAACTAAAGATATTGTTGGATCACCATAGTGGGGGAAAAAAGTAAAAATATTCTTAAGTTCAAATTGTAAGTATTACTAAACAACTTATTTTATAATGCTAAATATTATTTCAATATTTATCATTCTATAATACCAAACCATCAATGGAATATAGTTGAAATTAAAGAGTTTTTAAATGTTGGTCCTTTTTGTTTGATACAACAATTATTCTATCATTCTGCCTTAGTTTGACATGATCCTTCAAAATACTTTTGATAAAATAATTTGAAAAGGTAACAGATGGTACCCTTTTTCATACTATTCATACAACTGGTGCTATCACATATAACTATGATTTAAGCCTGCATTTTGTCTGTCATTTTAGAATATGATAATATTCCAACAGCTTTTTTTAGGTTATTAGTTTTCAATCCAATATGCAATTTTGATTTTATATGTCATGCCCATTTGCATTATTACAAAGATCACTAATGCAAAATCTTCAATAAACATTTTTCAATAATATGTAGTTCTTGCATTCTATTCTAACTAGATTGCTTCATTACCAAATAATACGTAGAAAAGTGTGGTCATATTTGACGCAGTAATTCAGAAATAATATCTACCCAAAGGTTTCATGAAGATAAATCAAGTCCTACAAAAGTCATACTTTGTCAATATGCACTTAAAAAAACTGCAAGTTTTTCAAATATGTAAAAGTTATTAACTGCAATTTATAATCTCTTTAATTATCAAAATTACATAATTTTTAAGAATGACACTTATGGCTAACTATGGCTTAGAAGTATTTGATAACTAATTTGTTTTTATCTTATTATACAGTGTAAGCATTTTAAATGAATGATTTAATGTTTACGTTTCAAATATTTTTTTTGAAAGCTAAGTTTTTGTTCATAAGTTTACAGAAAATATTTTGCTTTTAGTTTTTAGTAAACTTATTTCAAAAATAAATTTATTTTCATATTTTTTCTTATTATTTTCCTCGCTGAATATAATTATTTTGAGAACATTGTGGCCTACCACACAGTGCCAATGATTCTACAAACAATAATTAGAAGAGTTATTTCATGTATTTTATTATTGCTGGTGTAATATTTTATATTATATATTAAGAATATATTGTTAATAAATATTTCACATATTGGTATTTAAATTTATTTAGTTTGGCAACATTGATTAATTTGAAAGCCCAGATTTTATGGGAATGTTTGCATACATTTTAGATTTATTTTTATTTGCCATGTTAAATTGATGCTAGATTGCATCACAGTGATTTCATTAAGGTGGGTGTCACAGCCTGGTTAGTTAAAATTTGAGGTTTTCATAGTAATATATTTCATTGTTGTCTGGGTGGATTGTGCAGCATGAAGATTTTTTAAAGTTGGTGCCAATGTTCGGTTATTTAAAATTCAAGTTTTCATAAAAATGCACTTTATTTAGATTAAAATTAAAATCACCCATTGTAGACTGTGTGACACTTAGTTCATAATTGTTTTTTATTATGTAATCTTTTGGAAATTAGTTTCTAGTTACTAGCATTTTAATAATTCTGTGAAGTTATAATAATGAAATATTCGAAATTTTGATATTTAAAATAGTGTGCAATTGCAAAGTTGAAGGTCAGGCACAATTAGTATTTAGTAACCCATATTGAACATAGTGATGTAATTTGAGTTTACAAGATTACTATGCAGGATTTGGTGCAAAAATTGAAAAGTGCACCAAACGCACACAGTTTCCTACTCTTTTAACTAATCAATTTATGAAATATTTGTAACATCATATGGTCATTCAGCCATAACAGAACTTTGTTTTTGTTTTATAAAATTCATCAATTATGTGAATAAGGTATTTTTTTAACAGCAATTATTCAAATATTTGTGATAGTCAATTGCCTAATGATAGATCAGCTAAATTTGATTTGTTGTTCCACAATAACCTTTTGCACAACTATTAATCCCTTTAAGAACTAAAGTTTAAAGCCATTTGTCAACAAAAAAAAAAATATCTAGGCCAGATCATGAAGTCAAACCATAAAATAGTTGAATAAATGACTGTAGAACATTTTTCTAGTTTGCTCTCAAGATGATTTTGGAATCCTTTCTCCTGCAAGTACTTCTATATTACACTGAGCTGTAAGGCAACTTATGTTTGAGAAAACATTGGTAAGTGTAATTAAAAAAATGTTGAACTAAAGATAAAAGTGACAATCATTAATTTATCATCTCAACTCTTATGAACTATGATCTTTCATATTTTAATCTAAGTAAAATAAAAATATTTATCTTGAATAGGAACTTTTCTCAACTAACATTTTTTGAGCGGAACTTTGTTTCTTTCTTGTCAATGGGTATGCCAGAAAATATATTAAGAAACATACTAATGAGATGCAACCATGACTACAAAAATGAAAATGGTGTCAACATAAAACAATTTTAAATGAATAAATAGATTTTTTAAATATTTCACAGCAATGTATATAATTATTTTTCTCAAAAGAAATACAATATTATTTTAACACAGTGGGTACAGATTCATTTGAAGAAATTCTGCTGTTTGGAACAGAATACTGTATTGTGGTTCAGGGTTTGTGTTGATTGAGAGTAGATAAAACAATCTTTTAAAATCACAAGATTTTTATTCATAACAATTTTTATAAGATACAAGGAATTCCAGTTATAGAAATCACAAATACATAGTTTCAATTCAACTAGTACAACAGGAAACAGCTTCCAAGCATGGAAGTCTCTAATATCTCTGATAGATAACAGCTTCTATGCACTAGACTAAGCATTCAAAACTGATCGTTTTCACTAACTCTTCTATGCCAGGGGGTGGTATTTGTACCTTACTTGGAATCTAAATCTATTCGCCAGGTTTCTGGATGATCAAGGCTATCTCATTTAACAATGATCCTAGAACTTCAGTGATAGATTTTTCAGAAAAATCTGTTTTTCTCACTCAGTAGAGATACCACTTTCTATGTAGAATATAGATAAATTGTGGAATTTTTGCCTAAAATTTGAGTATTTTCTATTGTTCTGAGATATTTTAAGATAGAAATTTGTAACATTACATTACAATTTTTGTATAATGTTATTTATTTCTAACATTTTGGGGCTGTTAATACAACAAACACTGGAAGAAATGTCCTCTTACAACTGTTACTGATCACATTTGCTATGAATAAGGATGTGTACAATGAAATTTATCCTAGTTTGAATAACAAAACATATTCCTCTGCCATTACTTAGACAAAGCAAGTACATGATACAATGCAGTCATTAGCCATTAAATGAAAAAATACAGCGAGTTTAATTACTTAAAAGGAATGTTAAGGCTAATATAGATTGGTGGAAATAAATTGTTTATTTTTGTTATTAAAATTTTTTAACAAATATCTGTTTCTTGTATTATAAGGCATCACATTGAAAATAAAATATTTTCACAATAATTAGAAAGCAGATATATAAACTTTTAATGGAAACCTTATTTTAATATCCCTGAATTCTTTTTTACGATACTAAGCACTGGGTCCTATTATAGTACATTTTTTATAAAATAACAGAAAACTCATTTTATATTCATAATATGCATTTCAAATTATTTTATTGGTATATTTCTATATAATATCTCGAAATTGTATTCAAATATTTACAGGAAGTCCTGAAATATTTTGTAATACTGTGTTGGATAAAATAAGCTATAGCAATAGATCTCTCCCTATAGATCTAATAATAATTTCAATTTGAAAATTCAAGTATAAGACAAAAACCTGCAGAAAGTATAAACATGATAATTTTTTAAGAATTCAACAGCAGCTTGGATATAGGAGATGAATTGAATTGTTTGTCACTTCTTACAAACAAAGGTTAATTCAACCAGCTAAATTTAAAATAAATTTTGAACAACTCCAAATATACATATTGTATTTAGGTGTGAATCGAACAAATAAGATGTAGAGGCAAAGGACAGAATGCAAGACACTTATCAACCAGTTTGTCATAGAAAATGTGGAATTGGAGTCTGCCTTATATAAAGAAGTCTTCTTGACCTTCACAGCTCTAGAAACATGTCTGGCTTTGTTGTGAAAATTAAGAGTTATTTACACAGAGAGTAATGAAAATATCATACAGCAACTTTAAATTTAGGTTTAACTTTGATATAAAGTTGTAACTAAAAATATCTTTGTGTTTAAATAATAATTTTGATTGTTACAGTATAAATGATATTTGCGAAAGAGATTCGTCAAAAGGACACAGATTAGCAAATGATAAAATGACTTTTCTATTCATGTTTTATCAACCTGTTAATATTCAGATTACCCATTATTTTTTTTAACTGTAACATTTTTATAGTAATAGTTGTGTACAAATTTAAATGTATAAATTTTTCAACAACTTAAAATATAAAATTTTTAATACAAAAATGATTCTCACTTTTACAAAATCAGACCATATTTTTATTTTAACAATCACATTCCACACAATGTTTGAGATGTGGACAACCATAACATTTTATTTTGACTGCTTTGGTTATCATTCTACCATCACTTTTTGCACAATGACATCAATTCAAAAGGAATTTTTAGTTTTATGTGCATTAATGCCTATAATTAGCAACCATAATCAAGGTAAGAATTGAACCCATGACTTGTTCACTAAAGGCAGCTGCTGCACATTAAACACACAGGTCGTGGTCACAATGTCCGTCAAGCAAAATGATATATCCATGAGAGTGGCAGACCAAGTATTGAAGATCTTCTGCTTCATTCCTCCTTCTAAATTATGATGACTCTCATCCAGCAGATTCCATATAACTGGTAAAGCCCAACTCTAGACAAGGCACTGTGCTCTAGACCAGCGTTTTTCAACTGGATTTACTCCAAGAACCAGTAAAATATTTTGATGTTCTCATGAACTGGTAAATTTAATAATTCCAGACACAAGTAATTTTTAAAAAATAATTAGAGAATTAAAATAACTTTAGAAATTAATATTATAGATATCCAGCATTTAAGTAATCGCAATATTCAAGACTGACAGGGGCAAACTAACTGATGTACTAACTGTACAGTAGGATAATTTAGTATAGACGATTAGATACATAATTGCCAGTTACTTACATTTTTTATCATTCATATTATTTTTTAAATTAGTAAACTATTGTTAATGTAAGTGTTTTCATATCGATTCTTGGCCAATTTCACTCAAGATTTTGGACAGATATAGTTGGATATTTCGTGGAACAGTAAATATTTCTTGCACTACTGAGATTGATGGTTGAGAAACACTGGTCTAGATAAGGTAAGCCAGTGCCAACTTCTCTGCATTTGTAGTACAAAGGACCAGAGTGGTAACAATTCAGCTACACTGCCAGCCTCCTTCTTTATTTTCATTTAGCCACAAATGCTTCAATTAGAATAAATTTAGCATGCCCATTTTGTTGATTTTAGATGTGATAAAGCAACCATGGTGAAATATTTAAATACTAGGGCTTATGATGCCTAATTGGTAAGTCAGTTTAAGTGGAAGGTGCCATATTTAATCATAGAACAGTTAAATTAATAAATAGCTAGTAGATTTGTCAAGGTGGATATTGGAAAGTGTTCCAGGTTTACTTCAGAAGAATTATGTAACTCACTATCCAAGAATAGTCCTCCTGGAACACAAAACAGTGACTGGTGCTTAATTTCCATATAGCAGCCTTTGACCAATAGTTGTCCACTTAAGAGTGTAGCTGGGCCGTGGTAGCCTAGTGGTTAGGGCATCGGCTTTCTGTCCAGAAGGGCAGGGCTTGATTCCCAATGCTGCGTAAGAGCCACCAAGTACATGTGATGTATGTGGTCATTAAATCCATGGAATTGAAAGTCCTATGATCGGTCGTTGAGCAGTTATCATGGGTGTAATGGTCTGGAGGAAATTTCCTGACCCTCCAGATCAATGTCAAAATTGTGGGAGAGGATACTCTGGTAGAGTGCCATCTACCGGAAGAGATTAGAGCAAAGTCGCACTTTTATCTTTGTGGTGCTCTGGTTAAACAAAAGATGCATCCTACTGACTTAAATTCACATAGCCAATGGCACAGCGAGCTTACCTGGTCCAACTGTCATAAGTAACGGCAACATTGTATAAATTCCAAACATTAAAATTTCACTTTCCAATGTAAAGTGAAGTTTAAAGTGTAAAAATAAAAAATCAAGAAGTTTGATTAATTCTGATGAAATAAAAGAGTTTGGTAATTTAAGTTAAAAAATTAGTCATCAAAAATAACAAAATTTTAGCTTTTATCAATTAGGCACAAAATTTCTGGCTAAATATAATCAGTGAATTCAGAGTACAAGACTTTTATATACAACTGTGTCAAGAAAAAGTTTTTCCAGCATGATATTTATAATGGTATTAGATAAAATTCTAAAAAATGACCAGAAATTACTCTTTGAGAAGCACTGAAAGAAATAGAATTAAAAATATCATATATGTTGTTCTTGGAATATTGTTTTGTACATCATTCTACAGTCACTTTTTATAAATGAAAGCAAATTTGACCATAAGCAATTTAAATTGAATTTTGAGCTTCTGTAAACATCTAAACTAAGGGTAAAATCAAATAAAAAACTCTCAGGATTTTGACAGATGCATTAATGTATCAAAATGGTAACCAATATCAAAAAAAAAGCAAATATTTAAATTATGAAGAAGAAATTACTACATTTAATCCACAATATATATATATATATATATATCCTTCTAAGGAATGTTGTCTCATAGTAAAATCAGAGAAGGGTAAACTTTTTTGGATTAAGATCTATTTATGTGATTCTATTATCGCAATTTTTTATTTGTCTTGCAATCACATTCAATATTTAATCAGAAATTAAATAAGTATATATTTTGGCTATTCAGATCATAAAAATTAGCATCGATGATTACCCAAAAATGTCTTGGCAGTACATCAATCAATCATGATCTCCTTAATGTCCATCCTAAATCATATAATGCAGTAAATGTCACATATGCCCCATAATCCAGCATGGCAAATTCTGAGTTTGATTATTTATTAGGCAGATTTTCTAATTTATCTGGCAACTTAGTTTTTATTACTTCATAGAGACCTAAAAGAATTATGTAGAAAATTCTATTTTTGGCAACCCTAGTATTTATGCCATCAGGAGAAGTTATAAACCGTCATCTTGGCAACATTTCTTCATTGCCAAAAATATTCAGAATTAGGCATGTTGGATTATACAGCATCTGTGTGCAGTAAATAGTGTATTTAAAATTAGTTTTGAAAATCAAAATGTCTTGGCAGTCCCCCAGTCAATCACGATCCTCTTAATGTTCAACTTTAATCTAAATCATATAGAACAGTAAATAATGGATTTAAAATTAATTTTGAAAATGTAAAGTCATATTTCTCAATTTTCTTGCCTCTCATGACAAATTGGAAAATCCTATTAAAACAACCAAAAGTAGTCAAATGAAGGGCAATATATGCTCTTTTACTTTAGTTGAACAACCTATCTGTTAAACAAGACAAATCACATGATATCATAATATATTTTTTTCCTTTAAACATAGCAGAAAATATTTTTTAAATTACTATGGAATAAAGATGTTATGTTTTCAGGAAAATCATACATTTTCAGGATTATTATGTAATGAACTTAGAATATATGCGAAGAAGCAACAGAAGAAGCTGTATGTAAATAAGGAGAACCCAAGATTTAACTTACCACATAGAACAAAATCTTATAGAATACGTACAATGGAAATTTTATAGGAAAAATAAATCTTTTGATCACACTAAAAAGAAAGCAATCGCAGACACATAGAAACTATTTATTATCCAAGAAGTTCTAACTTTGCAATAATCTTGATAACTGTTTGATAATGAGTGTTTTGGAAATCAAGTAGTACGTGCAAAATTAAAATGTTTCATTTACCAACAATGATATAACTCCTACAGTTTTTAAAGTAAATAATCTCTTAATATAAAAATTTCAAGAAATTTTTTGAAAAAAAATTAGAAATCAATAGACAATAAAAGCGTTTTGTAGTCCAATCTTTGGAAGATAATTGAAAACATCAGAATAAATTTGGCAAACAAGCTTCAGGATGTATGTGTTTTGACAGAGAAGTCAAATATGCAAAATTCCAATGGAGAGAACAAAAATATACATCTCTTATTAATGGATATAAAAGTATTACAAATATTAAAAATAGATTTCATATTCCTTTTTGGAAGAAACTAGCAAGGACTTATGATTATACAGAATTTTTATGGATCCGAATGTAATTAATTTTGATTCATATATTTTTTCGATAAAAAACAATACAAGGCACTTAATTAACTAATGAGAATTCACAATTAGTAAACAAATAGTAAAGCAATTAGATAACATATTTTAAACACAAAATTTATAACATTACGAAGGATCTTGAATGAAATTAATGGAAAAAAATAGAATGACTCACTTTAGCTGACTTTTTTCTTCCAAACTCATGCACCATGCTACATGGCTGTAATTCAAACACAATACACATATTGTGCACCAAAATGAAGTAACTAACGTACGATATCCCATCTCGTAATTATTAGGAAGGGAACAACTGAATAGATAATAACAAGGTGAGAGCCATTAATAGTTCTCTCTCATGTAGGAAAATTTTCTATAGCAACATTAGATGGTGGCTTTTTTTCAGATATTTCGAATGAGGTCTTCGAAATGCAGTTTTTAGCAAAATTATTTATCCATAACATAATCCAACACACCTTCATTACACATCATTCATATAAATTTTACACATCCCCCTACCCTACTTTCTCTCTCTCCCTACTTTTCTACACAATCCACTTCCACTATCGTTAATCGGAATTACGATTACGCAGAATCGTCAAAATTGAATATTTATCAAATTTATCTTAATCTGATCGAAATTAAAATAATTATTGAAGATAAAAATTATTGTCTATGATGGAAATCTGAAATTTTACTTTATTTTATAATCATATTTACGGAGGGAAATTTTTGCAAGGCTTCGAGTAGATGGCGTTAGTATCATCTGAGGAAATTATTTTGAATCGGAATCAGATCAACCTTTTCACATCTCTTTCAACAATGTAATATCCTTTCCACCGTTGGTTTTTGAAAAGTTCTTACTAAATGACGGATCCAATAGAAAAACTAGTAGAATTAAAATAACCAGATGTATTGAGGTTAAAACATCAGTTAACTAACGTAGTGTGATTGGTTTTGTTTCTCACGGTTGTCATTAATAGATCATTTGTTTATCATTCAACGGTTGTCATTCAAGATCCTTTGTTTATCTACATGCAGCCATGAATGAACACATATCAAAAGTAGCGAAATAGCTTGGCCCATATTGGCAATCTTGCCAAGATAACCCCAATAATGGACCAATGATGGACGTCAAGTTTTCGGGGATATACCCTTTTGACTACCCGTTTTGTTTACATCTCGAAATCTCGATCTCTTCGCATCAACTGATTGACCACGCCATGCGATTACAATATGATTTATCTACTGAGTATGAACTTTTAGCGGATGAGAGACGTTAAAATCTAGATGGGGTCTTTGACGTCATCTCATTCTGATGTTTCCTGCTTTCCGATTTTTAATTCTTTGTTAGACTAGTTTTTAATTCAATAGAATGATTTCTGTTTCTAATTGTACATAAAAGTTTATAAATAAAGAATACAAAAAAGTAATTTCATATTGAGTTTGTCAGTAAAATTTGCAACAACAAATAAAACTTTCTTAGCAAAGCATTCACAAAGTAAACTATAAACATGTGTGGATTTCTTTCCGATGACATTGGCTGATGGACACATACCCACTTTAAATCAATCCTCAAGGTGACACTATTCTGAGTTGATCAGGGAAAAAGCGGACTTTTGACAAGTGTTATGGTGAACGAATTAGCTTTGAGGTGAAAGCAAAAATTATGTTGCCACCACAAACAAATTTTAAACAAGATTCTTCACTGAACCTGAAACGTTTTGTGGGATTAACGAACTGAAATAATTAAAACACTGTATTCTCCATTGATGGTGAATTATTTTATTAAGTAACTACAAATTGTTGATCATTAGAGATTGAACCGATTTAAAAAATAATCTTAGACGTGAAAATTTTCTACATATTTTTAATGTGCTGAATGAAACTATTTTCTTAAGGTACTGGAATATGTTTCGTTCTTAAAATAAGAGTTTCTTAATATTAAATTAAAAATTTAATCTTATCATGGATTATTTTGAATATTGTGTTTATACAATCTCATTATTTTCTTTTTCTTTCAAATATATATAAAATATATAAATAATTTTAGATTATAAGCAATTTGATTTTTAAAAATTTCATGTTAATAAATATTTATATGGCAAAAAATTGCATTAAGTGATAAAATATAAAGAATACATAGTGGACAGAAAATAAAACTTCAATAATTTTTTTTTAATATCAGAAATTAAGCTTCGTTTTTGATGAGGTCCAAACTTTTTAACAAAATAATGCTGTTTCTTAATAAGGAATTTTTTGAGATTTAAATTTTGATGTTGAAAGAAATGCAACCATGCAAACAAAAAAAAGGACTAAAAGCTTATGTATTTTCTTAATATTTGGAGGTAATTATTCGATTTCCACCATTGCATCCCATTGCGATGCAAGGAAGGCATTTATCTGCCCTAGATAAATGCCTTCCTTGCAGTGCAGTTTTGAGAAGAAATTCCCCCTACTTGTTGAAGACCAGTTTACAGCTGTGCACACATATTTTGGACAAAAGAGGCCGCTAATGACAAACACATTTTCTCACGAATATAAAGCCGCAAATTCGCCATTCCACTTCACTAGTGTCTCGAGATAGATCGTCAGCTCCCGAAGATTTTGGCTTTGATTCGCTGACTTGGCGATGTAAATAATGCGATAGATTTATTTAGTTAGCAAGTTTATCTTATTGAATATTTTTACTCATTTTTTTAACATATCTTTCTAAAATTCAACATATTTTTCTCGAATGAAATGCTATTTTTTTTCTAAAATCTTTCGTACATAAATCTGAGAAAATTTATTAAATTCTATATAATTCATATATTTCTTCATTTATGAAAACTAAAATGTTATTTTTTCAAATAAATGAGTTATACTTTAATCGAATTACAGATATTTATTGTATTGGCAGCTTGCGATTTATCTTAGTAGACTTTTTAATTTAAAAGATAGACAATCTACACACTAAATAAAAAATATTTTAATCCTGCAGTTTTTTATTTGAAACTTGTTCAAACAACTAATTTATGCAAAAAAATAAATAAATAATTTTTTATTAAACATAACACAAATTTTAAGTAAAAAAACAACTTGATCTAATAAATTTATAATTAAACCAAAGATAAAATATAGTTTGATTTGAGCATGATAAAATGAAAAATAGAAAAAAAAATGTACTTGAAATAAAATTAATTTATAAGAAAACAAGGCATTTGCCTTGTAACCATGGAAACGTGAAATTTATAAATATTTTGTTTGGTATATTTTTTGTGCAAAAAAATGTATTTAATTTCACCTTCAATTTTTTACACATGGTATTTTATTCCCATTTATGTTTATAATATCTTTATTAAAACACAGAAATTAGAAGGAAATGTGATACTGAGTGTCTTTAAATCTTTTACACATATAAGTGAGGAAATTTATAAATTATTTATAGATTTTCTCAATTTTAAAAATAAAAAAACTTATTTTTTTAAATAAAAGAGTTGCACTCTTAAACTGAACTATGGATGTCCAATATTTACAGCTTGTGACTGATCTTATAAGATAAATCATACGCTAAATATATTTAGAATATTTAAGTTAAAAAATAGACAATGAAGACTCAAAATAACATTTTTAATTCTGCAGTTTTTTTAAATTGAAATTTATATTACATCCAAAGTTTATTAAAACAATTCATGTGAACAAAAAAATTTTTAAGCAATTTTTAATTTGAATTAAGAAAAGTTTTAATTTTGACTTTGGAAAAAAAAAAGAAAAAAAAAACTTGAGATATTAATGTATAATCAAATCATGATAAAGTGTTGAAAACAATTTATTTAGTAAAATTAATTTCACCCTGGCATTTTATTCCCATTTATGTTTATCTACATTAAAATACGGAAATCAGAAGAAAATGTGATAATTGCAATCCACCCTTCTTTGGTACTTACGCATTATCCTGCCGACCTTATCTGCGAAAAAATAAACGTCGTTAATGATGCGATTTAACACCATATAAAATACCGATGAATTTTTATCTATTTGTATTTTATATGGTGCTAATATATAAGTAAACTATTCTGCGTTTCCTTCATATTTCAAAAAATGATTATTAAAATTTGCAAAATTGTACGACTTATTCTTAAGGTGAAAAAGGCTCACGGGATGATGCATAAATACCCATTCTTTTTTTCTTAATCGCTTTTTGCTCGCACACAAGAAATAATAGGAATGTAAATTAGCAAATCGAAGACCATAGGGTTGCTGAAACTAAGTCTGAACAATATTAACATTTTATAGCGCCAAATTATCGCAACTACTTTCTTCAAGTGCGCATGCGTTAGAATTCCCACCTGGAGCCGACGTTCAGGGCTCTATCTTGAGACACTAGTTTTCACTTCACCAACTGGTAAAGGCCAGTCCCTCACCCTCGGCCTCAGGTCAGCCGCTGCCGACCAAACCACTCTTGATCTACAAACTGCAATTTCAAATCTCAGATCTCTAACTACTAAACTGAAGGCATCGGCAACACACAATGGCAAGAAAAACACTGAAAGGAATAAATTTAGTCCTTACTAGGGAAGTTTAGGAATGTTTCGATTAAATCATCCTAGAATCAGTATTATATTTGCGATCCCTGATGAAGATTGCTGAGAACAAAGGATTCCCCCAGTGAAGCAGACAGAAATTTCTTAGCGTTAAAGGGCAGAAAATAACCACTCATAGCAAAATGGCGATGAAGACAAACATTGTTGGATTTTCACTTGCATCTATAACCGAGTTTCTCATTTGTAGTAAAATTTTCTCTCTCTGTGAACCAAGAAATTCTACAGTCCTCCACTTCAACTTTGTTTCTTCTTTGTGATTATATTTCCTCATGGATGCTTTATTATGACTAATTTTTGTGATTCATAGACTTGGCTTTCCTCTGCAATAGAGTCAATCGAATTGAAAAAAAAATCTCCCATATAATAAATAATAATCAAAGTGCTTAAATATTTCTCAAAGTTTATAAGTGTTGTAGCATTTTTATGCATCGGATAGTTCCACTGCTGTTCAAAGACTAGACGTGAGTGGTATGGAATATGTCCAGTCAAGAACAATTTCATAAACTTCAAATATAGCTTTCTCTCATTTCCCACCGTGTCATTGTTAAACGCATTTTCCAGCGACTTTTTATTTACATGAACTCGATCAGAGGATGTACAAGGTGATCATAATTAAACTGCAAATTTAATAACGCTGTAAAAAAAGAACCACTGGTCAGAAAGAACTGAAATTTCACCAGAATGTACTTAGATTTTGTTTGGTGTGTGAAAAAAATTAGGAAAAAAGTGGCCAATAGATGGCACTGCACAGGCGGCTGTAGGTTAATTACATGAATTCTGACATGAATGATAATCAATCTTCACATACAGCCGGATTAACAGTTGAGTTTCTTAAACAAAAACAAATAAAAGTGATCGAATATCCGCCGTATTCACCTGATCTAGCTATGTGCGACTTTTGGTTATTCTTTAATCTAAAAAAAGAACTTACGTGGACGTCGTTTTCATTCAGAAGAAGAGATGGATGTGGCTATAAATGCATTTTTTTCATCTATTCGAAGAAATGAATGGCATTTAATCTGTGGAAAATTCGTCTACAAAAGTGCATTGATGCTGGAGGAGACTACTTTGAACACACCTAAAAGTTTAATAAGTATAACTTTAAAAACCTAGTTGTATCTCAGAAATTTCAGAGTGACCCTCGTATAATAGTTAAATTAATTTATTAATTTCTCATATATTTTTTATGCAGGAATTATTTTGTTAAATGAAAATTCTTCTAAAACAATAAATCCAAGCAAATGGGGTTTTTTGGTGACCGTTTCCTTTCATCAACGGAAAGCTTAAAAATTCCTGATTTTTCAGTTACTGTTTGAAATGAAGGCAGCTCTGAGTCACACGCGTTTTTGTTAGAATAATATATAATTCTAACAATAAAGATGTAATAAACTAAAGTTTTCATATTCAGTCTGGAAATGAGATGAAAGAGAATAAGCATCAAGGAATCAAATTCGTTTATGTATTGAGCTACTTTCAAATTATTAAATGCGTATATGGGATCATTTTTTTGAGCTTGAATTTCAGTTATGTTGAAGCTCTTTCTGTTTCTGATTAATGAATTAACAATGTGTTAAATATATTTATTGTATTATATATATAAATAAGAATTAAAAGTCATTCGAATTTTAAAATATTTTGTTTAGTCAATCACTTCTTTAAAGAAGGTTTTGTTAAAAATGCTTAATTTTTGATTAAAAATTAAAAACAAATTCAATTATTTAACTAAGCGAAAAGAGTTAATTTATGAACGATACTATTTAAGATTACAGAGGTTAATTTTAAAAACAAATTATTGTAAATAGATACTAAATTCTTGATATTATAAAGCTCTTTCTCGTTTAAAATAATTGCATCTTCTAAACACTTTAGCAAATTATCTAAATTCGACGTAAAATACTTAAATTTTACAAATAACATACTTCCATTTTTTATGTAATACGTTTTATAAAACGTTTATCAAAATTAAATAATTTACAACTTTCTGTCCAATTGTAAAAATATTGTTCAAAATTATAAACTATTTATAACTAATATAATTGCTGCAAACAAATTTTTTCAATTATAATAATTCGTTCATAAAACTTCATATGAGAAATGCCTATTAATTACTGAAAAAATAAAATAAAGTATATAAGAAATTTAAATATGAATTATGCTTTGCGCGTTTTGAAAACATGAATATATTCTGATATAAAATAAAAAAAAATATATCATTTTCCAGAGGCATAACCGTATATTGAAAAAATATTGTCCTGCTGAAACTTATTTTTTTGACTGTATAATTTATTTTATCAATTCAAATCAGTTCTGGTGTAAACAATTGTGTTAGTTTTTATTCCAAAATCTCACTGTTGTTCATTGCGACATTACAAATATTTTCTAACTGAGTTTTGCTTCTATAAAATTTTTAAAAGTAACTTATTTCATTATCTGTTTCCATTATAAAGTTTAATTATATGAAAATTATTGCCCTATAAGGGAGTGTAATTGCATATAATTGCAGTGGACAAAGAAGCAGTTAAAAATCTTGAAAAATATTTTGGAAGTTTACAAGAAATAAAAAGACTAATTATTTAATATCGTGAAAAATGAATACTGAATACGAAAAAAGTCGTATTTAGAGAAAGTATTGAAAGAGAGGATGATGATGCAATTTCTTTTATTTCAACTAAGTGTTTGCAGTATCACAAATGTAACCATACTCTTGAAAAGTATTCTGTAGGTTATTTGAAAATAGACAATCTACTAATCTTAGATAAAATAATGTTGAAAATATAAACCTTATATCAATTAACGTATTATCATTCTTAATTTTTTTTATTTGTGAATAAACATTTTTAAAAATCCCATATAGAATCAAAAAATTGTGTAAAAAATTAGAAGTATCAGAATTATTCATGATACATTCAATATTTTTTGTTAAAATTATTTAAACAATTTTGTCTACATAGTACGGCTCATTTTCCTGACAGAAAGTACAGAATGAATATTTATTTCATCAATTTATGGAATACACAAATAATTAATATAAATTCACTAAATACAAATGAGAACGTAATAAGAATCTTAATATTAAAAATGTATGAAAGGATAAATCACATTCACTTAATCACCTTTATTTTCGACCGCAACTTATCTATGATACACTTTTCTGAATTATTTTCTCAACATTTGAATTTACAAATTGAAACGTGCCAAATAATACTTTTTCTGAAATGCAACAAACTGCATTAGATAATAAACTTTTTTACAAAGTAAAATCGGTTATAACTTGTCGATACATTAATTAATATACACTACTGGCCATTAAAATTGCTGCACCCAGAAGGAATGCAAATAACAGAACGATATTTATTGGACACATACATTATAGTGGAAAGAACAAGTGATTAGATTTACAGGAAATTAGGATGTATAGATCTTGAGAAATCAGTACCCAGAGCAGCCACCTCTGGCTGCAATAACAGCATTTATCCGCCTAGGTATGGAGTCAAACAGAGATTGTATGGCATGTATCGGGGATCTCAGTCCATGCAGCTTCAACACTATGCCACAGTTCATCGACAGTAGTGGATGGTGAGTGATGGCGTGCCAATCGCTCGGCAACCATTGACCACACGTTCTCAATGGGTGACAGATCAGGAGAACGTGCTGGCCAGGGTAACAGTCGAACCTGTTCTGTATCAAGGAAGTTCAGAACAGTAAGGGCAACATGCGGTCATGCATTATCCTGTTGAAACAAAGATTTAGGGAGGCCTCGAAGATAGGGCAGAGCCACGGGCCTTAACCCATCCGAAATGTAACGGTTGCTGTTCAAAGTGCCGGTAATGCGAACAAGAGGTGATCGAGACGTGTATCCAATGGCACCCCATACCATCACTACAGCAGATGCCTCCAAACACGGATGTGGCCATCATGGTCCTGTAAACAGAACCGAGATTCATCTGTAAAGAAGACGTGATGCCATTCCCGCGTCCAGGTTCTTCGCTGATCACACCATTGAAGGCGCTCCTGTCTGTGACGCAGCGTCAATGGTAGTCGAAGCCATGGTCACCGTGCAGAGAATCCATGCTGCTGCAAATGTCGCCGAACTGTTCGAGCAGAAATTTGTTGCCTTGCAAATGACTCCATTTCTCGACTCAGGGTTCATGACGTGGCTGTACGATCCCTTGTGACCATGTGGATAAGATGTCTGTCTTCTCTGCTGTTAGTGATGGAGAGTCGCTGAGATCCTGCATGACGTTCCGTATGATTGTCCTGAACCCATCGATTACATATTCTGCTAACAGTCATGGGGTCTCGACCGACGCGAGCAGCAATATTGCGGTACGATAAACCGCAATCCCGGTAGGCTATAATCCTTCCTCGATCCAAGTCAGACACGTGCTGATAGGCATTTCTTCTTCTTACACGAGGCATTACAACAACTTTCTTTGCCGAGAACAACATTGAAACGGAAACTGGAGTATGAGAAAACTGCTGTCAAATCTCTGGTTTTATACACATTGTAGATGTCGCTACTATCACCTGCTTTGTATGAATGCGCTGAAAATCTATTCATTTGCATATCACAGCAGGTTCTATCTGTCATGCAAATTTCACACGTGTGGTGTGCCGCTTTCCTGGTGTAGCAATTTTAATGGCCAGTAGTGTAATATGATTTCTATTGTCTATCTTATCAATAAAATCTTGCTTAATTCAAAGACTCCTGTTACATAAAATTCAATATGTTGCATCTTATATTTAAGCAAAGGCTATATAAACTGTGTTATTTGTATCACTATTTTTACTAATGCAATTTAAGTGATTAATAACAGGCGACACATTTTAACTGGAAGAAGATAAACTTTGAAATCGTAAATGTGAGTGCATTTTATTCATGCAGTGCATGTTAGGGATGGGATTTATCAAACGGTAGTACCAATAACTTTAAAAAGAAAGTAGTTTCAATAAACATCCCTAAGTTAGAATCTTTCACTCATACTTCAGAAATTTGTAAATTCAGAAATTTTCAGAAATATTCAGCTGATTTGTATTTATATTACAATACTTTTAAAGCCAGAATCAATTTAACAACACTTACAATTTAAATTTTTTCTAAATGAGTTATGTAATATCGATGCTTACGTATTATCCCGTAGTCCTTTTTCTCCTTCAAAAGTACGTAGCATAATTTTTACGAGTTAATTTTTTTCTTCAAAATGTGAAGGAAAAGCAGAACATTTTCGATATGGTGATAAATTGCATCAATAAACGACATATATTTTTTTCATAGGTATGGGGGGTCGATAGGATAATACGTAAATTTCCATAGTATCTTTTGCAGGTAATAAAATACGAAATGCTCAACAAATGAGTGTAAGTTAGAGTATTCGGAAATATGATAACATAAAGATATTTATTTTTGCTTGCAATAAGAAAGTTGTTCACTTAGTAGAGTAGAAATTACTTTTACGAAAAATTTAAAATAAAATGTAAATTTAAATGGTAAACTATGGAAATTTCAAAAATTAGGCACAAGTGCCGTATAATACATGCGCCAAATTCTGAGATTGGCGATTTTTTGGCGGATTTTTTATGTATCTGGCAATCTTGTTTTGGTTATGTCATACATGTTGAGACCTATAAGAATTATGCAGAAAACTCTATTTTGGTAACCCCTAGTATTTACGTCATCACACACGTCACGATACGTCATCTTCGCAACATTTCTTCATCGCCAAAAAAATTCAGGATTTGAAATCATGGATTATACGGCACCTGTGCCAAAAATTATTTGGTTCCCAGTCCATCGGCTCAATAGCTTCAAGATTAGGAACACGTACTGACGTCATGAACATTTTTTTTTTGGTTAGTGACGGTACAAGATATTTAATATAAATAATGCCCAAAACTTATAAATATTTGCTTAATTCAATTAAATTCGCAAAGTTGTAAATACAATTTTTAAATTTATACAACTGTATAAAAAATAATCGCTATAATTACTAAAATTTTTCTTTCAGCGTTTTCAGAGTTAACAAACACAGAGCTTGATTCCAAAGCTTTGAATGGCGTCTTAGCTAATCATCACAAATTGTAAGTCAGCCTACGACTGTGAGTTAGCACTCCACGCACACAGTTTGAAAGAACATGGTTATTATGGAAGCAACGATTTTTCATACAGAATAAAACGCTAAATGCTAATTTAAAATTTACGTTATTTGTGCTATTTTTCGAAAACTAAGAATCTAAATCAACTGTATTTATCGTTTTTAACTATACAAGCATCTTAAGTATTTAAACACATTCAATATCAATAATTTTCATTTTTGACTAACTTTAATCGCGATTTATTTCGCAAGTTTGGTTTTGAACTATTTAAAATCATTTTAAATAAGAGAAAATACATCCACAGAATAAAATGAGTAGAAAATGTCGTAAATTAATTTATCTCATTCATTTGAGGGAACAGCAATATTAAACTTTAGTAGAGCTGCAGGTAAAGTTAGGACAGGTTTATATCCAACTGCCATCGGGTAAGCGCATCGTTGGCAACATAACAGTACAGAAATTTTTTTATTATTTTTTATTAATATAATATCTTGGAAGAACTTTTCATTAGTATATAAACACTTATTATTTGTCTTCTTGAAAATAATTTATAGCTTCTGTTCATCACAGAAGGTTTGTTTTTCCAAATGAAGGTATTAAATGATATTCAATTGACCGATAAAAATGGCTATACCAAATAGTTACGTTTTCTACTCATGCGACTTAATGTCTTTCAAATATAGAATATCACAAAAGCCCAAAAAGATTATGCTGATTTGTATTACATTAAATTTACATGCTTATTAATATAACGGTAAAAACTTACTGATTTATATAATTTCAGTACTGAAATTATATTCTCAATATACATTTAATTTCGATGAAACTAAGAAAAGGCAGGCAATTATTTGATAAACATAAAGTGTTAATTAATTCAGTAAAAATAAATTTAATTCTAAAAGAAGCTAATTGAAAAGATCTAATAGTGTAACCTTAATTACAATAGTCATTCATCCTATGTCGAATATTCCTGGGTATACTTCATGTTAAATAATGTCGGCTCATAATATAGCGCATTTATTGGCTTATAAATGCTTAGAAAAAATAAAATGACGATAAACACATCAAATAACATTTTTAAATTTCAAAGTGGTTGGCATTGTTTAGAAAATGTGAAGACAGAAATAATAAGTCGGACACGTAACAAAGACAAAATTAGTTTGAAAATTATTTATAAATTCGTTTCATATAATTGATACTGAAATAAATAATTAGATTCCTGCAATTTAACAGCGGTCAGTATCGAACTAAGGAACCTCCTTTCACCATACCAATCTATCACAGTGTCATAAGAGTTCATAATTTAAAAGTGTTTGAAAATCAGGTACTTTTTATAAGCCTTGATTTAAAACTTTTTTCTTTATGAATAAATATCATCCTCTGTAAGATATAACAAGCTTTCCTTCAAATTTTTACAAATTGAGAGAACATAAAAGCTTAGTAAAATATTCACAAAGCAGGAATTCGCGAGTCGATATAGCTCTAACTTTTCACTGCATGTCTCTAAAATCTACTAGAAAAGAACTCTTAACATCTATTGAAGAAGATTTAATGAACTATCATTTTTCCTAAAAAGTATTACCGGATTTTACAGATTTATTTTTAAATCAATATTTTATTTGTGAGGAAGAAAGTTGTATTCAAATCAAACACAGTCACCAGACAGGCAGAACATGAAATGTGTCAGATGGTTTCTTGCATGAATGTTTTCATAGTAAATATGTACATTTTCATTGTGTTTAACTTGCGCCTCACAAGAGGGCAAATTCTCAAGCACACACTCGATGTATGCGCATGCAGAAAGTAAAAGCGCAAAATTTATCTCCTATTTCATTTCTTCTACTATCATCAAACTTAACATGCATTTAACGCTTTGTGCACGACTGGGTCAAGTATCGAACCCGTTGCCTTCCACAAGTGAGAGTACCGTGAATTCTGTTTCCAACAATATGACCTCTCTGCTTGAATTTATTCCTTTTTTTTATCTTTTCTCCAATTCTTAAGAATCAGTATTAGATTTTTTTATTAAGTTTTTTTCTAGCAGTTTCCATTATTCTTAAAATTTATTTTATAAATATTATTCTTAAAATTTCTTTGCTGAAATAAATTTATAATTCTTCTATTTAATGTAATTAAGACTTAGATGCTTGCAATAGAGTTATCTTATTTCATTCAATTGCTTTATTGATGATAGTAATAAATACTTTCCTGTAATGAAGCTTGTCTAAAATCTACCACTCCCTCTCATATAGATCGAAGATTGTCGGTCGTAAGTAGATTTTTTTATCAATGTTAGTCAATTAATTCAACGAAATTACGTAAAAAAAATCTCAGTTGTAAAATGACATAATTGAGGACCATTCGTAATTGATTTTCATTGGTTTATGGTAAAAGATCGTCACTAGTGTTTAATAAATGGTCACCCTTTAAAACTACTCACCAGTGATTAATAATAAAAAATATTAATTTCACTGCGAGAGTAATCCATGATTTAACGAAACTTCTGTCGTCAGTGATCAATCAATAACAAAAAGTCATCACCATTGCTGAAGGTAAATTGATCACGATTGATTTTTACATCCATACAGAGTTTATTTATTTATTTTATTATGTACATATATTTTCAGACTTGTGTGCTTGATTCTTGAGATCCGGTTGTAAGTCTTCTTCGATAATAGGACAAATAGCACAATGACAGATGTACAACCACAGAAGATAACGAAGAAAACACCCAGGGCCACGGTGGGAATCGAACCCACACTCCTACGCTCTCAAGCGATTTGCGGAGTGATGCGTTGACCACTCAGCCACGGAGCGCCCTCCATACAGAGCGGACGGTGCAAGCGAGCCCTAGATTGTACCTTCAGGATAACGGGTTTGGGATACTCGCCTGTCACCAAGTGCCTCGTCATTTTGAACCACGGTCAGGTGACGAGATCACACCTGAGCTGGCACCATCCTCAATAAATCCACGCCACGGCAGCGGAATGATTTTGGTCGTCACATATTAACCAACGGAGCGCCAGCATCCCAGTAAATGATTGATTTACTGTCGTAACATTGATTAATTGTAACAGATATCACTTATAACTAACAGTAAATGTCAACCGTGTTTAACGGTAGAGACTGACCAGTGGTCATTTTTAGTAAAAAGTCGTCATGTTTGTTTAAAGGTAGAAGGTGAACATCAATGTCACCCCCCCCAGCCGTCGTTAAATAATGGTCATAAAATTCGTCCCCAGTGATTAATAGAAAAAATTATCACAATTTATTAAGAGTAAATTGTCACATCACCTCTTCTTAACATAAGAGAGAGATCAACAGCAGTTCTTAGTGAAAAGGAGGCCCTCCTGCTTTCTAATAAATGTTGTCACAAGTAATTAAAAGTAAAACGTCATCACTATTGTATAACGGCCGAGCGTGATATTTAGTGATATATAGAAAAACGTTGTCGCCTGGGTATAATAATTATCACCAGCGATTAATAGCAAAAGGTCGTTTTCATAGATTAACTGTAGACCTTGATCATCAGTGTAAATTGCTTTTAGTTGAATTTTTCTGACGAAAAAAATATCACTAAATTTGTTACATTTAGGTATTTTTTGCCTTTTGCGACCCAAGATATTTTATTATTTTAATCCAGCATGTTTAAATGAAATTGCTTAGAAACGAAAACAGTTCCGGAAAGATAAGATTCCTCTACATCGAAAAGACTTATTTTATGCTTTCTAAGATTTTTGCAAGCCGGGTATCGAAAATACACTACTGACCATTAAAATTGCTACACCAAGATGACAACGATAACAACGATATTTATGACAACGCAAATGACAACGATATTTATTGGACACATACATTATAGTGGAAAGAACAAGTGATAAGATTTACAGGGAATTAGGATGTATAGATCTTGAGAAATCAGTACCCAGAGCAGCCACCTCTGGCTGCCATAACAGCATTTATCCGCCTAGGCATGGAGTCAAACAGAGATTGTATGACATGTTCGGGGATCTCAGTCCATGCAGCTTCAACACTATGCCACAGTTCATCGACAGTAGTGGATGGTGAGTGATGGCGTGCCAATCGCTCGGCAACCATTGACCACACGTTCTCAATGGGTGACAGATCAGGAGAACGTGCTGGCCAGGGTAACAGTCGAACCTGTTCTGTATCAAGGAAGTTCAGAACAGTACGGGCAACATTCGGTCGTGCATTATCCTGTTGAAACAAAGCATTAGGGAGGCCTCGAAGATAGGGCAGAGCCACGGGCCTTAACACATCGGAAATGTTGTAACAGTTGCTGTTCAAAGTGCCGGTAATGCAAACAAGAGGTGATCGAGACGTGTATCCAATGGCACGCTCATACCATCAATCCAGCAGATGGGCCAGTATGGTGATGTCCAATGCAAGCTGGCAATGCGCGTTCCCCACGATGCCTCCAAACACGGATGCGGCCATCATGGTCCTGTATACAGAACCGAGATTCATCTGTAAAGATGACGTGATGCCATTCCCGCGTCCAGGTTCGTCGCTGATCACACCATTGAAGACGCTTCTGTCTGTGACGCGAGCGTCAATGGTAGCCGAAGCCATGGTCGCCGTGCAGATAATCCATGCTGCTGCAAACGTCGTCGAACTGTTCGAGCAGAAAATTGTTGCCTTGCAAATGACTCCATTTCTCGACTCTGGGTTCGTGACGTGGCTGTACGATCCCTTGTGACCATGCGGATAAGATGTCCGTCTTCTCTGCTGTTAGTGATGGGGGATCGCTGAAATGCTGCATGACGTTCCGCATGATTGTCCTGAACTAATCGATTCCATATTCTGCTAACAGTCATGGGGTCTCGACCGACGCGAGCAACAATATTGCGGTACGATAAACCGCAATCCCGGTAGGCTATAATCCTTCCTCGATCAAAATCAGACACGTGCTAATAGGCATTTCTTCTTCTTACACGAGGCATTACAACAACTGTCTTTGCCGAAAACAACGTTGAAACGGAAATTGAGTATGAGAAAACTGCTGTCAAATCTCTGGTTTCATACACATTGTAGATGTCGCTACTGTCGCCTGCTTTGTATGAATGCGCTGAAAATCTAATTATTTGCATATCACAGCAAGTTCTACCTGTCATGCAAATTTCACGTGTGTGGTGTGCCGCTTTCCTTTTGTAGCAATTTTAATGGCCAGTAGTGTAGAATGCAACATCTGAAGTTCTTTTTTAATTCGGAGGGGTAGAATTCTACAGGTTTTTTAACGAGGAAAGAACAAAGTGAACAGAAAAGATTCATTCGACTCAATTATCTTAGTAGTTTTTGCCAGAAAAATTGGCGTTTAAATAAGCTTTGTCACTAAATGATAATTATTCGATTTATAAAATGCAAATAAAATGTTCGTAATTCTTTTAGTATTTTCTAAAAACACAAACCTTCTTAAATAATACCGGACGCAAATGGAAAATATTTTCCAATATTCCTCTGTCCTTAGGATGTACTTATTCAGCTGCACAGGGGGTGGTGGATGATTGCCATTTTATTAAGAATTTAATACATTTTTAGTAATAAAAATGTATAAAATTCTTTATAAGATGATAAATATAATACTCAAATAAAACAATTATCACGAATCAAAGCAAAAAATATTTTCAGAGTCAAATGGAATATCAAAAATAATTAAATTATAATTTGAATATTATAAATGAATATACATTGAAGAACTATAATTTGAAAAGTTTAAGCTTATATGATTGACGAGTAAGTAATATGACCGACGATTTAAATAATTCTCTTTGTTTATAATTTTAAAAAAATGACTTTTAAAGAAATCTTTGACATTTAGTTGGTGATTCTTACAATTTGTGTCAAACCATTAATGAGAATAAAATTTTAGGCTACAAAAGACTTTTAAATGCTGAATATACTTCTTTTTAATTTAAGAAATAAAATTTAAACCATATTAGAATTTAATGTATTTTGTTAAATAATGCTGCTATTTCGATTTTTGAGAAGTTTTTTTTGTATTACTTTGTATTGTGACCGAAAAGTCTCTAAACATAATTGGTTCGTAATTTTGAACAATGTTCAGTGACGAGGTCGACACCTGCGCATTCTAATCGCTGTCATCGTTTACCTTTAAAGAACCATGAATAATAATTTTTTCAGGTTACTTTAAAATGACCATAAGATTTTTTTATTTATTTGCATCAATATCTATTTCTCATTTTAAATCTTGCGTAAAAAACTTTGTGTGATTTCAAGTTTTGTCAGCTTATTTATCGTTTTTAATCACAAAAGCATCATATAAGTGCTAAGCCCGTCCACGATATCAATAATCATCATTTTAACCTGTTTTTTAATCATGATTTCGTTCCCAAGTATGGTTTAAAGTTATTAATTATTTTAAAGTTCTAACCTATTCACACAATAAAAAGATGAAATTGTCATAAAAGAATTAAAGGCTTCGTGGCGGAATTTTTTTACTCTTTTTAGTAGTACAATTTCCTGGGTTCGAATCCCGGTTCGGGCATGGATGTATTTTCTCTCTCTATCTATCCTGTCCTTGTTCTTTCCTTGTATGAATGAAGCGTGAATGGTTGCCTACCCTATAAACGGGTCCCTGTGGCATGTAGGTACTCCACACCAAAATAGGGTCCAGTTGGAAAAGTGGAGCAGCGCACCACATGTTGCCAGCCTAGCTGGCACACGACAACAACAACAGTAGTACAATTTCATGAAAGACTTTTCATTAATATTTAAGCACTTAATTGCCTTTTTAAAGAGAATTTGTAGCTGCTGTTAAGCGCAGGAGCTTTGTTTTTCCAGATGATTGTCTTAAATGATATTCAATTAACTGACAGATATGTCTTTATGAAATAGTTATGTTTTCGACTCATTTTTTAATATATTCCAAATATAATATGTCACAAATGCCCAAGGAAATTATGTTGATTTGAATTACATCAAATTTATGTGCTTGTTAATATGGACTTAATTACGTGCTTGTAACTTCAATATATTAAAGTTATTTTGCCATTGCCAAATTATTTAAAATCTTTGAAACTAATTTCTAGCAAAAGTCACGCATTTATTTGATAAACATAAAATGCTAGTTAATTCACTGAAGGCAAAATTAAATCCCAAAGAAGATACTTTAAAAGATATAGTAATTTATTTATAATGTAGCGCAATTTTTGTGTTATAAGCGTTTAATATATATATATATATATATATATATATATATATATATATATATATATATATATATATATATATATATATATATATATATATATATATATATAACGCTTTATATCTCTCTATTTCGTCTATAAGTTACTTTCCGGGATAAATTTAAATACATCTTAGTATAAGTGAGGGAACAATATCTTCCGTGTTACAAACAGTTCGGCTGTTTTAAATTTTAAACTTCTTAAGCTGTTATTTAAAATAGTATTCCTTTTAAAAATCTCCAGTTAGAAACATAGACCTGGGATAAGAAATGACACATTCTTTAACATCGAATAAAATATGCTTCTTACAAGAATTTTATGTTTACAAGAGGATATTTAGTGGTGACCTCTATTAACAGCTTTTAGAGACATTTTAGTACAGCAGGGAAAGTAACAGTGATTTTCGAGTAAACAAATCATCTATTTTTATTTTAGAAAAAGAATTATAAACTTTAATATATTATGTAGCATCTACATCCTACAACAAAAGGTTTCTCGTACTGTTTATTAAATCCATTAACTTTTTTTTTTTTATCTAAGAATTTATGACTTCTTTAATAAAACAGTATACTATCTTTGAATCAAAATTCTAAAAACTGAAATATTAATTTTATCGATTATTAACAGGTTAAAATTTTTTACCTTAATTTTACTATGAAAAATCCAATTTTTAGACTGCTTTTAAAATGCTTAAATTTAGAGAGAAAAAATCATAAATTGCTTAATGATTATTAAATGAAATTAGGTACCATTTTCAGTATCCCTTTTCATGTATAATATGCATTTTTCTTTTTTCCTGGGTGAAACATGTTACTTGTTCATGATTTATGGAACAATGTACAATTTTATTATGATGTAAATTAGTATTATGCATATAATTGAGTTAGCTTAATATATATTATTAGTCAATTGAAGTCTTTTTACTACTTTAATTTGCTTACATTCTTAGGAGCAGACGATTCCAATTTCTCTGGAACTTCTTCACGTGCTTCTGCCAACTTTCAAATTTAATTTCTCTCTTTTTTTTTTTGAAGTTCCATAATACACTTTTTTACAGTTTAGTGATTTATATTAGGCATTTTGTTCCTTACGGTAGAAACGGAAAAACAAATTGAGATTGTTATTAACAGAGTGATGCACTATTTTATTCACCCGCATGAAAAAATTATTGCTTTTCTTATAACTCGAAGTTAAGGTCCTCTGTTATTTTTGTTGAATGGTTTTTAGTCAATTCTTGTGCTTTATTTGCTTGTTGCATCTATTATCACAATTTTTAAATAGCTAAAAATATACTCAACAAAATTTTCTGACCTTGTGTATTCTCAATGCATTTTTTTAAAAAATTCATAAAATTGTTTCTTCGAATAATAAATGATGATAATAATAAATGTCTTATCATTTGATAAATATTCAGACAGTTTGCAGATGAAAACAATTTGCTTTGTAAATGCTTAACAATTTGTCTAGTTTTGCTACATGAACATACTTTAATATGAATTATTTTTTTTTAGATTACTTTAACATTGATTTTTCTTTAAACATTTTTTGAAATAGAACAGGTTCATTCTGTTGGTCCATTCTATGAAATTTAATAGATTCTGATTGTTTATGCTCGAACATTATATTAATTGACAAGCTCTATTCCAAGCTTTATTCTATTTAATCTATTCAAAATTACTGGTATTTTGAGGACAGACATTTGTGCTCCGTTAATATAAAGCAATTTCACAGTGACTTGGAAGATTCCACAAGTTGTCTTGTATTATGGGAAGTATTCTGTTATTGATAATCTGTGAGCTTAAGACGTAATTCTCGTGACTTGTTACTGACGGTTAAATCGTTGCATCTTTGCAAATAGTAGCTGCTCAAAATCAATTTCTAGTCAACCATGAAACAAAGATAGTAGATAAAACAGAGTTGAAATTTTTTTTTTTCAGATACAAATTGTAACACTGTTCAATTTCTCTTTATTGAATCGAATATGTATACTGAAAAAACATAACAGTATAACATTTTTAATTTCAATCTGTCGTTAATTTTTAAAATATTGTCTTTTTTCCTAATAGTGAATAAACAGATTTCATTTATTGAAAACAAAA
This sequence comes from Latrodectus hesperus, assembly GCA_037975125.1. NCBI lineage: Eukaryota > Metazoa > Arthropoda > Arachnida > Araneae > Theridiidae > Latrodectus > Latrodectus hesperus. Next base: position 2,654,864 of record JAJQOW010000017.1, on the reverse strand, counting down.
AAGTGAACATAAACACAGGTATGAAATCTACAACAAATTTTCGTAAACTAAAATTGGTTACAATCATTAATTTCATTTGTTTCTTAACATGAATTCAGTCTTTTTGTTTCTTAACAAAATTTCTTAACATAAAGTCTTGCTTCCAAAATATATTTGTAGTACATCCTTTTATAATGTGCTGGTTATTTATCATAATATAGGAACTTTTTAAAATATAATCATGTACAACTATTTAGTGTGGCACAACTTCCTTTTAACTATCTAATAATCTATAATCAATATAAGAATTGTATATAAATTTGAGATTAAAATGGGCAGGACATTTGAGCAGGATGAACGACAATCGGGTGACAAAAATATTTTCTTGGCTGGCCCCATGGGCATCAGAAGAAGAGGACGACCGAAACTCCGATGGTGTGACTGCCTTGAAAACGACCTAAAAACATTAAAAGTGACAAACTGGATGACCTTGTCCAAAAATAGGGGATCCTGGTATGCACTTCTGAGGAAGGCAAAGACCCACCCTGGGCTCTCTGGCCAATGAAGAAGAAGAAGAAGACATAAATTTACTTAATAATATAAAATTATTGCATTTAACAGATTACAATTCATTTTATTTGTCAATAATTAGCAATTAATAAAGATAGTTATGGACATTAATTTATATGAATTAATTGTAGAATCTTATTTGGACCCACCCCATCGCTGGGGATGAAATGCGGAGCCAAATCTGCAGATTACGACGCCAAGCTGGATTGTTTTAGTACAGAGTAATTAAAGTGTTTAGTCTTTGGTCTTTTGTATGACGATTTTCGAGCTGCACTTTTATTGCTTGTGATTTTACGGCAATCATTACGCAACATTTTAATATAAAAATAATTCTCACAGGTGAAAGTTTTTTTTTCTATCAAAATATATTAAAATGATAATTTTAGTGAAGATCATTAAATCTAATGGAAATTCAAATAAAAAATGATAGTATTCTATTATTTCTGGGTTAAATATTTTAAAATTTATTAATGAATTACTAACAGATACTTTGATTTCCAGAATAAGAAGACAACTGTGGACAGAAAACGGGGGAGCGGCTCTGTTTGTTGGTTTGTCGCTCAACGGTCATTTTTTTGCACACGAGGGCTAATTAGATCGGGACCTACGGCTTAAAGTGGATTCCGAACCACTACAAACATCGATGCTCAAGGCGGGATTCGAACCCACGAACCGTTGAACCGAAGGCAAGAGCGCTAACCATTCGGCAGGCAGCTCGGCGGAAAACGGGGGGGGGGCGGCTGTTTATATATTTTCTATACGTTCTCCAGCAGACCTTTTGAGACCCATTGAAATTGAATGCATAAATAGAAATGTTTTTTAACCATAAATTGAATTCGAATTTTTCTTTCTCTCCTCGTTTCAGTATATGCAAACGATTAATACTAATTCTTCAAGCATTACTGTGTTTATTTCACAAGATGAATTGCGTTTATTTTCAATTTTCCTCTGGAAAGTAAGCAGACAACTTTGTCCGCTAGGATCCGATGACGTCATATGCAAGTATCTAATTAAGAAATATAAGAAATATTTTACTTTTAAAAATGAAAAGGATTTCGATTCTAGGCGATTAAATAGAATGAAATTTAATGAAATATTAACACTTTACGTTACCGTTTGGATTTTAAATGTGTGAAAACACTTGTATATTCTTTAAAAAAATAATACATTTCTTTATGATTTGTTAATTTTATATTGATCAATAGTCCAGTAGCATGAGCGCATTCACAACACAATTTTTCGTGTTATGGAATGCCAGAGGTTAAAGAACTACCATTGAATGGTGAGTGAAACTTAATTGCGTGTGAATGTTCGAGATGCGATGGATGAAGACACTATCGTAAATTCTTAAATGATGTTTCAAGTAGGTTTCAAACGATATTTCAAACATAGGGACGCGGTCGAGGACATGGTATCCTAGTTGGATGGTGTGCCGTTTTCATCATTGGAATGTAGTGGATTTGTACCCAGACTTAATCGGAGATCCACCATGTTCACTAAAGGCGGCTGAGGAACAGTCAGATAGTCTTGGTTGCAATGTCTTCCTAGTAAGTTGATACCCCTGAAGTAAGTGGGGAAATATTGGGGGTGTCCTAAATAAAGAAGAGTCCCTTTCCACTTGACTGGTGGACCCCAAATATTGGCTATAGGTAGAGATCTTATGTAACTAAATATTCCTGTTGTTGTTGTGTCCAATCCTTCAGGATCTAGCGGCTGCTAAATCAAATCCATGATGCCATGCACCCCAGCAAAGTCAAGCACCAGGAGAGGGCTGTTGCGAACATCCTCTAAAGTGAGCCCCAAGCAATCGAGAATAGGATGCGGGGCAGCAGATGGCACTTGGAACACGTTGGAAAGACTTTACGGCCGGATTCAAAGGACATGCATTTCAGATGCCTACTGAAAAGTCTTGTGATAGCCGTTTGGTCCTGTCTGCCAGCCTCAAAATGTAATGCTCCTCCTGGTTTTGATCTATAGTACCAGCGATGGGCTGGAGGAGAAAGCCAGACTTTCCGGTTTCTATTTTTCGCCACGGAGAAAATCTCTTCGAAAGTTAGGTCACAATCAGTAGTGGCCGTCGCAGAGCAGCCTCTTTTTGCTAAGGTGTCCGCAGCTTCACTTCCAGGAATGTTGACGTGGGAGGGGATCCCCTGGAGGTGGACCTCCCTGCGCTTTGAAAGAATTTTAAGCCTATTGAATATTTGGGTGCTTACAAGGTCATTTACACGCCTCCAGTCCTGTAGATGTTGGGTTGAGCTGCGGCTCTCAGAAAAAATCCAAATGTCACTAGTCTGTGGAGTTAGGAATGGTGTTTAATCCCTCCTTAATAGCAATTAATTCGCTCCTAAAGACCGAGCAGTTATCTGGGTTGCGTCGAGATAGCCATACCGCAGGGTTCACAATAAAGACGTTACTCCCAGTGTAATTTGACTCGTCTTTACTGCCATCTGTATATATAAGAGTAGCATCACTCAGGACACTATTTATGACCTCAAGAGCCAGTTGTCGTAAAAATTCAGGGACATCAGAGTTTTTGTTTGTGTGGGACGGAAGTTCTGAGTGGAAGTAAACTCCGAGTAATCCCTCAGTCGGGTTAACGCAGGATGTTAGAGATGAGTATTCCACCGATTGGGAAATAATCTCCAGTTTATCGGCCAGTCCAAATGGGCTATCCTTATTTGTTCAAACTAGGCTATCCTTATCTTTATTTGTAAATATTCCTTATTTTGTAAATTAAATATCCAATCTATCAAAATGTTTTGGAGCCAGTGCAAAAGCTGCCAAAATATCTGGCTCCTGTCCTTAATAGCTAAGTGCAACTGTCCTTATAGTGCACAACGGATTATCGAAAAATAAGTGCTCTTGCGGATGGCTCTTCACGATAATACATTGTTGTGGTCTGGTTGCAGAAGAACACTCTTCGAAGCGTAAAGTCTTGGGTTCGATCTAAACTACTTTTAATAACGTAAGACTATAAACTACTCTTAATAACGTAAGACTTTACTAATCTAAACTACTTTTAATAACGTAATTTGAAATTCTACAATCATGTCTGTCGAGTGGTTGCTATATTTTTTCTCTTTATTTTTCCTAGTGTCACGTGAATACTGTGATCACCATCCATTAAAATTTCTCCCGGAACAGAATTTAAGGGTATAGGCGTTAAAATGAATTTCAAATGTTTTCGGCAGTTAGGCTGTCCATAATGCGGTGTCAAAATTCCATAATTGTGATAAAAATGTATGAGATTGATTTATATTTTATTCATGTGAAAATGTAAATTAATATTGAATAATAAAATATTGTAAACATTTACGATTTGTATACGTGTATGTAATCAATATTCCGAAAAACCTTTTAATAATGAAATATTATTTTGAAAATGATTGATATTTCATTTCCAGTAAATTTTGATGCGATTTGCAGAAGCTTCCGTTTAGACAACTTCTTTACAAAGCCTCTCATAATTTCGTTGATTCTTGTTTTCATCTTGTTTGCTCTTCAAGTTGTACAAACATTTTAAGTAAATGGACTTTGAAAAATACACTTTGTTGTTTTTAAAGTTTAAATTATAAATTATTTTAGACAACCTATTAAGGCAAATTTCTTATTAAACCCAATAAAACGGAAGAACCATTTGCGATATATTTTTACGCAGTTATTTTGTAAATATTTCGTTTAAATTGATTAAATATGTTATTCTTAAAGGAAAAAAGTCCTCAGGTTGGTATTGAAATCAGAATCTTGTACCATAGATACGCGGGATTTATCAAACGCGAAATTCATATGAGATCCACGACATGCGTGCTGAACGTGAATTGGCGCATCACAGCAAAAAGCAAGTGGGAAGGATGACGCTGATAAACTGCATGGATAAAACAAGCGTTTTAAGAAGATTTCGCAAGCTGATTGCTTGATCAATGGTTCTTGTTAGAAAAGGCGTTTTCTTTCCCTATCGCAAAATGCCAGAGTATGGAAACAACATGCAGCGGCTTCAATGACTAGATTTCGCAATTGCCCGCAGTGACACAGAAGTGATATCGGTAGAAATAGTTTGCATGGAAAATTTAATTCAAATTTTTCTCTACCAATAGTTTTTAATTTTCAAAACATCTTCTCATTCTTAGAAGAGGCATTTGATCAGAAAAGCCGACAAATCCTACGCATATTGCAACGCTATATCATATCGAACACTGAAACTTCTAGAACACAAACTAAAGTCTCACCAACATAATGCGTTTCATCTTACTGTGGGACATGTGTAAACAAAGCCTGTAGTCAAATCCAACAGAATAGAGCCAAGAGGCAAACAATGCTTAGACATCAAGAGAGCGACATCTGGCGACTATTTTGAAAGGTATTCCTTTTCATCCAAACCACGAAAATTTCAAAGCAATTCAATAAAAGCTATATAATTGCGTAGCAAGTTCTACGAAAAATGTATGCAAAAGGGCAAAATTTCCCAATCCTTCGAAACAGTATACGGGATCGAACTCAGAAACTGCTACTTAACGTATTAGTGTTTTACAGCCATAATATGCTGAATCTTAATGTGAAACTCTTGTAATCGATCAACATAGTGAAAAAAACAAAATACGGTAACTTTAAAGTTGCTCGTGCGGTTTCCGGTGATTCATTTAAGTGCGATTTACTTCCATCTGAAACAGCAAACATCAAAGGAAATTTAAAAACGATATTTATGTCTGAAGCAAGTTGTATGAAAGATGCACGCGAACGGTCAACTAGCCAACAGCATAAGGCATCGAACCCATAAACATCTACGTTATAATATAACAACTCTCTGTCATAATTCGTTGAATCTTACTATTGGAAGCATACAATGGAGCAATGTAGCAAAATCAAACAGAAAAGTCCGAATAATTTGTTGTTGTTCCTTATTCCACTTGATCTAGTACAATATAGACATGTCCAGTAGATCGTTTGCCCAGAGAAAGTCCCGAACCAGCTCAGGGTCTTCAAAAAGATCTCTCTTCTCCAAACCCAGACAGGAGAGCAGATGGTCCGGAGAAGCTTGGTGGAAATTACACCTGAAGCCCACAGGAAACACTTTCTGACCCTGAACGAATGTAAGGGTGCGAGCATGTCCAGTAATGAGCCTGATAATGGCGAATAATTTAATGATTCTTTGATATCGAAAACTGGCTTTTGTGATTCATTTGAATCATACTTATTTACATGTAAAACCGTTAATATGAAAGGAAATTTACATACTGTATCTACAACGCGAATTGTTGAATGAAAGATTCATGCAAATATCTAAATCAGTGTATATTGAGACCGGGATTGAACCCAATAACTTCTACATTATAAACTGTGTCACAGAATCATAATACGATGAATCTTTTTTTAAACGCCGAATCTAGAGAAATCTAACAGAATGCTGCGAAGAAGACAACGATGATGAAAATCTGGTTTTAGTGGTTAATTTGAATAGTATTTATTCATGTGTAAAACTGTGTGTGCAAACATCAAAAAAAAGTTACTAATGATATTTATTTCCGAACAAGTTGTATGATAGGTGCATTGGAACTGTAAAAGGTCAAATTTTATGTATACTTCAACAGCTTACAGAAACGAATCCAGAAGTTTCTACGTTACAAACTAACAACACACCATCGTCATACACTGAGCCTTATTATTGGTCGCTTATGCTGTTGTCGTGTGACAAGTGCAAAGAGAGAGAGAGAGAGAAAAGACAAGTCATATGGGACCAAAGGCATAGAGCCTGGCCACATCTTCAGGGTCTTCGATATAGAGGGTGTCACGGCAGCAGTTGGGGTCGATGCTGAAGAGGATGGAGGCAACAGAGATGTCTCGGATCCAGTGGAACTCCTGTGCAGTGCCTGCATTCTGCGTATGTTCCAGATCCGTCGGGCATGATTTTCATACCCCTCGTGTGCCCAGTCCGCATTCTGCTGATGGTAGAGGTGATACCACGGTCAGAGTTAAGCTCCGGTGGGCACCATTTTTTCCTTAGGTTTGTCACTTATAATCAAACAATACAGCCAAATCAAACAGAAAAATGGGAATAATCTAATGATGATTAGACATCGGAAGTCCGACTTTCGTCATTAATTTGGGTACTTTTCCATTACAGCGCCGCATATGATCCTAAAGAAATCTTACCGATTCTTACTAAGAACCGCAAATAATATAACGCAGATACGATGATTTCATTAACACAAAATTTTATTTTAAATCTAATATATGAGGTATATCCAGAAAGTAAGTTCCGTTTCAATTTATCTCTACTGCAGCGCTGTGATCGCAGTTCTGCACATGCGTGGTAGATGCTCTGTATAAAGGATAAGAAACGTGCGCTCTTTTGAGATCGCTGTCAGCCACGTACGCTTTGTTGTGCTTGTTTACAATGTCGGTGTTGATTGAAAAACCCGCCGCTTGGGAAATCAGATCTGTGATTCGTTTTCTGAATGCTAGGAAAGTGAAACCAATTGAAATTTATCGGCAAATTTGCGAAGTTTACGGACAAAATGCGATGAGTGATTCTATGGTAAGAAGATGGGTCCGACAGTTCAATGAAGGACGTAGTGAAGTGCATGATGAAGAACGAAGTGGGCGTCCATCTTTGGTTATAGAAGAACTGCTTCACGCGATTGATGACAAGATCCAGGAAAACCACAACTTTACAATTAGTGCTCTCGCCATAGAATTGACCATCCTCCTTACAGTCCTGACCTCGCTCCTAGCGACTTTCATCTGTTCTTACATCTCAAGTATTTACTTGGCGGTCAACACTTCAACAATGACGAAGAGCTAAAAAAAGCTGTTACCAACTGATTGAAGACAAAGGCGGCAAACTTCTATGAAGAAGGTATACAAAAACTTACGCCAAGCTATGACAAATGCCTGCATAATTTCGGCAGTTATGTGGAAAAGTAGTTTAAGAGTTGTAGAATTTAGTGCAATAAATAGTTTTTCTGTATCAGTATACAATTTAATTTTATTATCAAACGGAACTTACTTTCTGGATATACCTCGTATACCAATAGAATTTTTTTTGAGCAAAAATTGACTGAAAAGGGATAAACAATTTTAATTAAGCTAAATGCTGAACAAGGACAAAACTACTTAGTGCAAGAGATTGCTTGATGATAATTCATGCGTTAAAAGGTGCATTACGGTCACAAATCGCCGATGGCATAAAACAACCAAATACAGCAAAATTTTATGTTATTCCTTGTCTTATTTCTACGCAGTTAGAAACTGATGCGATTGCTAACAGTTTTCCGGCGGAAGTTAAGATTGACGTTTAAATAAGTTTGTCAATAAGTGATAAATATTTAGTTTATAAAATGTAAATATAAAATGTTTGTATCCTTCTTTAGTAGTTTCTAAAAACATAAACCCTTTGAAACAATACACGATGCAAGCCAATGGCATATTTACGATCGTAATTAACGATTTTTTTCTTTCCCGTTACAGCCGTTATCGTAGGGGTGCATAAAGGAAAAGTATCTTAATTTGAATGGTACTTACTTACATGTGAGGGCTGAAACATCAAAGGAAATTTACTAATCGTATTTATTTCCGAAGCAAGTTTTATGAAAGATGACTGCTGACCATCAACTAAATCATCAAACCCTACGATGAATGAGACGGTATACGCGGGATCGAAATCAGTAATTATTTCTAAGTTACAAACTGTCTCAAAACCATACAACTATGAATCTTACTTTTGGACACGTGTAATCGAATGGCTTTGTGAAATAATACAAAATGCGGTATTGAAACCAAAAATGTTTAAATATCGGAATTAAGATCTGTAGATTTTTTTTTTTTTTTGCTTGTAGAGCTGAAAACTTCAAAACAAACTAACGAATAGTACTTAATTGAAATGCAAATTGTATGTGACGGATTCATGCAGACAGAAAAATCACCAAATCTAGGTATGCGGAATAAGACCCCGAAGCTTCTACTTACAAACTAAATCTGCTCATAAAGATCAAAAATTTTGCTAAACAAATGCAAACGTTTGACTTTACTTCATGGAAAAAGTCGAGAACAATCTTTTCAGACAGTATTGTGAAGCCAGTGACGAATTGTTGTCTCATTAAGTACCTCTGCTGGTCTTCAGTTTCCTGGTGTATTTTGCACTACACAGCTGCTTGCAAAATGTGAAACCAATAGAAGGTGATAGAGCCTGACTAGAACCACAGATGATTACTTAATTTTTATCAAATAGTAGTTAAAATTTTTATAAGAAACGGTTGATTTTCATAATTTATATGGTAAGATTTCGAATTACCATGAAATTATTCTGTTTGGTACTTGAACTGTTTTCATCACTTTTACTCTTGTTTTTAAGAAAGATGAATAATTTAGGGAATCAATTTGTTACAATAAAAAGAACACAGAATAGTCTTAATTTTGTAATAAAAACTTTGTAATAAAACCGTTTCTTCAAAGGACATGAAAATCATGTCGAAATAGCTTTTAAGAAAGAATACGTATATTATCTTTAAATTATGCGTCTATAAGTATTTTGATCCCAAAGAAATGACGGCGACAAGCTTATTCGAGGCTTGTTTTTCCATTGAGCTATTTTATCCTATCAAGGCAGTTGGATAGTCAAACCACTTGCCTTCGGTTTCACTGTTCATTAATTAAATTTACTTTATGGTCGGGATGTTTGTGACGCTTCGGAATGGCACTTTAGATTGGAGTCAAACATATCAAAATTCTCTTGGACTCAATAAACACTTAGTCATTCAATCCAAAATGTGGCAATAGGTGATCAATCATCTATCAAGCAGAGAAGGGGATATTCCTCGTTGTCTTTTTATAAGCTGTTTATGGACACTGTGGAAGAAGCCTATACGAGGAGTAATTCTAACCGCGAAAAATCACGCGCACCGGTGAAGCAGCCAGCAGATGGCCACTCTTATCTTCGAAAGCAAACAATACTTTCATATTAGGGACACTGTAACGGCAAGCGTTATTTCCATTTATATTGCACGCACCGAAATAAAAATACAGGGTGATCATAATTAAACTGCAAATTTAAAAACGCTGAAAAAAAGAGCCACTGGTCAGAAAGACCTGAAATTTCACCAGAATGTACTTCAAGCAGAGGGATTTTGTTTGGTGTGTGAAAAAAATTAAGAAAAAAGTTATCAATAGATGGCGCTGCTCAGGCGGCTGTAGGTTAATTACATGAATTCTGACATGAAAGATAATCAATTGTAGCTGTAAGCTGAACGTTAAACCAGTTGTGCTATTGTAAATCAGGCACCAAGTTTACACCAAGAGTGCTACGGTTGTGGCACTCTTGGTGTAAAGCCTATTCAGAGCGACAAGGTGGTGCCACATCGAATAGGAAAAAATCGGTTTTTAATTTCCCTGCGGCCAAAAACCGTAGAAAAAGCCAACAATAATTCGGTTTTTAATTGTCCTTAGTCTTAATCAAGAAATTTTCAATATGGTATCCACCATTTTCTGTTAGGAGGTGTAAACGTAAAACGGTATTTTCCACAGCAGCTTGGAGTGTATCAGTGCTGATGTTGTTAACGTGCTGGGTAATGCGGCATTTGAAATCCGCTAAGGTGTCTAGTGGAGCACTGTGAAAACAACATTTTTCAGAAATCAAGTCACAGGGATTGATGTCCGGTGATCGTGGGGGCCAGGGAGTTGGAAAATGTCGGCTGATAATACGTTCATTTCCGAAATGGCGTTGCATCACCATCGACAATTAACGAGAATTCAAGCTACTCAGCATTTTATACAAGACGTTAATCTGCATATAATCACTTGTGCAACGCCATCCATAGGCCACTTTTTTTCCTAATTTTTTCCCACGCCAAACAAAATCCCCCTGCTTGAAGTACATTTTGGTGAAATTTCAGGTCTTTCTGATCAGTGGTTATTTTTTTACAGCGTTTTTAAATTTGCAGTTTAATTATGATCACCCTGTAGTATTCAAATAACTCGCTATTTCTAAAAGATTATTTGTAATGATAGTTACGATCTTTTTTTGTATTTTTGTTTATTAATATTATTTATTTCAATAAAGTAATTTGAGGCGCATTATTTACCTTATTGATTTTGAGATAAGCACTTGAATATTATGAACAAAATTAAATGCTATCATATTATTGTATTTAGAATTATGAAAAATTTTAAATTTTCTTTACTTTATTGATATTTACAGGCAAAGTTTGCTACTTTTTATCTAAGCATTCAATATTTTGCTATTTTTTTCTATACAACTTTTCCCTTTGTAAGAAAGAAGTATGCTTTTGTATATAAATTGAATTGTTTCAATATAGGAAAAGTATTATTTCTTTTGAGTAACTTTAGTCCAATATTCAAGAAAAAATTTCGATTCTCAAGTGAATTTCGCTGGCTAATGCAAAGTAAATATATTATATTATATTATATTAACTGTAAAAAACCTAGAAACAAAATAAAATATTTACTTTTATATAAAACTGCGTATCAATAAATTTTGATTGAAAATATTACTATATTTAGGAAGAATTATGTAAATAAAAATATATTTACTCAAGAAGTATGGGATTTTAATTTTGTTTATATTAAACTCATTACTTTTGTTTAAAAAATTATAAATTATTCATTACAAAAGTAATTAAAAATAGTCCTAAGCTTATGAACTGAATTTCATTTAAAAAATTTTTTTCACTGTTAAGTTCCCGAATGCAATACGAAATTTTTCTTTTTTGATGATTATTCAGTAATTATTCATTGAAATATTTTCTATTATATTATTTCTGTTTAAACTTCGAAAATTAAATAACTGTATTTTCTTTTAAATATTTTTTTAAATTCCTGGAAGTTTAGAAAGACCACAATCATTAAAAAAATAATATTTTTTCTCACAAATATTAAAAACATGTGATATTTTAAAATTACTAAGGATTTAAAAGATTAATGCTTAGATTCACTTACTTATTTGGTATTTATAATTTTATTTTTAGTATACGCACATGAAAAAGCATTTGTAAAAGTTGAAGAACAATGTTTCATATGACACACAATGTGAAGAAATGAAAATTAACTAAGCTTTTAAAATGAAATATGTGAAAATTTTCTTCAAACATTTTTACAATATAGTTATTTGTCAATTACGGAATTAGTATTATTATTCAAGTACATTTCTTATACTATTGCAGATTGGTATAGTTGCAATATTTGGCAATAAAATTGTTTTAAATTCCATTTGAATTAATAAACAACCTAGTCTAAAATAGTTTTTCAGAAATTATCAAATCAACCATTATTAATGTTGCCTTAATTAGTTATCATCATTAAATTAATCAGCGGTTATGTTGTCTGTCCATCATATCATGATTTATGTTTTAAAATTTATGAGCTTTGTTTTTCTTTCATGCTCACTATAATTTCAATTTTAAAAAGTGAGAGAGAGATATAAAAATTGATTGGTACTAAGTAGTATTCTACCACGAAAGCTCATTCTAATTTTTCAATAAACAAATACATTAAGAAAATGAATCTATTCAATTATCAGTAAATTACAGAGTCTGTTAAAACTTTTAGATTAACACATTTATATAAATTACAATATTGAGAAAATTTATAAAATATATAAGTTTAAATATAAACATAAAATTAACATCTTGTATAGGAAATTGCAAATTTAAATATTGTTATTGAATTTGAAAAAATATTAAATTGTTATAAAAATAATACTAAGACATCAATAGTATTTTTACAAAATTGGGCATATCTTAGATTCAAATATTGTTTAATTAAAAAATATATACTACTGGCCATTAAAATTACTACACCAGGAAAGCAGCACACGACACACGTGAAATTTGCATGACAGGTAGAACTTGCTGTGATATGCAAATGATTAGATTTTCAGCGCATTCATACAAAGCAGGTGACAGTAGCGACATCTACAATGTGTATAAAACCAGAGATTTGACAGCAGTTTTCTCCTACTCAATTTCCGTTTCAACGTTGTTTTCAGCAAAGAAAGTTGTTGTAATGCCACGTGTAAGAAGAAGAAATGCCTATCAGCACGTGTCTGACTTTGATCGAGGAAGGATTATAGCCTACCGGGATTGCGGTTTATCGTACCGCAATATTGCTGCTCGCATCGGTCGAGACCCCATGACTGTTAGCAGAATATGGAATCGATGGGTTCAGGACAATCATACAGAACGTCATACAGGATCTCAGCGACCCCCATCACTTACAGCAGAGAAGACAGACATCTTATCCGCATGGTCACAAGGGTACAGCCACGTCACGAACCCTGAGTCGAGCAACGGAGTCATTTGCAAAGCAACAAGTTTCTGCTCGAACAGTTCGACGACGTTTGCAGCAGCATGGATTGTCTGCACGGCGACCATGGCTTCGGCTACCATTGACGCTGCGTAAAAGACAGGAGCGCCTTCAATGGTGTGATCAGCGACGAACCTGGACGCGGGAATGGCATCACGTCATCTTTATCTCGGTTCTGTATACAGGAGCATGATGGCCGCATCCGTGTTTGGAGGCATCGTAGAGAACACACATTGCTAGCTTGCATTGGACATCGCCATACTAGCCCATCTGCTGGAGTGATGGTATGGGGTGCCATTGGATACACGTCTCGATCACCTCTTGTTCGCATTATCGGCACTTTGAACAGCAACCGTTACATTTCCGATGTGTTATGGCCCGTGGCTCTGCTCTATCTTCGAGGCCTCCCTAATGCTTTGTTTCAACAGGATAATGCACGATCACATGTTGCCCGTACTGTTCTGAACTTCCTTGATACAGTACAGGTTCGACTGTTACCCTGGCCAGCACGTTCTCCTGATCTGTCACCCATTGAGAACGTGTGGTCAATGGTTACCGAGCGATTGGCACGCCATCACTCACCATCCACTACTGTCGATGAACTGTGGCATAGTGTTGAAGCTGCATGGACTGAGATCCCCGTACATGCCATACAATCTCTGTTTGACTCCATGCCTAGGCGGATAAATGCTGTTATTGCAGCAAGAGGTGGCTGCTTTGGGTACTGATTTCTCAAGATCTGTACATCCTAATTTCCTGTAAATCTAATCACTTGTTCTTTCCACTATAATGTATGTGTCCAATAAATATCGTTCTGTTATTTGCATTCCTTCTGGGTGTAGTAATTTTAATGGCCAGTAGTGTATTTATATACCGGAGAACTCTCTGGAATCACCTTTCAGTGAGACATCGTATTTGTCTATCTGCTTATTGAATCGTTAACGTCTGGTTCTCAGTTCTACAAGTTTTAGGTTCAACTCTATCTTAACAGTGTCTCAAATTGCAATTCAAACCTATTTTGTCGCTGGTATGGGTTCGAATGTGTGAAAAGTAGAATCGGAAATTATGATTTGCGAATTACAATCTTTTACGCATTGATTATTAATGAATTCTGCATTTGCCGCATGTGTTGGGAAATCTTCCCTGAAAGAAGATTTTATAAGTGGAATGATTCCATGAAGTTTGACTTTTAAAAGAAGCAAGATTCCTTTTGAGATATAACCAAGTCATCTGATTTAATTTCAAAATTATGATTGTTTGCTTGTAGAATGGTGATGTAGGAAAGATACTAGACTTTCAGTTCATCAGATATGCGTTATTGACGTCTTAACCTACTTTGTATTTTACATCCTCTAACTTCCTGCACTTGACCCAATTTTTATCTCGTTTGAGTAGGCATAATTAAATATTTTTATATGACATACTAAAAATTTTAATTTATTTTTAATTTTTTCACTAAGAGATTTGAATTTGATTAAAAAGTTATGTTGAAAGTATTTGCTTCAGTTAAATATGCTGGAAGAGCTGGGATAATCATTTGGCTCTGGTCAGTAGAAACTGGCAATCAGAACTTTATCGCCGAGCTGGCAGCCGAATGGTTAGCGCTCTTGCCTTCGGTTCAGCAGTTCATGGGTTCGAATCCCACCTTGGGCATGGATGTTTGTAATGGTTCAGAATCCACTTTAAACCATAAGTCCCGGTCTAATTAGCCCTCGTGTGCAAAAAATGACCGTTGAGCGACAAACCAACATTCAGAAATTTATCCGAATCACCTAATTAGCTTTAACATTTTTTTTTTTTTGCATTCAGTTTCAAAGTAAATTGACCGTCTATCCGATATTTCAGGTTTTTAGTTTCTCTCGTCAGACTTGTTTCAAATGACGCATCAAGTATAATTTAAAAGTTGGTGTTCAATCGTCATTATTATTTAAGTGATATATTGTTTGCATACAGCAGGGATTTATTGTAAATCCTCTCATTCTTGTGTTAAAAATATCTTGCTTTCATAGGCAGTAAAATATCTTCAATACATAATTTAATAATCGTAAAATGCTGACCAACTTGTCTAATGGTCAGCGTGCCTGACTGCGGATAAGGAGGTCCAAGGTTCGAATCCCGGTTCGGGCATGGATGTACTTTTCTCTCTCTATCTATCCTGTCTTTGTCCTTTCCTTGTGTGAATGAGGTGTGAATGGTTGCCAACCCTATAAACGGGTGCCTATGGCATGTGTGTAGAGCAAAGTCGTACTACATGGTGCTCTAATTTAAACGAAAGACGCTCCCCTTTGTCTTAAATTCGCATAGCCAAAGGCATAGCGAGCTTGGCTTGTCCAAGTGTCATTAGAAGCAACAAAAACAATCGTAAAATTCTGGTAAGATTTTTTTTCAATGTTCGCTAGTTTTCATGCATTTTTATAATTATTCTAAGAATCATTTTTGATAAGTAAGAAAAATAAGCATTGTAGAATTATAATAATTATTTTCTTTTTGAAATGTAATTCTGACTAGTAAAGCAATTTCTAGTTGATGTACTCTCACTCTTATACATATGCAACAATAGATAATTTAAATTAAACTGAAGTCATGAAATTATTTTTTTAAATTGACATACGACCCCTTAAAGTTAAAATTCAATTTGTTAATGAGCCCAGGCTGGTATACAGCAACACGCAGAGGTTTGCAACTCAAAATCTCCACCGGAATGATGCAATGTCAGCAGAATCCCACTTCAAGAGGCTCTGCAGCAATATTGCGTGAGAAAGAGGATTAGGATTGGAGGCCATGTTCTTTGTGTACGGACTTGTTCCTGGCATTATATTTAGTTTAAGATCATTGCATATAGTATTGGATAACGCCTATAAAACTAGGCTATACTTAATGTATTTACGGGTGTATAACTATAGTAAATTTATATTTATCACACACACACAACTAACTTTTAATATTAAACTTTTATCTAAGAAAAAAGTGCTTTTCCACAAAATTTTGGATAAATTTCTTATAAATGAGAATGATGAATATATTGGTAATGTGCTTACATTTATATTTATTAGTAAATATAAATGTAAGCACATTACCTGTCTTAATTTTGGATTTCACAAGTACTATATCTGTTTTAAAAAAAAGAAAGATAATTCTACACGTTAATGTATTGATTTTCGTAAATTAAATAAGAAAATTATTAAAGATCATTATCCATTACTCCTCATTGATGATATATTAGATCAGTTACAAAGTGCAAAAGTATTCACTTCTACTGACTTAAAAAATGGTTTCTTTCATGTGGATATTGACCCTAATTGTACCAAATACACTAGTTTCTTTACCCACAACGGACAATACCAGTTCCTAAAGCTCCATTTGGTTGAACAATTAGCCCAGCCGCTTTCGACAGATATTTATCTTGTGTTTTCAGAGAATTAATATCAGATGGTGCATTAATTATGTACATGGATGATTTTATCATACAGTCTAAAACTGAAGAAGAGGGACTTAATCAATTGAAACGTGTTCTCGAAACTGCTCCAAATTACGGACTAAATATTAATTTTAAGAAATGCCAATTTTTTCCCCGAGACGATGGTTGCCGACTCCTGGTCAAAAATGCCATTGCGATTTTTAAGTTTTGTGCGTCTCATTCTTCAATTGATTCTGATTTTTCACAATACGAGCACATTTCCTACTGTAAAATGTCACTTATGATACAATTAAGAGGTAAAAACTTAAGAAGGCTCTGGGTTTGATTCCAAATACCGTCACAATACGTATATGAATGTTTCTTAATTGATTCGCATTTGTCACTAAGTCGTATATGTTGCAAAGAGTTCACCAGTTACGGCATAAATACATAAATAATACAGGTAGAAGGTTCTGGGTTCGATTTCTGATACCGTCACAATACTTTGGCACTTTTGCACTGCGTGTACATGTTTTGTACAAATTTAGGTCCGCTTTTGAACCGTTCTTGATATAGCAATTTTAACCGTGATTAAATTGCAGAATGTACTTCGACTTTATCAGTAGAGGATACTGTAGAAGCATTTCTTCAGTTTTGTACGACTCATTTCCTAATTGATTCGTATTCGTCACTAAGTCGTACTATAAAATCGTACTACAAAAAAGATATTCGTACTACAAATACATTGCAGTAAGATTTCGGCAGGTGTAGCATTAATGTATAAATAACATAGATAGAAGGTTCTGGGTTCGATTCAGGATAAAGTCACAATACGCGTCGCATTTTCCACTTTTGCCCTGCGCTCATATGTTTTGTACAACTCTTGGAAAAATGAGCATCCGTTTCTGAGACTTTCTTGATATAACAATTTTAAGTGTGAAGATGACAGCATGAATCGGCTGTTGAAGCATAGCAGTTTTGTACGACTTTCTTAATTGATTCGTATTTGTTACTATGTCATATGAATGCAAATATATTGCAGTCATATTTTGGCAGGTGTGGCATTAATGTATAAATAACATAGATAGAAGGTTCTGGGTTCGATTCAGGATATCGTCACAATACGCGCTACATTTGGCACTTTTGCACTGCGGGTGCATGTTTTGCACAACTATAGGGAAAATTAGCGTCCATTTTTAAACTCATCTTGATATGACAATTTTAAATGTGAATAAGTGACAGCATGTACTTCGACTTGATCAGTAGAGGGCGCTATTGAAGTATTACAGTTTTGTGTGATTCTTTTCTTAATCCTTTAGGATTTTTCATTACGTGCGACTGAAGTAGGATCTCCCCAATTGCACGTTAGGTATGCAAAGTTTCGTTCCACACATCGTGGTCCCTTTTGCAATTTTGAATTGCGGATGAATGCAGAATTTCACTCCGTTCTTTCTTAAACCTTTTTTGACTTCAGATGTTTACATGTGCAAAATGTTGTCATGTTCTTCAGCTTAAACATTCAATGGCGCTATTTTGATATTTCTGTTCTGTACGACTGTTTTCTTATGTTGTCGCATTTTTCACCAAGTGTTGTGATTTCTTAGTCCAACATGAAGTTACGCGCCAAGCAGTTAAAACTTTTGGTAGAATTTTATTCGATTCTGGATACCATTTCAACATGCGTCGGAACTGATAATTTTGCTGATGCTTCATTCAACCTTCATTCTGAACTGGAAACCTCTTTTACACACATAAATAAAAATAATTCTTTCTATAATATTAGTATTCATTGAAGATATAGATTGTGGAATTCTACACCGAATATTTTACTAGTTGGTACCTTTTGATTTAATGTATCGTCGAATGATATTTTTTCTCATCTTTTTTTAACAATTTGATGTGAAAATAGTTGTTGAGCTGATAACAAAAGTAGCTTGCGCTCCTTTCTTCGGTTCAGCAGTTCGTAGATTCAAATCCCATATTGGGCACGGATGTTTGTGGTGGTTTGAAATCTAATTTGAGCCCTTCGTGTCTATCTAAATAGCCCTCTTTAAAGAAAAAAATCGTTTTTTTTTTACCAAAACATGAAAGTTTCTCAGGGAAAATCAATTTTGAAATTTTGTGACGATGAATTTTGCCTCATTATTTATTGTACAGAAACAATTATTATAATTCTCGGTACTTTTCCATTTCACCGGCGCAGGTGATAAAGTCGCCAAAAATGATACAACCGGCGCTAGAGGGAATATCTCCGCTGGTAACCTTTTACTGCTACGTTTCCAAAACATGTGACGGCCTTTTACTGTCAACGACTTTATTTCGACTCTTTTTTTCCCATTTCATAATTTTATGCTATGTTGCTAATATATACAAATTTAATAATTTCTTAAAATCTCTCCAGAAAAAATCGGATTTTAAAAATGTATCTTAAAAAATAATAATCGTAACAAATTCACATAAGAAATATTTTTTAAAAAAAAATAAGATTTTGAAATGCGCATCACCCGATAAATTGTAATTTAATATAATAAGTAAATAAATGGAGGCTCTGGCACCCAACATTCCACGCATAGCGTAAACACGAAAACACGAAAACAACAATTAAATAAATTTAAAAAATTTTTATGTAAAACAACATTATTTAAAAATTTTTATGTGTATACTGTGTGTTTTCGCCAATTGGCGACTTAATTTTCACTTGGCGAGATTTACGCCGGCGAAATGGAAAAGTACCTAATTCTCCCCAAAATTCTTGGATGTCTTTGGAAACTAGAACGTTTGATACTCTTCCCTACACCCTTTTTGTAAATCATTACCGAAACGATGCTTATGGCGACAACGTATGCAAAAATTAACTTCTAACAAATTTTACTTTGGAATTCTAACATCGCTGAAAGATTTTGTGGACTTCGCTTCTGCGCACCCCGCATATGAATTTCAAGAGATATCTCTTCAGTTCCTGCGTTACTTCAGACATTTCCGTGCGCATTATGGTTTTAGAAAAGTATATTTGTATTTTCCTTCAGATGTAAAATTATTTTTTAATCATTAGACTTTGTAAGTAATCAAGCACACTTCGCAAATGATCGAACTTCGTATCAAAATTTTGACTTCTTTTATATTACATCCCACCCGTCGGAATCAAATTTAGTAGAAACACACACACACACACACACACACACACACACACACACACACACACACACACACACACACACACACACACACACACACACACACACACACACACACACACACACACACACGCACGCACGCACGCACGCACGCACGCACACATGGAAATGGAAAAATTAGCATAACAGCGGAACAAACAGGTCTTCTTCTTCTTAGAGTTGGGTTTGTATATCATTGGGCACCTCTGCTTTAATCAGCATTTTGTACTATTGACTCCAAACCCAATGTTTCCTAGTTCCAGTTGCTCGGGTCACCCACTGTATTAATAAAGTCCGATAACCCTTTCATGGAGTCTAGGTGTAACTCTCTAGTATGGATGATGCCTATCGAAGTTCATCTAGGGAGGGCAAGAGCCTCGCATTCGTAAATGATATGCTTGGCCGTTCCCTCTTGCGTATGACATTTCCTGCATATAGGGTCTTGCTGAAACAGTCCCATTGTATGGAGGTGTTTTCTGAAATAGAAGTGCCCCGTTATGAAGCATACGATGAAACGTATCTTCTGTCTAGAGCATCTAAGAATTTTAGAGGCAATGCTCGCTGATGATCCACAGATCATACTTTTAGCATGGGTTTGACCAGGAGTGTTGAGCCAAGCTTCATACATCTTCCGTTTTTTCCATCTAAGAACATTATATTTTTGAGGTCTTCAAATGGATCCCACAAAAAGGTTCTGCACCCATGGGAACAAAAGACGATCCTTGTTTAGCAAGCTCATCAGCCCTTTCATTACCTTCGATACCTTTGTGCCCAGGCACCTATACAAGAATCACCTTGTTTCCAGTTCTGTAAGAAGGTTTCTACATTCCAAATCATTTAAGATTTGATTTCGAAAGAACTGAGCGCTTTTAAAGCGGCTTGACTGTCACTAAAAATGAGAATCCGCTTACCGTGGTAGCCTTTCCTCATATTTAGTCACAGACAGTGGAGGAACAAACAGGTAGATCGGACGACATCTAGATGACCTTACGCAAGGTCGAATCATTGGGAAGATTGATGAAGGTTGAAATGTGACAAGTGTGGCTGCGGAGCTTGGAATTGCTCACAGCATCGTTTCACGAATCTGGAGAGAATTTCACACTACAGGAACAGCTGTCCGAAGGTTTAGCAGTGGTCGTCCACGAGCAACCACAGCAGCCGACGTATATTGTCCTACATGCAAGAAGGAACAGGCAGCAGACGACTGGAGAAATCGCGAGACTCCTCCTACAGACGATTGGACGACCGAAATCACGGTTTACAGTCGCCAGGAGGCTGCACAATGGTGGCCTATTCGCACGACAACCTGTACGTTGTGTACCCCTCCAACATCGTCGAAAGGGACCGGTTTCGAAGTCGTGGTGTTCTCGTTTGGGGAGGCATCATGCTTGGTACCCGTACTGACCATCATGTCGCCCAAGGAGGTTCAGTCACCGGGTCCCGTTATTGTGGGGATATTCTCCTTCCTTAGGTGCGTCTTTTTAGAGGTGCTGTGGGTCCCCAGTTCCTCTTCATGGACGACAATGCTGCACCTCATCGTACAGAGGCTGTCGAAGAGCTGTTAGAAAGTGAGGATATTGAACACATGGATTGGCTGGCAAGGTCTTCAGATCTAAATCTTATCAAACACGTGTGGGACTTTCTAGGGAGATGCATGGCGGCACGTCACCAACCACCAGTAACGATTCCGGAGCTGCCATTGGCGCTACAAGAAGAATGGGCAGCAGTACCTCAACAACTTACTGACAACTCCTACTCAGTGTGGACAGACGGTGTCAATCCTGGACATCAGTCAGGGGAGATCATAATCCTACTAAAAGCTGGATGTTTCTTGCTAGAGAGCTGTCACATGGATGTTTCGGCCGTCTCTGTCATTCTGCTCCATGCTCATTTTTCAATAAAGTTCCTTTTTAATCATTTGGAATCTTTTTTGGACAGTTTTTTTTCTTCCATATTCTTACATCTGGAGGATGTTCTGGTACGATTTTTATCGATTTGGAACACTGCACGTTCCGTCCTTAATTTTTTCCGTCCTTATAAGTATTTATACAATTTATTTATCGCCATACATAATCCCCCCCTTCATAGTTGATTTTTTTTTATATTAAATGGTTCTCTTGTAAGGATATTTTAGAAACCCAGAAATGTTCAGTTTATCGCCAAAATAATTTTCTTTAATCATTCTTCATTGCGTGTAAAAAACATTCAAATTTAGGGATGTTTTTTAGAACAAAATATTGAACTCGCAACTTTTTTATGAGAAAAATTATTATTTCTTTATCAATTAAAGTTAAAGAAAATACCATTCATCGTCCATTCGATCTCTATTTTTCTCTTTTAGTAACATTACGATGTTGATTTAAATCAGCTGGAACCAAACATTTTCGTTCTAAATTAAAACCCAATAAAACTGATAAGTCAGAATTTTATTTTTCTTTATCGAATGAATTCCGTTTTTAATGAAGTATTCTGCATCATGCTATCTTCAGAATTGCATCACATACTATCTTCACACGAAAAATTGCTATGAATTTCCTGAAACTGAAATTTTAGGAATTTCGTACTATATTTAAAAAAAAAATCTGAAATATTCATTTTCCTTCCATTTTATTAACGTCTAATAAACAAGGTTTAAGAAATTCGCATGTTTATTTTTAAGTCGAGCCGACCGATGGCTGAGTGGTTAGCGTTCCTGACTTCTGAGCTGTAGGTCCCCGGTTCAGGCATGGATGTTACTTTCTCTGTGTTTCTGTGTCCTTACTTTTGTGATGAATATGGCCCACCCTATAAATGGGTTTATAGTGGTATGGCGTGGGCAACGCTACTCTCCTCCGTGACTTGGTTCACAGATGCCCGCTGGGCAACGATAAACGAGCAGCAGTTTCTGGCCTTGTTGTGGCATAGGGTTCGTCACCCAAGCGCCCGCTGTTGGGAAAAAATTTAAGTCTAAAAACTGCGAAATCACGTTTTATATACGAGGGTAACTTTGAAATTTTTGAGATACGCGAAGACGAGAATTTACAAAATAAAAATAACGGTTTAATTTTAAAGGACAAAGTATTTTAACCCAGAAGACGGTTTTTTACTGACTTACTTCAACTTGTTTAGCGTGGAATAAATTTTAAACAGAAGAGAAAATGGAGTGGACGCGAGAACATTTTCGCGCTATGATTTTCTACGATTTCAAAGCAGGATTCAATCAAGAAGAATGCGTTCAACGGTTGCAGTTAGCATTGGGTGATGAATCTGCAGCTCGTGCTACTGTATTCAGATGGTTTAGAGAATTCATAAGAGGTCGCCATTTTCTTCAGGAGGAAGAACACGCAGGAAGGCCGCCGTCAGCAGTCATCCCGGATAATGTGTCTGCCATACGAAAAATGTTAATGGCTGATAATCGCTGTACCTATCAAATGATACAGAAGGAACTTAACATTGGATCCGCAGCCATAGACAAAATCATTCATGAAGAATGACATATGAAAAAAGTAGTTTGCCGTTGGGTTCCCCATCATCTAACTGAGCATCCAAAAGAAGAGCGTGTCAGAATCAGTAAAGAAACTCTTAATATGCTGAATGAGGGTGGCCACCGCATCATTTCTAAAAGCGTAACAGGTGATGAAACGTACATACCGTTTTTGGACGTTCCAACATGTCAAGAAAGCAAAGTATGGGTCTTTAAAGATGATCCCACGCCGACAAGGTGAAAAAACAACGCGCACGGAAAAAAGTGATGTATGCCGTTTTCTTCAGAAGTACGGGATGGGTCAAAGCCATCCAGTTGGAAGGACAGAAGCCAGTAACAGCAAACTGGTATACCACTCAATGTCTTCCAGAAATTCTACAAGAACTGAATGTTAGGGGACTCATGCTTCACCATGACAATGCATCTTCACATACAGCCGAATTAACAGTTGAGTTTCTTAAGCAAAAACAAATTAAAGTGATCGAACATCCACCGTATTCACCTGATCTAGCTATGTGCGACTTTTGATTATTCTTTAATTTAAAAAAGAACTTACGTGGACGTCGTTTTCATTCAGAAGAAGAGATGGATATGGCTATAAATGCATTTTTTTCATCTATTCGAAGAAATGAATGGCTTGAGGCATTTAATCTGTGGAAAATTCGTCTACAAAAGTGCATTGATGGTGGAGGAGACTACTTTGAACACACATAAAATTTTGTAAGTATAACTTTAAAAACCTAGTTGTATCTCAAAAATTTCAGAGTGACCCTCGTATATATATACATATACACACACATACATATTTCTTAGTTATCTTTTTGTCTGGGTGAATTTAAGGATTATTAAAGAGACGGATTTTCAAGAATAAGTTTATTTTTACATGAACATTTCTTAATGATCTGTAGGACAGCTCACCCAAAAAAATGAAAAACTTTGAGAGAATTTAACCACCTCAGAAGCGTACAGAATACTAGTCACTCATTCGTTAGAAGATTGGCACGTGATGACATCATTGGTCAGTTCGACATTCCTTAACCATATTTGGTAATGTACATTTTGGAATTCCGTAGCAGGGGTGGTATAATTCTTACATTTGTTAAAGGGCTATATATAGTCTAAAAAGGTACAACTTACAGGATAAGAAAAACGATATATAAATAATCAGGCATAACAGTGGATAAAACAAAAATTCAGGACACGTTTTTTTAGAAATTTCACATTTTTTAGGACAGTCTTAGTTTATTAAATGTTTGTTAAAGAAAAAAATGAATATTAATAGCATTCTCTAACTTTGCATTTGTCAATAAAATTTAAAAAACTTTAAATTATAAATAAGCTTAGTTATAAATTCTGAACTGTTAACCAACTACACTTTTTAAAGATTATAATCATTGCTAATATACATATCTCGAATATTATGTAAAGTTTAAAAACTCGTCAAATTCAATATCTTTTCATTAACAGAAATATTAAAGAACAATATTTTATTCATACAACTATAAATATTTTTACACGGATAAAAAGAAATTCAAATTCCAAAATAAAAAGAAAAAATTACTGTTTCTCTTTAATTTGTGCAATTTTTTTGTAGAGTTACAGGTAATTATTCTGAAACATTTTTAATTTTAGCATTGGCAGCATTCAACATTATTTAAGAAACCTTTATTTCTTTAAAATCATTCATTTTTATAGCATTTCTTCATTTTTGTGATGGGCTATTGATCAACTGGAGAGCTGCTGCTTCATCTTTTAGAAAAGGTTGTTTTCTTCTGCAATGAGAGAATTAAAAATTTCTTTATCTGGATTATTCATGTTCTGTTCAGAATTTTCTCTTCCTTCTCTTTTTCTTTATTTTGTTGTTCCAAGTAAGAAGTATATTGAGAATGAGCATGTTTTATGCACTTTATCATTGATTTCATAACTGAATTTTAACAACAGATTCACTTCTTCTTATAAAATCCTTACATATTCTTAATGAGCGAATATTAAAGTATTGGCACCTTTCTTGAGCTATAATAGTGTTATTTACAGAAAACTCAAGTTCAAGGATAGCAATTCCATGTAATAATATTAGACATGACTTTACTAATTTTGTGTGAATGATACTTGGAATTTCCTGAAACATTTTTTAATTTAGAAATTTCATTCCAAAAATAACAAATATCATTTTTCTGCAGGAAATTTTCAATTATTTGTTTAAGGTCTTCTCAAACATAGATTTCAATTTCTCCTTTCATTTTAACTTAAAATGCATCACTTTTTGTTATTTTTATCATATGATTCACAAGTCAAATAAAAGCCTCTTTAATATGTTTATCATCCTTTCTTGATGGATGTGTACTGTACATCATGCAATTTCTCAGACAGTAATTACAAGTTATCATGTGAGTACTTCGAACATCATGCAGAAATCTTTTACTTTCAGGATAAGCAATTAATTTGCTAGCTGCAGAACCAATATCTAAATTTTTAGGGGGTAACCAGTTTGGCTTCTTTGCAACTTACAATGCATAGAGGCATTCTTTCTTTTTTGCCAACATCATTGTGTATAAATTTTTGAAATCTACTTCTTACTAATTCATTTTGCTTACTAAACAAACAATACATTAACAGGGTTTTTTCTGAAAAAATAAAAGATAAAGAGTAAATATAGAGCAAAAATAAACAAAATGTAAATACATTAAGTTCAATGGGTCTTTTAAAGAGTTTGAAATAATTCATATTTTTCACCCTTTCCCATGGTTTTTTATACGGCATTATAGTTAAAAAAATATACTTTTAAGGCTGGATACTGTTCAATTATTCATTCACATGTGTATCCTAGAGTTAACCATCGTGACTTGAACAAATGGTAATCAACAAAATCCACTAATGATGAAATCTGAACACTGTGATAATGTTTTCTTGCTGCTAATAAATGAAACCATTCATATAGACAGTAAATAAAACTATTTAAATCACAACATAAATTTGATATACCTTTCCTTATGGCATTATTAATATGTTGTAAACTGCATGTACCTATATCAATAAAGTTCAAAATTCCTAAAGAATTTAAATGAGCATTTAACTTTTTATGAAATGATAAATTGACATTTGGTCCATACGTAGAGCATTGGAGCAATTTTTCAATATTTAAGCCATTTTTGGGAATAAAATTTAACACTATTTATAAAATTTTACTAGACTCAGCATGTCAAAGGAAAAAAAGGAAACACAATAATAATTAACTATCTTGCATTCTTTTTCTGACCAATAAGATATATAAATAGCCAATTGTTTTTTTACTTGCCTGGTAGTCGTTTCATCGAAATATATAATTAAGTAATATCCACAGATGAAATTATATCAGTCAGAATTAACTTTTCTTTCATTCATTTTTTATGTTTAAGTGAAATAGCATGAATAAAAACTTGTGAAAATCCCATATTTGCAACACTAAATTGCTTACAACACACAGCGTAGAAAGCGGAAGATTTATCATTTTCACATGCTTGACACCAGTCTAATAAAATCGCCATTTTTTCCTTGCGATCAGAAGAAAGCCAAATGTCTGAAAATTTTGTAATTTGAGGCATTTTAAGTCCTGAGTACATATAAATCCTTGAAATTCTGCACACAAAATAACAAAAATGTTTCCAAAAATAAAATAAATAAACAATTTCAATGTCTTGAGATAAACAATTTCCATTTTCTGAGGGGAAAACATGGATAACTGTCAAATTATTGATTGATGTGTAAGAGACAGACACCTCCTATGATGTTAACATTTTTCATTTGTAATTGAATTCATTCTCACATGATGTCATTAGAAAAACTGTCCTACTTTCGCCTTTAAGTATTTAAAGAACACTCCTATTTTCTCAAATCAAAAATAAGAAAGTCCTTTTACTTTCAAGTTGAAATAGAAAATAAATTAGGAATTTCAGGAATATGACTTAAAATTAAGGACTTTTCAGGCCAAAAAATTTTTTCAGGAAAATTAGGAAATGTAGTACAACTATATGAAGCCTGCAATTGGCAGCTGGATATTTCTTGTGGGATGATAACAATTATAAGTTTCAGAATTTGTCTAAATGTAATATTTAAGGTTAAGTTGCATAATAAAAGTAAATTTCATATTTTAGAATTTTCATTTTTTTTTCCATATATAAAATTTTATAAATAGAAATAATTTTTAATAAAACAAAATACTATGATTAATAATAAGTAAAGAAATTAAATGTTAAGAAAGTAGATGTTGATTTCAGTCAATAATAACAACTGCTCAATAATGTCACAAAGTTTATGACAATAGACATACATAAATTCTGAATTCATATATACAAAAAAATAGTATTCTATAAAAATTCTGAAAATCAATGAATGAAAATAAGCAATAAAACAAAAAGCATTTCAAAATTAAGTTCAAATATTTATTTAATAAAATATCAAGATTAGTTAAAAAATATGTTGAAATAAAACTTCGAACCAAACTTCTGAAGAAAAATATCTTTACTATTTTTCTGTAAACAAATACATATTTGCATTGTAAGAAAAATGAGTATATTTCTAAACTGGAATGCACAAATGAATAAACAATCAGGGAAAATGGTTAACACATTTCATATCAAATATCACTTTAATAATGACAATTAGGGAGTAATTTAAAAATATGCATGATTATTAATTAACATAAAAATAAATAGATCAAATTAAAATTTTACTTATCTTTGAAAATTTGAGAATTCAAATATTTTAAAATGTGTTCATTTATATAAGAAGTATGTCAATGAATTTTTTTAAAATTTTTTATTTCATTATAGTAATTTCAAATAAAATCATATACTTCTCACTTAATAATGATAATATTTTACATAAAAGAATCACCATCACATTTATTATTTTCTAGGCTTTATAAGTTCAAAATAAAGTATTGACTAATACATTTTTTTAAGTTAGCAGTTTTATACAGATGTATTTATTTGGTAGATAATAGAATTGTTCCAAACATTTCTTGGGTATATACATACACCTCTTAAAACAATCAACATTGACAACAGCTACATAAAGTTCTGAATAAACTTCTAAACAAAAATAAATTGATTTACATGTAAAATTGACTAGAAGAGGACATCATCATCATTGTCTTCCGCCAACAAGTTGGGAGCAGAGTCCAAATCCACGCCAGCAGCTTTCAAGGCCTCTTTTCGTTTTTCACTTTCATCCCTCATTATTTTCTTTTTTCCTTGAATCTTTTTCAAACTATAACACATATTTCATTACCTTCAATTATTTATGTAAACAAAAAAAAAGTTTAAGAATTTTTTTTATAAGGATGTGACTAAAATTAAAATCAATTATTCATCTGATGCACATCATTTTAAAAAAAAATTCTACGGTTTAAAAAATAAAACACATTTTAATATTAAAAAAATCACACATTTCAATATTTATTACTTGACACCACATACAGGAAAATTGTCTTAGTAAAAAATAATAGCTGAAAAGTATTTGAATATCTGCAATAATGTCGACTGTTACAAGAGAGGGAACCTAAGAATTCTTAAAATTCAAATCTGACTGAGGTACGCATAAAGAAAACATGATAAACTATATACTTGGCACTCAGTAAGCAATGACCAAAGAGCTCAAAGTCGCTTTTCATTTGAGTTTTTATTGGCTTTTTAAGAGGTTTTTCATAAATAGGAGGTTACATTCAAATAGTTTTTAAAAGATTTCAGATTTTCAGGCATATAATCTGAAAAATGTGTAATATAAAATCAGAAAAGCAACATTCACATTTCCCATTCATCAACAGTGGTTGGGATCAAACCTGTGACATTTCATTGGGGGCATGGAGCCCAGAATTGCATAGAAATTCAAATAAAAACAAACAAGATTTGTGAGAGAGGCCCAGAACAGATAGAGTGAATGCAAACTATATGCATAAGAATTAAAAATTCTAGCTTTATTTAAATATAATTAGCATTATATAAATGACATATTGTATTTTCCTGCATAAAAGCTGCTGATTAAGTGTTAAAATAGTTTCAAATTTCATTATGCATATTATATGCCACCGCAGATAATCTAATAAAAAACATTCTCCACAACAAAAACTAATAAAGTTTTGAAGGAAATACTGTTTATGTTCCATAAAATAAATAACAGATGACGTCATGACTAGGATGACTTATTTTAACTATAATCAAGATTGTCCAATAATGTTCAAGAATAAATTTGGTTCCTTGGAATGATATTTCAGTTAAAATATGTCATTTCGCATTCTGTCTTAATCTGATATGTTTTCTCTCTGGAAATATTCAAATTCATAAATAATCATGTGGAAACTTAAATGTTTCAGTTACACAAAAATTTTTAAACTAAAAGCTACATAGAAGGCAAATATAAAAATGGCGACAGACGAGGTAATGTAAGGTTTACAAAGCACATGCGGTACAAAAAGAAAAATATATCCAAAACGCACTTTGAAAATAATCCATTTCTTTCATTTAATAATTAATGAAAAAATATATTTCACTTTTAATATATGTCTAATTACATTTTAAAAATTATTAAAAAATAAAAATCGATAAGTTTTATTAGAATTTTCTCGGATTTTGATCGATGTCGCGCTTTTATCTCATTTTATCATACTTGTTACTAGAAAAAAAGGTCTTGCAGATAATACGCTACTGTGAATTATATAGAGGAAAATACTATAATAGAAATGATATATTTAAATTCTGTAGATAAAATACATGGTGTAAAAATGAAATGGGATATTTTAAAAACTAATATTAAGCAATATAAGGAAAGACTTAACTCCCCATAGCTGCCGCATATCAATGTGCAAGTAGTTATCAAAATAATGTTACAATACATGTGAGAACCTTGCAAAATTCAACTAATGGGTCATTATCAGATTTTTGATAGCAGAGGGTGTTAAACCAGCTGCTATTCATCATCACATGTGGTGCCCCTATATATGCACCATCTTTTTCGATGAACAAGGGCATCAATTTGTTGGATGAAATGCGGACACCTATGCAAGTCTATCAAGAACAAAAGACAGGGGTGCTCATGGAGGGTGTAATTCTGCTTTATGATAATGTACACCCACATCTCCAGGCTCTCAAACATGGAACTGGCTAAATTCAAGTGAGGATTCAGCTGGACTATCTGCCCTACAGCACAGACATGTCGCTCTGCGATTTCCATGTGTTTGATCCACAGAAAAAACACCTAAAAGGGAAGCAGTTCAACTTAGACGACAAACTCAAGGACAATGTGAAAGACTGGGTCTCATCACAGCTACCGGAATTCTGGAGACAGGGATTATTTTGGATTCTTAATCAATAAGATCATGGTGTTCAGGGCAATGATGTATACTTTGAATAAAGTCTTCATTTATATCCTATCTATCGTTTTGTACCTTTTTATTTGAATATCCCATATAATTAGACACCTTCATTAATAGGAAATTTACACCACAGAGCATCAAGTCACTCTTTCCACACATTTTTCGTGGCCTAGTTTCTTATGGTGTTGTTCCTCTTGTTGGTAGTGAAATCAAATTCTGACTTAACTGCAGATTCATAGTGTTCACTAAAGCTAGTTGGGGCACATTGCATAAATAGAAATTGCAATGTCCTCCAAATGAAATGATACTTCTGGGGTGGAATGTCAAGTACAGGGAGGCTTCTGGTAGGTTCCAGTTCTAAATTATAAAAACTTCCATCCAGCATCATACATTTAACTGGTAGAGCCTAATACTGCCTTAGGTATACGGGCATGCATGCATTTTCATGCCAAATATCTCCTTCAGTGAGCCTCAACTACAAAATTGATCAATTGATAAATAGAACCTAGTTATATAGTCAAACAAACCATCTTTCACATTTTCCTCATAATAAGAGTGCATGTTCAGAAAAATCTGCAAAGGTATATGATTGATAATGACTCCTTCTAACCGTTAAGCATGGGGGTGAATCTACTATGGTGTAACAAGTTGTCATGATTTTCTGCTATCTGAATTGTATCTCTGAAAGGAGAGATCATTAAGAAATATTTTCGCACAGACCAGATACATTCAATGATATAAACTTTATCACCTGCAAAAAAATTATGATCCTGTTTATGCTGCAGATACGTCCAATTATTGTTTGATGAACAAGAGGACAAATTGAATCATCTATGTCATTTTATACATTTCTTCAACCACAATATTATAGAGACATTATGACCAGTTTTAGAACATCTAATTCTGGATAGATAACTGTCCCATAAATTTCACAAAATATGCATGAAGTATAAATCAATATTCCTCTAAACACTATTCATCAATTATAATTCAATATTTTGGAAATTTCATGCCAAAGTTAAAAATGCCATATTAGTAAAGAGGATTCTCCCTCATTTTGATACATTTATGTTTTCTTATTTAGAATTAAAATTTATTATTTTATTTGAATCAGTTCTAATCATTTCACATATAAATTCAAATTTCCATTCAAATAAAGTTTAAAAAAATAAGACTTTTTTTATAAAGAATCCTGAGTAAAATTATACAAAAATGTAAAAATAATAACTTGAATCTTTTAAACCTACTGTATAAAAAAGAAATACAGAAAAACTTAACATGAGAAAAACTTTGAATTTATTTCTATTGTTAATCATTCTTTTTGTTTACACCTGAATTTTTGTAATATGCAGATTACAACAAACTTATCAAAAAAATTAACAAATTAAATGTGTTTTTATACAATCACATTTCCTCTCTAAGTATTAAATCACAAATTCCTTTGCATCTTTTAAATTAAAAAAGAATTTTTTTAAATATAAAAATAACAAGGTTATAGTAATCAGTCAAAAATTAAATTTCGCTTTTAAAACTCAGGAGAAGAAAATTAACCCTGAAAATTTTAATGAGATTTTCAAAGCCTATAAAAGAAAATTAGTAAACTGGGAGAGTAAAAGATGTAATAAAATGCTCATTAACCAGAAAGAAATAAGGGTCATATTTAAAAAATGCAAGCAAAATTAAGAAAATTTAAACAAATAACTCATTTTGAATATTGAAAACTATCATTTCATAATTACAAGTTTTGACGACAGATAAAGGGAATTAATCCTACAACAAATGACTGTTAATTTTATCATTACAAGATCCAAAAAAAAGATGATAAGCTGTGCCAAGCACAAGATATACAAGAAACCCTTTTAATTAACCCAGAGAAAATTTAATGCTAAGCTAAAAAAAAAAAAAAAAGAATAATAACTAATATGAATAATAAATATAAAGTTACTGAAGCTTAAAATGTAAAATGCTCATAATTAAACAAAATAAAACGGTAAAATAACTAAATTCTTTGACTGAATTGTGAACTCTGATAAAAGGAAAAAGGTATATTAATATGATGCAATGAGAAACAAATCTGGGCACAAAAATAAAATTTAATGTGGTTCATTAAAAGTTTCATATACCACATGGATTAGGTGAAATATTTTGTTCACTTCTAAAGCTACTTAATTTCATAACAATAGTTCATTATAGTTAAAGCAAATAATGGAGTAATAAATGACAAAGAAATACAACTTGATCATGACTTTTATGTAGTTGAAACAACAAATGAACATTATTTATTCAGTGAGAAATGATAAGACAGAAGCTGTTAATTGTTTATGAAAAAATATTTTCAACATAAAAATATAAATTTTAAAACTTTTTACTATAGTTAATTAAGTAATTACTGTGCTTTTGTATAATACTTTACATAAAGTATAATACAAAAGCACAGTAAGAAGAATAAATTATTACAAAACATCATGAATGGAAATTTTAAATTTTTAAGTTGAGCACAATAACTTTAAAAATTAAATAGCAAATATATGATTTAATATAGAATTGAAGATAATATAAAAGCAAAATGAGTTGGAATGGGCCAAATCAGAAACTGATGATCATTCAGCTACAACTTAACAAAGTTAAGTATGATACATTTAAAAAATCCAATTTTTAGTAAAAAGAAAATATTTCACTTAAGTAACACTTTCAAAATTAATTCCTTTAGTTTCATTCTTACAAAATAATGGTTAAATATAAATAATTGATAAAATTTTAGAGATATAAATGTATAGTATTAAATGAGCATTACCGATAAAATTCTTCTCTTTCACGTTCATCTAATTCTGAAGTAATGTATGCAATTGTTCTTTCTATTTTAGGAATAACAACTAGAAAGGGAAAAATATTGTTATAAATGCTTGAGCAGAAATAAGCTATGATTAAATACAGAATAATTATTCATAAAAGGTATGCACAGAAAAATTATTTATCTTCCATATGTATATAATAATATACCTTTAAGAAAACTAAAAAAATTTTATAGATAATTTATTTACAAAATGAACACTAAAAATAAAATTTAACTATTTCGTAAAAACAAAACATTTAACTTACAAACATCTAGTTTGACTGGATTTGCTGCTCAAATATAATTTTTTGACACATAATATTATAACCTACAGTTAGAAGTGCATTTCAAACCACTACTAAAGTGACAACCAAGCACGAGGTAAAACTTGAACCTATGAACTGAAGAGCAGAGTGCTAAACATTCTGCGAGTTTAGTATAATATATATGCAGACCTGTTTTTAAGAAATTCAGCTTTAAAAAACAGTAATAAATAAAGCATAAAATAATTGCAAAATTTTATTCCTTGAGAACAAACTTAGCCAAGTATATTTTTAATTAAAAAATTGAAGCACAATATAATCTTGTTCGAATAAATAAATATAAAAAATAAAATGAACTTTTAAATTTAAAATTTTTATATTCTTTATGTTTTGGCAGTGGCAAAGAAAAATTTAACAATGGTAGAAATATTAAAAAAAGTTTTTCTACATGAAAAAAAAATGTGCAATTTAATATGAACATTTTAAAATTAAATATGACACTGAAACATATCTCATAAAACAAAAATAAATCCAGTAATGCTTGTTTTCTGAACAAAAACACGATAGTTTAATAATGAATGAAAAACAAAGTTAATAATTCAGTTAAGCTAACCATGCTCCAGAGCATTCACTCGACGATTTGTAACTTTAATGACTTCATCTAAAGTTATGAAAGATGTTTGCAAAGATGCCAGGTCAACTAGCAGATGAATGGCTTTAGCATAGTTCTTCTTCAACTTAGCAAGTTGTTGACCTCCTCTGGCCAAACCAGCTAATTCATAAGCTAAGAGAAAGGAACATTTTATGAGTTTCCTATTCAACAATTAATAATTAAGTATTTACTGTGTGGTAATTAGGTTATCAAAAATTCACTTACTGTCAACTCCATTTTGAAAGCTCTCAAAAACTGGGAGATTCACACCTATTTAACAATAAAAACAAATTTAAGTATACTTTGCAATAGATTTTTTTAATAAATAAATATTATCACCTCAGCAGAAAAATATATATATATATTATAATTCTTAAATGTGACAACAAAATAAAATACAATTACAATAAATTCCCAATAACATGTGGTGTCAAAATTCCAAAAGAAATTTCAAGATAAAAAGAAAAGGTGAAACAATGCTGCAAAAAACAAACACAAAGAAAGTTTTTTTTCATGGTTTTCCAAAACAGTAAATCTTTAAATTTGTACGAGAATAATTTCATTATTCTTTAAATAATAATTATACTTATGTTATGAATTGTATATAAATTATTCAAATCCATGTTTGTGTTGATTTGTAGCCTTGTTTTATAATTTTGTGGACTGATAGCCAGGCCACTTAATTCCATTAATAATCGGTTTATTGCATTTTCATGCAATTGGTAAATTAGAATAATAATAAATAGCAATCTTCAAAAATACACAACATCAAAATATCCTAAATTAAAAAGTATGAATAACTTGCATTGCAAATTGAAATTAAAACCTTAAAAATACATTACACACAATTAAGTAAATATTTTTAATACTTATTCTTTTTAGCATTTGTTAAAAACATTATTGAAAGGAGCCCATAAATCAAATACTAATTAAACAACTCAAGTGTTCAGAACTTATAATAAACATTCGAAATACTTCTCAGTGTGAAAAATATATAAAAATAAAATATTACAATATAATTTTATAAGCTTTTAAAATCTGCAGTATGTTAAAAAAAACGTTTCATCTTAAAGAGCTCTTTTCATTCAAATTTAATTTTTTCATTGTATTTCTAATATTCTCACATTCCCAAACTTAATATTGCTACAAAAAATGAATTATTTGGTGATATGTTATAAAATCTGAAAAATAAACTTATAATAAATTAGTTAATATTCAAAGATTTAGACAAAATATACTAGCAATATTAATTTCAAGAATAAGTTTTATAAATTTGTTTAACTTCATAATGCTCAATAATAAGACTGAATATTCTAAGGTTTCCAAAATGTAAAATACAATTTACCAGCAACATTGTCTTTCTTGCTCCGTACTTTTATTTGAGCTTTTGTAACATTTTGCAAAACAATATGATTGAAATCTCCAGTTGTAAATTTAGCTTCAGCTAATGAAAAGGCAGCTTCTTTCATGACATCACCCATCAAAGATTTAGTCTGAAATAATATATATATAAATTAATCAATGAAAGTGCAGAACAGAAGTAGCTAAAATGATTTGGCTAAACATAGATTAGTAAAATCCTAGTATATGTAACAGGTTTTTGATTTTTCAATCTTACTATTTTTAAAATTGTAGCAAGAATGAAATTTACTGCTGACGATGAAAATGTTTGTGATTTTCGAAAAAGCTACAACGTAAAAATGAGATGTTGACAATTATTCTCAAAGAAGAAATTACTGGTTACTTCACATTTTTACATTCCAACATTAACACAGAGCCACAAAAAAGTGCTACAGAACAAATTTTTAAATATTGTGAATATCTAAAAAGTTGAGATTTTGTGTTTTAACACGAGTGATTAAAATTACAATTTTAGCACAAACTGTTATTGCTTTTTAGATATTTTACATTTGGAAGCCTTTTAATTTTGACATTGATGGCATTTTTGAAAATGGAACCAAATGTGTTACATACATTAAGATTTTATCAAATATGGAAACAAACCAATTAAAAGCAATCACAGAAAAATGTCACAATTTACATTATTAATGAATGAACTTTTAACAAGAAATTTATACTACACACCTCAACAATTTTTTTCAGGATCATTCGAAATCGCAGTTGCAATGCATCTGCTTTTCTTTTTAGAAGGCCATGTCCCTTCTGTGCAGCTTTTAAGCGACCCTTCATAATAGTCATAGCCCTGAAATAACATGCATACAGATTTATATAAACAGCAAGAAATATTTTTTCATAATTAATATTCATTATCTACTAACAATTTCCCTTACAAAGTTAAAATCTATTAAGATCCCACAATTAACAATATATGAAATACCACATAAAATTTACAAATTATAAATATTTAAATCAGTGTAAACATACTTTTTATGCAATAAAAAACAAAGCATTACACAAACTTATGAACAATTTGTTTTAAATGTAATTTCATTTATGTTAAAACAAATTGGAATTCAAGAAAAATTTTTTAACTTAACTACCACTGACAATGATTTTCTCAGCAATATTTTTGCTACAAAATCTAATTGTTTTCCATTGGTAATTGATTACGTTTTTGCACAAGTCTCTTAAATTTTAGATTGTAATTGATATGAACTATATGTTAATATCAGCCCTCTTTAAATTATTGTTTTTAAATTACTCAATTTATAAATATTTTGGATAAAATTATTTCTTTTCAAGCTCAAAATGTGAACAAATGACTTTGTTAAATTAAAATTTCTTTGTGTATATTAGATTAATGCCAAGTTACATTAACAAGTGGAGCTATGTACAGATATCTGTCTTCCTTCCCTGCTTATGACTACAGATTTCGGTAACAGCATTAGGCTTTAAGGTCTAAATGATTCTGTCAAATTATTTCTCATTTACCAAACCTAATTTCTAATGAATAAAAGGAATTATTTTTAATAAACCATACACACATTTATATGTAATACAATTAAAGATAGGTTTTCTAAATGCAGTAAAGATTCTATGCATACACATATAAATTCACTGAAATTCATTTAATTTTCTTATCACAATCCTGTGGTAATGGCTCTTGTGAAAAAGATTAGTAGGGTTCTCTTCAAATGTTCATACATACTGAACTCAAATTTTATTTTATACTGAAATTTGCATTTATAAATTATTTATTTGCTTTAGTATTATCTAAAGACTACTAAAACAGTTTTTTTGCAGGTAAACTCCAAAAGTCAATAAAGCTAACATGATTTATTTTATTTGGCTTAGATATAAATAAGCAGAAGACTTATCATAGAACTATGCAACGAACAATGGATTTCTCAGAGATAAGGTATTATATAAGAATCATATATTTAGTTAATTTTATACAACTGCTGTTATTTCATTAATTATATTTCATGATTTTTAAGATCTTCCAGAAGATACTTGTTAAACTACTTATAGGTTAAACAGAATGTTAACTTTTATATCCAAATTTATACAGCTTTGATTATATTTCATTAGAAATTAATGCATAACCAACCTATATAAAAGGAAAGCAAGTAATTCACAAAAAGCAAAAAGTCTTCGGCTGAAAAAATTTCCAATGACAGACTCAGAATGGATCATATGAAGAATATTAAATACACAAGAGATGAAATAACTTCAGTAAAGAGCTAAAAAAAAAATAAACTCTGACAAATAATTACTAAAACTTTTCAAAGAGAAGGAAAAATTATTCACAGCTACATATAACAGTTGATTCATAATATAGTCTTCCAAATAATTAAAAGATTAGCTGACATGATATGAATATAATTTTTGTAAACTCTTCTCTGAAATCATATTTATTTTAGTTGTAATAAATGAAAAACTTATAGCACATAAGCTACATAAAGTAATGATTTTACTCAATTAAATTACATTAAATCTATGACAATATTTAAATGTCTTGATGAATAAATTTTAAATGGCATGAAATTTATAGTTAAAATTTTATGAGCAAATATTCTTATTCTTACTGTAGTTAAAAACTTAATATAATTGAATCATGGCATTTAAAGAATTTTCAAGACATAGATTACATAAATTTTAATGCAAATTAAATATATTATATATAACAGTTGATGAATCAATATTGCATTACCAATTTATAAGTCATTATTAGCAAGTTAGATCTGTCACTCAAATTAATTTTTTTTCCATTGCAAAGTACATTTTTTGAGGCCAATGCTAGAATGCTTTCAGCTCACATTGAAAATTTAACATCAGTTAATAAACTTTCATAAATTGATACAAATTTTTTGAAAGATCTTCTCTAATTCGATAATACCTTTATAAACACAACTTCCATCAAACTACGAACTATTTCCATTAATTTATATGCTCTT
The DNA here is from genome assembly GCA_037975125.1 of Latrodectus hesperus. NCBI lineage: Eukaryota > Metazoa > Arthropoda > Arachnida > Araneae > Theridiidae > Latrodectus > Latrodectus hesperus. Next base: position 2,616,516 of record JAJQOW010000017.1, on the reverse strand, counting down.
TACATAGCTTCATCATATATATTTTACTTCATCATAGCATAAACTACTATTTTTAAATAATTAATGGTATTAGTGATTATATTTTTAAAATATTAAGCCATTACGAATTTTCCAAAATAAAAATACTTAATTACTACAGTTAAATTTGTTAATTAATTTGAAGTTTTAAAATAGATATTATTGAACGAAAGGAGCAAAATATTAATATAATTCTCACATTCGAGATGGAAAAACTGGAATTGTATCTTTACCACTCATGTTAAATTTATATTCGAGAAAAAGTACAAAACTTTAATTTTGCCAAAATCAGGTGACTTAATGGTCCAGTCGAGCCAGTTATCGTATCGAAACAACAATCGACTGACATAAATAATGAAATAACAGTTACAGTTAAGAAAAAAATGAAATGAAAAGAAAATGAAACTTCATTTAATGTCAGTTTTACCTGCCAAATTCAAACTAAGTATTTTTCAAGTAGATTCGGCTATATTATTTTCATTTTTTTATTGAATCATAAGTATACGTTAACTATGTTTTGTGGTTATTATTTATAAACTAACAATGGAAATGATGCTTTTAATTTAGAAAACTATAACTTCCACTTCCCTCAACAACCAAATAGTTTTGTTTTTATTGTCGTAAATTGTTTACAGTGTATAAATTTGATGTTTATGGACATATATCCTTTTCATTGTAATATTTAAAGATGAATCATCGTGGAAATAGAGGAAGTGGTAAGAATAATCAGAAAAGTTTAATCTTAGAATTAAATAGATTTTGTTCTTTTCTTTAAACTATAAAAAATGTGCTATTTACATTTTGTATTAAAATATATTAATATTCTATAGGTCATTCTCAGAAAAAACGAAAAAACTGTAAAAACAATGAAAGTAATGGAAATGTGGAAGATCTGTCACCAGTTGCCAAAGTTTTCCTTGGATTTCAAACTGAATTAGATGCAAGATATGACAAACATGAAAGATTAATCAAAAAAAGTAGAGATTTAACAATTGAAAGCAAGCGTATAATTTTCCTTCTCCATAGAGTATCTAGGTATGTGTATTTATTAGTTATTTTTAATGAGTTTCAGTTTCAAGTTTACTTCAAAAGCTATGTTACTTTTCTGTTACCTGCATTTTAATCGTCATCATGATTAATTGTATTACTTAGAAATTAAATGGGAAATTAATCTGACCTCTGAAGACTTAATGCTCAGCACTTCAGTTATGTGTTCAATTCACATATGTGCAGACATGCTTGTAGTAGTTTATAATCCACTTTAAACTTAGTCTCTGTTGAATTACCCATGTACGCAAGAAGTCACCTATCAACCTTAAAATAAAAAAAATTACAGTGAAAAAAAAATGTGTCTATGAATCAGTTGTTTGGTTATCATTGTCTATCAATTAACCAAGCTGCCAGTTGAACAGTTAACATTCTTGACTTGTGTTTGAGACCATTCTGTGTTCAAATTTCACCATGGGCTTAAATGTTTGTAGTCCTGATTATTCCACTTTGAACTGTAGGATCCAGTCTAATTAGCCCTCATGTACAAAAAAAAAAAAAAAAAAAAACATTGAGCGACAAGCCAATTAAAGAAAAGATTAGTTGGTTAAGTGCTTTATTATTAAGATTTGGCCCATTTTTTTAAAATCTTCTATTGAGTTGTAAAAAATTTCTATTACTTTTAAGTCTATTATACTAAGCTTTTTAGAATATTTTGAATTATGTAGTTTATTATCTAAGATATAAAATAATAAGTACCTCACCAATTTATTAAAAAAAATTTCTGATCATAAAATCTAGGTTTTACTTCCATCATAGATATTTTTGTAGTGATTTACATCTATTTTGTATTTTTACATTGTTCAAATAGGCAAAATGTTCCACAGAAGAACAAATTAAATATGAAAATTGTAATAAACAGCTTGTGTTTACATACCAAATTGCTAGTAGAATCAGAAATTAATTCAATTTCATATTCTTGTTCATAAAACTGTTTATTATCTTACATCATAAATCTTTACTAAGCAATATATGTACATCAGTCTTTCCCAAAGTGGGCGATAACGCCCCCTTGTGGGCGTTTGAGACCTAGAGGGGGCGTTAAGGGGCCCAGAAAAAAATGGGGGCGTTTACGTGGGTTAGGAGGGCGATGGTAGATTTGTAATTTGATTTACTTTATATTTTAAATTTCACTAGAATTAAAGCCTACCTACTACACAATAACGAATACTTAGTTTATATTCCTACCCTGTATGATGGTATAAAAACTTAAAAATACTTAACATAGATTTCGTAAATAGACCGCACGCCGTATGCACGTACGTTGTAAGATGACGAAAAGCATACAGCTGTGTAAATGCATGAATTGCCAAATGTGGCAAACATTCCGGGGATAAAGACTAACTGCGGGAGCCGGTACACTTATGATATTGTGCTCCGTAGACGTAATGTCCGTTTTCGTTTGCAGAAACCTTCAGCGCTTTTTCGCATGCGTCAGGTCTGCTTCGAGTTCATCAAAATAGGGTTGAGACAAAATAGAAATGTTTACTTAACATGCGTGCTTCTGAAAAACCGGTCTGAGGATAAATCCGGCATATCCATCCATCCCAGCGTATCGCCCCTTTTCAGAATAGAATGGTCGACAGGTGGCGGTTTTGCAATACGAAAATGGACTGTACGTCGTAGCAATCGGCTGGTTCATCGATACTTGTCCTAACTTGCTCAGTACAATTGAGCGTCGAAAGAGATAAACGAGTTTGTGTGTGTTTACCTTATTCCTGTTGGTGCTTGCTGTATTTAAATCCTATATAGGAGCTCGAAATTTTTCTTATATTTTCATTACTGGTTTCGCTCGCTATCTTTAAACGAGTATTTAAGTTCAGCACTTTATTTACATATTTTTTTTAAAAAAAAGCCATGTCGCAAGCAAAACAGTAGAAACAATACAGTGCAGAATATATTAAATATGGATTCATAGAAAATTCGACAAACTCATCTTTGCCTTTGTGCCTTCTTTGTTCAAAAACATTTTCAAACGAAGTGATGAAGCCTTCAAAACTTCAAGATCATTTAAATAAAATGCATCCAGATAAGAAGGACAAAAATGTAGCCTATTTTCAAGATCTGGAAAAGAAGCATAATGCTCAGCCAAGTGTATCGAAACATTTTTCGATGGCCGCTAAGCAAGATGATGATGGACTTCGAGCTTCATACAATATCTTTCTGTTAATTGCTCAAACTGGTAAACCACACACCATCAGAGAAACATTAATTTTGCCGGCGATAAAAGAAGTTATAACTACTGTGCTCCATAAACCGGCGGCAGATATAATTCGAAATTCTCATTTGAGCAATAATTCTGTGCAAAGACGAATTGATGAAATGGCTGAAACATTGAAGAGTCATTGTGCAATCCTCTGAAGACTAGTCAATTTTCAATTTAATTGGATGAGTCCACTTTACCAACTAATGAAGCATTGTTGTTGCCTTACGTGAGGTTCATTAAAGATGAAAAAATATGTCAAGAAATTTTATTTGCTAGAAATTTAGAGACAGACACAAAAGGAGAAACCATATTTAAAACACTGTAAAAGTTTTGTGATGAAAAAGGGAAATTCCCTTGAAGAATATTATATCAACTGCTACAGATGGTGCTCCAGCTATGACAGGGTGTCAAAAAGGCTTCATCGTGCTTAAAAAACAAAATTCCTGATGTAATTGCTGTACATTGCGTTATACATCGACAGCATTTAGTTGCTAGAAATTTAAGTGAACGACTGTTTCAATCATTGCAACATGTCATCAGAGTAGTCAATAAAATCCGAAACAACTCTTTAAATGACAGATTATTTAATCAGCTTTGTGTTGCTAATCATGAAGATTTCAACAGATTGATCTTTCACACGGAAATGCCTAGCTGCTCTTACACAAGAAGAATATCGGCACACGTGAGCTCCATAATTTTCCCAATTTATCAGTATCCTGCAACAACGACGACTTGCTCGTCTACTGTCAACATTTGGAAAATCTTCACAGTGATTTCATTGAAAGATTCCATGACATTTTGAAATTGGAAATACCAGACTGGGTGTTAGATCCTTTTTCAAATGTCAACATAGCAATATCACCCAGCTGGAAGAAGAACTTATAGAACTGACAACGAACGAGGAAAAAAATCAAATTTAAAAATGGCTACCAACAATTGTGGCTACAAAAGTCAATTCCGCAGTTGTACCCTGGATTGTGGTTGATCGTTCAACAATTTTTGATATCATTCCCATCGTCATATTTACGTGAAAGAGGATTTAGCACTGTGACAACGCTGCTTACTAAAAGAGAAATCATTTGCAAGTTACCAAACGTGGCGACTTACAACTGTTTTTGAGTAAAATCCCACCTGATATAAACAAACTTGCTAAAAATCATCAAATTCATCCAACCCATCAGATTAGTTTACAAACTAAAATTGATTACCTATCTACACTACTGGCCATTAAAATTGCTACACCAAGAAGGAATGCAAATAACAGAACGATATTTATTGGACACATACATTATAGTGGAAAGAACAAGTGATTAGACTTACAGGAAATTAGGATGTATAGATCTTGAGAAATCAGTACCCAGAGCAGCCACCTCTGGCTGCAATAACAGCATTTATCCGCCTAGGCAACAGAGATTGTATGGCATGTACGGGGATCTCAGTCCATGCAGCTTCAACACTATGCCACAGTTCATAGACAGTAGTGGATGATGAGTGATGGTGTGCCAATCGCTCGGCAACCATTGACCACACGTTCTCAATTGGTGACAGATCAGGAGAACGTGCTGGCTAGGGTAACAATCGAACCTGTTCTGTATCAAGGAACTTCAGAACAATACGGGCAACATGCGGTCGTGCATTATCCTGTTGAAACAAAGCATTAGGGAGGCCTCAAAGTTAGGGCAGAGCCACGGGCCTTAACACATCAGAAATGTAACGGTTGCTGTTCAAAGTGCTGGTAATGCGAACAAGAGGTGATCGAGACGTGTATCCAATGGCACCCCATACCATCACTCCAGCAGATGGGCCAGTATGGCGATGTCCAATGCAAGCTGGCAATGCGCGTTCTCCACGATGCCTCCAAACACGGATGCGGCCATCATGGTCCTGTATACAGAACCGAGATTTATCTGTAAAGATAACGTGATGCCATTCCCGCGTCCAGGTTCGTCGCTGATCACACCATTGAAGGCGCTACTGTCTGTGACGCAGCGTCAATGGTAGCCGAAGCCATGGTTGCCGTACAGACAATCCATGCTGCTGCAAACGTCGTCGAACTGTTCGAGCAGAAACTTGTTGCCTTGCAAATGACTCCATTTCTCGACTCAGGGTTCGTGACGTGGCTGTACGATCCCTTGTGACCATGCGGATAAGATTTCTGTCTTTTCTGCTGTTAGTGATGGGGGTCGCTGAAATCTTGCATGACGTTCCGTATGATTGTCCTGAACCCATCGATTCCATATTCTGCAAACAGTCATGGGGTCTCGACCGACGCAAGCAGCAATATTGCGGTAGGATAAACCGCAATCCCGGTAGGCTATAATCCTTTCTCGATCAAAGTCAGACACGTGCTGATAGGCATTTCTTCTTCTTACACGAGGCATTACAACAACTTTCTTTGCCGAAAACAACGTTGAAACGGAAATTGAGTATGAGAAAACTGCTGTCAAATCTCTGGTTTTATACACATTGTAGATGTCGCTACTGTCGTCTGCTTTGTATGAATGCGCTGAAAATCTAATCATTTGCATATCACAGCAAGTTCTATCTGTCATGCAAATTTCACGTGTGTGGCGTGCTGTTTTCCTGGTGTAGCAATTTTAATGGCCAGTAGTGTATATTGTTTCTTTTAATTTGATTAAAATCTATTATTAATATTATAAGTTGCGTTTTAATTGCTCTCTCTGGTAAAAATTTCTAGTTAGAATGTAAGTTTAAGCACCAGAACCGACCAATATAGCACACTATAACTAAATTAATTAAAGTAATGAAATTGTGGTTCTTAAGTTTTAGGAGTGTATAAAAATGGGGGGGGCAATGAAAAATAATTGATTTTCAAAGGGGGCGGTAGAAGAAATAAGTTTGAGAAACACTGATGTACATATAAAAAAAATGAATTTTGAATAAGCAATATAATTTATCATTTGTATATTTAGAACATTTGAAATTTAATTATAATTATAAAGTTACAGTTGTTAAATTTGGCAGATTTATTTCTGCATGCAATCTTTTCCTAAACTTAAATAAATTTATCACTTGTTCCCAATACAAGGAATAAATTTAATGTAATTTCAATAAAGGATATTACTTGATTTTTCTTGAGTCAAATCTTGATGACTAGCCAGTGGACATTTGTAAGGTTTCACATTTTCTGGGGATAGATATATTATATATATCAATAGTCTCTTTCTTTTTCTTTGACATGAAGGCCAGCAGAAACAGGCCTATTCTCGGCACACCTTGCATTTCATTAATGGCAATGATTTCATTAATCTGGTCTGACTCTGGACAACAACTTGATTTTCACAACTTGCTTTATTAAAATGACAAGTTAAGACTACTTGCATACAGTTCGTGGCTTCTATATTTTTCCTGTTGTTCTTAATGTGGCATAAGACTTCTTTTTTCATAATATTTTTATCGTATGAATCCTACATGATAGGATTTGCTTAATGAGTTGTACTTCAAATGCGTTATTTGTTTCTATTTTTTCACATTGTACATCTACATACTTTTGTTAAGTTATAATTTCATTTCTTATTCTTATATTTAACTGTGAGATAATATAACTTTTTTCTTGGAAAAACAAAAGTTAACACTTTCCTCACTTCTCTGTAAATTAATACTAGTCAACATTTTTTGCAACATTTAAATTTATAAAAGAATATTGAAGTTTCATCTGGCTCTTCAAATAGAAGTCAAAATTCAAAGTATATAATTGCCTTTTATTTCTATTTTTTGCATAATTTGGTGATTTAACACCACCTGTGAATAATGTTGTTGAATAATGTTCTCAAAATAAAAATGAATAATATTTAAAAAAAAACTAAAGTAGAAGAATATTAAATATTTTATCTGCACTAATTCAAACTCTCTTTAATAAGCAAGAAATAAAATGACAATATTTTAATAGCAGTTTAGCACTCATCCAAACAAATAGTAATTAGAATTGTTTAACTCTAATAAGTGGTTTTTAGATGTAATTTATTGTTATATAAAAGTTGTTATCAAATAATATTTGTAAAAATTTGTCTTATGTTTAGGGATGACTTTTTTTACTATAAAAAATGTTTTAAAGTTATAATTTTTTTGTGAAATGTTATTTGTTGTTACATCTAGATATTAAATTTATATATTTTAAAAATTATTTGCTTAAGTGTAAATTTGAGCAAAATAATTATTTTGTTAAAAGAAAATAATGTAAAGAAAATATAAAATTTATTGTTACTCCATTTATTTCCCAAAATCTCAGAAAAGAAATGAATTTTCGCTAGAAATTGCTTAACATGTTCTTGTAAATGAAAATGTGTTGATAAACATTCAATACGTTTGTTTTATATTTCAAAATATTTCATTATATTGTATCTTTAACCATAATAAAATTAAATTTGTTATATGCAATAAGTATATTAGAAGTGCTATTACTGAGTATAATCAGAAATATTTCATTTTTATTTTATGATTACTTTTGTTTTCATAAAATAAAAAAAATATATTAATCATACTGCCAGCACCCATCTTTATAAATATATAGCTTTATTTATTGATAGTTCAATGTGATTATGATTATTATATAATAATAATCATACTACAATAATACAATTTTTTATCATAATTTTGATTTCACATTATAATTTCATTACTTTTATTTTAAAATATATTAAGAATATCAATAAAAATTCTGTGTATAAATAATAAACTCTGTCTGTTAAGACATAGTTTATTTTTACTTATATAGTTTTTTTGATAACACATTCTGGTAAAAGACGATTGAACTGTACAGGTTTTGCGTGATTTCTAATTTTCGCGCCAAGTGCTCCACAGCTATGTCGCCAACCTAAATTACGTCACTGTGCACAATATCCGGCTAACAATACCAATCACGTTCAAACTTCAACTTTGAAATTGTGCGCTTTTTTTAATTCCAAATATCAAAATTTTGTATATTTCATTACATTGAAGTACTATAGAAGTATTATATAAAATTTTAATAAACAGAAACAAATTATTTATTAAAACTCGAATTTTAATATACCGTGCAATTGTGCCCATCTTTAAAAAAAATATTTCAGTGTAGTGCTATCTACTAAGTGACAACTGAGCAATAAAGCTAAATTTCTAATATTAACAAACTTCATTTTTTATTTAAACTCAAATTTTAATATACTGAGCAGTTATGCCCACCTTAAAAAATTTTCAGTACGACACAATCTAACACTAATGTGAAACATGTATTAAGGCTTATTTAAAGATGTATTTACTTATGTAAACTTACATTTTTATAAAAACTTGAGTTTCTAAATATGAATGAAATTGTAATGAAAAATAAAAATAACTCACCTAATCTTCACTGTTTTCGGATTCACGATATATGGTTGGGAAATAAACAGTTTTTCTAGCATTGAAAAAATCCTCAACAGTGTTTTCTTGATGATTTCGCCTCGAGACATATCCGGCGAGGTAGGAGTCAAATTGGTCAACATAAATTCAATGTAAAATAACACACAAATTCTAAAAATCAAATATCGAAACTTAATGCTTCAAGATTATTCATATATTGTTTCAAGGATTGCACACAAAAAGCATATGTCATACTATCAAGTTACCTCATAAAACGAAAAGCACATCATACATATGTAATCCGAACCATTAAGTCAGTTTGGCGCTCTTTATTACATGCTTGGCACATTTTATCCTTCGTACAGTTCTCTACTCTTTAGCACATGTTCTTTATTATAACACATTTTCAAATGATATATGGAAGTGTTTGTGTAAAAGGACTTATAAATATATTATAATCAGACATCCTCTATAATTTTTGCCAAATTTGTTTGATTTAAAATTATTTGCATGACAAATATTTGTGGGAAATTAAAATTATTTCTTAGCTGTAATCTTTAAACACTATTTAGAATAGATTTTAAATTTATGGATGGTCATACTTACAAAAAATATGATATTATAACTCTATAAAATTAGAATTTTAAATTATTGAGTTACAACTATCTTAATTTTCTTTTATTGGAGAAAATAATGATGAGGTCTGCTAGTTTTAATAAAGTTTTGAGTTTTCTATATGCTGCAGCACTGGCAACATTAACAAAATGTTTGGTGAATTTTTCTTTTGTTCCCAACTAATAAAAAGTTATAAATTTCTTGGGCACAAATAATTTATTAGCAATCAACTTTGTTAACAAAGAATATTAGCTAAATGTAAATTTTTTGTTTCCATCCAGCTATTAAAAAAGTAAAGATCATTCTTTAAAAAAGATATATCATGGGTCCATAAAGATTTTAATTTTGTGTCTTTGGATTACAATTTTCTTAAACTCTTTTCTTTGAAGAATAAATGAAGATTGCCATTTTGGATTTAAAAAATGTTTCAATAAAATAGTAAAAGTTTAATTAACAAATAGTATAAACATAAATAAAGCAGTAAAAAGATTACAGATAGAAATTAATAAAAGGTTCTAAGGTTATTTATTTGAAGAAATCATGAACTATGTGTTGGAAATAAAAATATATTCTGTAAGTATATTCTTCCTTATGATTCAAATTATTGATCGATGTTGTAGTCCACTTTAAGAATTGAATCAAAATCATAACATGCTTAAAGATTTTATTTTACAGTTGTTGTTGTTTACTAACGACACTTGGACAATCCAAGCTCGCTATGCTATGCGAATTAAGTCGATTGGGAGCGTCTTTCGTTTTAATTAGAGCACCATGTAGATGAAAGTACGACTTTGCTCTACACACATGCCAAAGGGACCTGTTTATAGAATAGGCAACCCTTCACACCTCATTCATACAAGGAAAGGACAAAGACAGGATAGATAGAGAGAGAAAAAGTACATCCATGCGTGAACCAGGATTCGAACCCAGGACCTACTTATCCGTAGTCAAGCACGCTGACCACTAGACAAGTTGGTCAGCTTATTTTACAGTAATTACAGCTATTGATGAGTTCTGAAAAGTTTTAATCAAAAAGTGAAAGATGTTATTGTGTAAAAATTGTATTAATATTTTTTCCGCTTATAATTTTATTGGTGTAAAATATGCTTCCAATGTGCTTTAAAATGTTTGTGCATTGTATATTTTTAGTAACTTAAATTATTTACAAGACTTAATTTATAAATTATGTACGTTTCATTTTGTAATTATATCATGATTATTTCATAATTTATTTTTAATATTCAAACATTGTAATTAATGATTAAATTTTTAGAGCTATATTTCAAGCTTATATTTCTATAATAAAAATAATCTTCTCTGATAGTTAGTAGTCAATGGAAAATTACTTAGTTAAATTTATGGGAAATTGAATTTTAGATTTCAATTTATTTAGACATTTTATTGAAAATGCTTTTCTAACTTAATTAATGTTAGTAGTAAATATTTTATTCCTTATTTGCACAGTTAATTTATTTCATGTTTAAAAATTACTTTTTTCTTTTAATTTCTTATTTGAGTTTTAAAGTCATATATAGTTTATGTCACCTTTCCATTTTAATAATACTTTCCAGCTATTTCTTTTAGCATAAATAATGATTTCTTTTCTTAATGATATACAATAAGGTGAACAGCTTTCCTGTTCCCTTAGTATGCCATTCAGGGCTACAATATGCAGTAACCTGATTAATAGAAAAGTGATTTGCCCCTATACATTCACTTTTTGTGAATTAGGGCTAATTTGACTGAGACCTATATTTTATAGTGGATTCTGAATCATAGAAACATTGACATTCATTGTGGGAATCGTAAATGTGAATGTCGGAAATTCCTGACTGTAAATTGATCAGTTGCTGTTTTCATAATTTTTAAAGGAATTAAATCACTGCTAATAGTTATGCTGGTGAAGCATTTGATAGTCTAAATTCCCTTTCATCATTGTTGCATGGAAGCCCAGCTCAGATGTTAACCTTGTTACTTGACCATTGCTTAAAATAAGCGTGCTTTAAGTTAATCTGTTTAACGAATGTCTCAGTCTGAATTTCATCACATCGTCATGCATGTATTTCATTAGTCATAATCCAAATAATAAGCTGAAATATCAAAATAAAATAATAATGCTCTAACTTAGTACCAAAATATTTGAGCTTCTACAATAGAAAAATATTTTAATTTAATCAACTAAGTGATTTATTTTGTTGAAAATATCTGAATAGTTAAATACATTTTGGTGTTATAAGTGTTTTAGTTGACATTAAGTAAAAATTGAGATATTTTGCTTTTATATCAAATGTTTTTGCTCTGTTCTACCTTAATTACTTGTAAATATCAAATTCTTTTGTTAAATAGTATACAAAAGGAAAATTTTGGATTATTTTAGTGATAAAAATAACGAAGAAATTTTACAGCAAGCAAAAACAAGGCTTGATGACCTCTTCAAAGATGTGATTCAAGAAATTGCCACCGAATTATCGAAACGAGAAGTTTTTCAATATATTCGAGCTTTCAGTCCAGGTTGGAAATTTCATTACAAAATATAAATTCTAGGATAAAATGTAAATTATGTAAAACTTTGAAATATATTTATTTCATTCTACATTTATTGTCTTAATATTAATAGAGTTATTCATTATGGAACACTTAGAAAAGAAATTTTTTCTAGTGTTCCATAATGAATAATTCTAAGAAAGTCTTGTAAGAAAAATCTATTATAATGAAAAAGAAACTTGTCTCTTTGTTATATAAAAAAACTGAGATTCATTCTTATTAATTCAAAATTTAAATAGTGTTTACATAACTACTATTTGTAATTTTTGCATTTTTTTCAAAATATATGGATGTATATATATATATAATGATAGTTCATCTCTCTAAATCATAGCTTATTATTTTTTCTGTCACAGAATTACCTGATGTTTCCATGAGTGTAATAAATTCCCTGTTGAAAGCATTGTTGCAAAATTTACTTTTTGCCAAACCAATTAGTCAAATAAAATTTTTATTTTAAAAACATATTTATGATTACAATGACCAATTTATTGAAATCAAAACTTGTCTGTTGATTTTTAATTTATATTTTTTTATTAAAATTTAGTGCCATTGATTCATTGTGGGACATCATTGGCATTTTGAACTAGATGTTTTTAAATAGGTCATTTATGTGCTAAATTCTCCACTTCAAGATTTAGATGACTAAACAATCTTTCTTCACTACAACTACTCATTAAAACTTCCTTTTTTATTAGTTTGGCTGAAAAATATCTTTTAGTATACAAATTTTTTTACATATTGATTTGGCTTATTTTAGTATTGAGAACAATATCTCTTTCTTTAAACATTAATATAATTTGATGCCAAGCATCTTTTTTTATTCCCCCTCCATTCTATGAAAAGTACTTTAACATTCTTCATTCAAAAAATTTTTTTCTTCCATATTTCTAAAGAATAATTTGAACAGGGCAGATGATTTTTGTGGAATCATTACTTTGAATGTCAACAAAATTACTAAAAGTATTTACAATATAGTACTGCAGTTTATTAGTTAATTGTAAACGAAATAAAATGTAATAGTAACAGTAAATATATTTTCTAAAATAAAAATTTTAAAATTTTTGATGTTAATTTTTTTATTATTGTTTATTCAATTGCATTATTTTATTAACATTAGAATACAAATTCTGCTGTGCAAATACAGTGCAGTACAAATATAATGCAAAACATTGAATAATCATGAATTCATTCTCATTTTCAGTTTTAAATGGAAATAAAGGAAACAATGACAAATATAGCTTTAATTATAGAACTACACTTATTAGATATATCGATATATTTACAATGTGTTGTCAAATTCCAAAAAAACCTTTGAAGTGTCCTGGGTTTCTTCAACAATTTCTTTATCACTTGTCTGTATCAATTGTTTTTACTTAATCTAAATATTCTACATGGAAAAGTTTTTTTCCAAATTAAGATTAATATTTTATACAAATATAGTATCCATTTCTCTAGCATTTTCTTTTTAATCATTCTTAAGGTATTCACTTAAAAGGTGCAAGTATGTAATAAATTAAATTTGCATAATTGAGTCTTGTTTTGAAACTTAAGAGAAATAAGCTTTTAAGCTATCTCTCTTTTCTATTGTTACAACTATATAGGACAAACATCTATTATTGTTATACTACATGATACATAGTGTATTTGAACTTGGTTTTAATTGTATGAAAAAATAAATTACTTTACTTGCTGCAAAATATTAAAAATATTTATCTATGTTTTGGTTCATTTTTCTCAGTGTTTATTTGTTGAGTTGGTTGTAGAATGGTTTATGCTTTGATCTTCATTTCAATAGTTGAAGGTTTCATTCTCACTGTAAAGATTCTCATTATATTAGTTTTAAATCCCCTTTAACTGTGTCTTGGTCCAATTAGCCCTTGTATGCAAAAAGCTACTATGTAACAGAGCAACGCCCTCTAACGGTCATAAAGTAACTGAATGAACGAGTTGAGCTCTAACCCTAGAGACTGCTGCTGCTCGAATATGATTATCAGGGTTGTTTTGTGTTAATGTTCTTATGTTTTCATTTCTGTGTTGTGTGTGTGTGATTTCTCTGTGTTACATAGATGTTAAATAAATATATAAATAAGCTAGCCGTGTGTAAAATTATTCTTCATACACACATCACAAGAAATTTGACGCCCAAAACGTGGTGCCGAAACGATAAGTATACTTTTGTTGTGATTTATATTTTGTTAAATCGTCGGAGTAGATGAGTTTACCCAAACTCATATAGAATCTAAATTCATATTGTTTAACCAAACAATATATCAATTAATTTTGGCTTATCCAAGCTTTTAAAAAAATTATTTCGAGCAGCAGATCCGTTTGCATGTCTCTTTGTTATTCATTTCTATTTTATGATTATTTTGCTTCTGTTTTGTATGAATGTGCATAGTGGTATTATACTATTTTAATGTGTTTAAGTAATCGTGTAATTTAATAACTTATACTGAATATTAAAGGTGAAATCAGATTTCTTTAAAAATCGAAATTTGCAAAATCGTTTGAAAATAAGTTAGTCACACAGACCACCGTTGCCGAGAAGCTACGAGCTTGTTTTGTTTTCTTTCCTTTTAGGAATGCGACTCTGTTCTCACAACAGATTTATTACTTTCAATGCCTTTCGAAGGAAGGAAGGGCTCCTTTTTTTTCTCGTAACTAAATAATTCTTAAAAGAGAATCTTATTTCTCTATGAATGTATATTTTATTTTATAGAAATAAGTATAAGATTTATTGAAACTGAGAAATTTATTTAATAAATAAAGTCATATGTGTCCATTATATGATATATAATATTGTTTGCATGCATTTGTTTAATTATTTAATTGCATTTAAATAATTATTAATAACGAAAGATAATTTTATCAATTTTATAAATATGTAATCTTTTATACATGTGTTTTGTTTTAAATCAAAAACGAAAGTATTGAATTATTAAAGCAAAATATTGCTGAGTATTATTTAAAAGAAAGTTATTTGAAAATTTATTTTTGATTCTTGTATTGATTTTATTGTTGTAGAAAATGTGAGTATTTATGTATATTAGTTACATTATCTAATGATTCATATTTTTGAGAATGAGTATCCTTCGTAATAAAATAATCTGTTACTACATATATAATTTATGTTTGCGATCTATGGAAATAATTAGGTAATCTGTTTGAAAGTATTTATAAATATTCTTAATAATTTTTTGTGCACTAATAAGAAAACATTAAATACTCTATTGATAATTATTTTAATTGAGTATTTCTGAAATTAACTGTATGTTTGTATTGTTTTCAATATATTCAAAAATTGTTTTAAAATTTAAATGATAATTATTATTTTTAATTCACAAGATTATTATTTTCGTATTAAGTAGTAGGTAGAGAGTGATGATTTTACAGTGTTTGCTATATATTTAATATTTTTAGTAATTGTACTGACTTGTTTCTAGTATAATTTTAATTATTTACTACAAAAGTATATTACTTTCTTTGTTATTCCAATAATTGAAATACATTATCTTCTTTTAAATTGATTATACTGAAGTGTTTGATTTGATGTCTCTAGTATTTGAATAATTTTATGTTTAAGAACTTTCTTTTGGTGTCATTTGATTTTCTAAATATTTAGATCTTAGTTAAGGTATTAAATTTAAGACTTTTTGAACTTTAAAAATTTTTTACATAATTCACTAATATTGAAAGACTGGTAAAAATGGCATTTCTTGGCAAATCTAAAAAACAAGACCTCCGAACTCTTGCAACAGAGCTTGGTTTGGCTGTGTCAGATGAGATGAAAATAATTGACCTTAGAGAACTTATAACTAAAAGTGATAACTATGACGAAGAACTTGTGAAAAACATGCTTAGTGTTATAATAGAAGATCGCTTAGAAGCTGAAAAAGTAGCAGAATTTGAGAGATTAGCAAAAGAAAAGGAAATTGAAGAAGAAAGATTGCGTAAGTTAAAAGTGGAAGAACAATTGCGTTTAGAAAATGAACGTGGTTATGAATTGGAAAAGCTTAGGCTTCAGCTCGAAGCTCAAAAGGCATCTACCTCAATTGTAGGCTCTTCTGATTCTGAATGTCCAAAATTCGAACTTAATCGTATCATTCCTAAATTTAATCCAAAAGAAGATGAAATTGGACTATTTTTGATTATATTCGAGAGACAGTTAAAATTTATGAATCTTCCCGAGTCGTCTTGGATACCATATTTAATTGGCTCTTTGCCAGCTGAAATAGCACAACTGCTTGCTAGAGAAAATGAACAAGATGCACAAGATTACCAAAAGGTGAAGGAAATGCTCCTTAAAAGATTTAGGGTTACTGCTGATAAGTTTCGACAATTATTTTCTCAACACAGAAAAAATTCTGATACAACATGGCGAGACTTTTACTTTGAATTAACTTCTTATTTTGAGGGATGGATAAAAGAAACGAATATTACAACTTTTGATCAACTCAAAAACTTAATAATTGCTGATCAAATTAAGAAAAGAACTCCACCAGAAGTCAAAGATCATTTTCTTGACTCTTGGGCAAACTGGATTAATCCCCTAGATATAGCTGAAAAACTGGATGCTTATGAGAATGTCCGGCAAGGAACAAAGAAGCAATTGAACCAGTCTCAAAGGAAGATCTGTTCAAGAGATGAAAACAGAAAAACTATCCCAGATAGAAAATTTCGTCCTGTGGTTAATGCTCCAGAAAATGCTCAAAATCGATATTCAAAAGTTCCAATAACTCGTTCCTCTACTTCTAGATTAGATGGAAGATCATCTATTCAATGTTTTGGTTGCGGAACGCCTGGAGTAATCAGATCAAAATGTCCTACTTGCGCAGGTTCTAAACATGAAGATACAACTGTTAATTGCATGAACTTATTCACTAATAATATAGCTACAGATCTGTCAAGTATGATTGTCTTTGAATTGTTCGGTAAGAAGATTGCAGTTTGTGCAGATACTGGTGCTTCACATTCTATTGCAGGAGAAAAGTTATATAACTTTTTACGAAACAATGGAGTTGCTTTTGAAAACAAGAAAATTTCGCTCACTCTAGCTGATGGAAAACTTCAGTCCATGGTTGCCCTTAAAACTATTGTTAGTCTGTGTATAGAAGGTAAAAGTGTGTCAACAGAACTTCTCGTTCTACCTAAAGCCAAAGATAACAGCACACTTTTAGGAAGAGATTTTCTCCACGCAGCTGGTATTGTTCTTGATGTTCAAAATGGGACCTGGCATTTTTGCGAAAATCCGAAGAGACAGTATTTGTTCTACGTAAAACCTACTAATGCAAGAAAAACTTCAAACACTTCTAAAACTTCAATAGTGCCTGAAACGACAACTGTAGTTCACTTGAGAAGTGACGAAGGGAAACATCTAACAGAGACACAAAGAGGAAAACTAAATTGCTTGCTTCAAAGTTACAAGCATTGCTTTGAACCAGGGGGAGAGCCTACTCCTTTCATTAAGCACAGAATAGAGACATTAGACCCTAATCCTATATCTGTTCCACCATATCGTATGTCTCCAGCCAAGAAAGAAATACTTAAAGAACAAATTGATGAACTGTTAGCAAAGAATATAATCGAACCATGTGAATCAGCTTATGCTGCTCCTGTTGTACTCGTGGAAAAGCCCAATGGGAAAATCAGATTATGTGTAGATTATAGAGGTCTCAATGCTGTTACAAAACCTGACACTTACCCATTACCACGAATGGACGATCTCTTGAACGAGGCGACACCGACATCCTATATGTCTACCATTGATTTACAATCTGGTTATCATCAGGTTCAAGTAGATGAGGCTGACTTGGACAAAACTGCTTTTATTTGTCCTTTTGGCACTTATCGTTATCTACGTATGCCTTTTGGATTAAGAAACGCACCTGCCACCTTTCAACGCCTAATAGACAAATTCAGAAGTGGTCTGAAGGATGTCTTCGTACTCTCATACTTGGATGATATCATAGTCCTATCAGATACATTTGACAAGCATTTGAAAGACATAAAAACTGTTTTTGAAAGACTTTCTCTATTTAAACTCCATGCAAATAGAGATAAATGCAGTTTTTCCTGTGAACGTGTTAAGTACTTAGGATTTTGGATCACCAGAAATGGAATTGAAGCTGATCGAGAGAAAATTGCATCGATTCAAAGAATTCCTGTTCCAAATAATGTCAAAGAACTCCAATCGTTCTTACAAACCTGCTCATGGTTTAGAAGATATGTTCCGAACTTTGCGGACATAGCACGACCTCTTAGCTACCTAACTAAGAAAAAAGTCAATTGGTCGTGGGGATTCGAACAGCAAAAGGCTTTCGAGACTTTGAAAGAACGTTTGACAACAGCCCCTGTGTTAAAACAACCGGATGGATCTATGCCTTTTGTAATTCGCACCGATGCTAGTAACTATGCCCTTGGTGCAGTCCTTCTACAAGGAAATAGCCCAGAAGAACATGTTATCGAATATGCGAGTCGTTTGTTGACCCCAGCAGAACGCAACTATTCGACTACTGAGCGCGAAGCTTTAGCAGTAGTTTGGGCATTGGAAAAATTTCGTGGCTACATTGACCGTCAAGAAGTGATTATTGCTTCTGATCATCAACCTCTTAAATGGCTTCTGAGCATAAAGTCTCCCTCAGGACGCTTAGCAAGATGGGCTTTAAAGATCCAATCATTTAACTTGAAAATAGAATATACACCTGGAAAAGCAAATGTTGTGGCTGATATGTTATCAAGACCAACTTACTTTCATGATGATCCAAATTGTGAAATGCATGCAATCTCTGTCGATATGCCAACTAGGAAATCAAGTGATATTCGTAAAGAACAGTTGGCAGATCCAGATCTGAAGAAAATTGTCGATTGTCTGGAAAACAATGATAAGGATGAAAACTTTGCTAACTATATCAGTCGAGGATATATAATGAACGAAGGTATTTTGTATCGTTATTCGCCTGAAACGGATTCAGACGATGCCCAATTAGTTGTTCCCATTCAAGAACGACAAAGAATTCTGCAAGAACACCATGATGCTCCTACAGCTGGTCATTATGGCATAGAAGGTACCTACAATAAGATAGCTTCCAGATATTTTTTCCCAGGCATGAGGAAGTACATCTCTGATTATGTCAAAACATGCGCAGAATGTAATCGGTATAAACCAACAAACCAGAAACCTGTTGGTCTGCTTAGAACACCTATTTATGCACAAAGATTCGAAACTCTTGCTATTGATCTCTTTGGTCCTCTCCCAGAAACCCCAACAGGAAAGAAATGGATATTCATTGTGGAGGACACGAGTACCAAATGGGTTGAGTTATTTGCTCTTAATGATGCCACAGCGTCAAACTGTGCCAAAACGCTACTTGAGGAAGTTTATCTACGCTATGGACTTCCTCGAAGATTAATCAGTGACAACGGATCTCAATTTGTTAGTGCCGTCATGCAGCAAATTTGTCATTTGTTAGATATCAAACAGGACCTCATCCCTGTTTATCATCCTCAAGCGAATCCCTCTGAACGTAAGAACAGAGATTTGAAACCTAGATTAGCCATCTTAGTAGGCGATGCACATGATACCTGGGAAGAACATCTTCCTATGATTCGTTTTGCCATGAATACAGCTACATGTGACACCACTGGTCACACTGCCGCTTATCTGCAATTCGGCAGAGAGCTCAGGACGACGGATGATGTTCGTCACGACATGAGATCAATTATTAATAATGACAACTTTGTCCCTGAAATAACGCCCTATTTGAAAAGGTTTGCTCGTCTAACTCCTCAAATCAGGGAGCGAGTAGAACAAAAGCAGGATAGAAGAAAGGTTTACTTTGACAAAAAACGTAGACAGGCTTATTATAAGCCAGGTGACAAAGTGTGGATTACTTTACATCAAATAAGTAATTCCAGGAACAAGAAAAGTAAAAAATTTATGCCAAGACGTGAAGGTCCATACCTCATACTCACAAACAGGTCTCCAACTACCTATGATATTGCAGATCCTGCTGCACCTGATCAAGTGTTAGGTACATACCACACGAATGTGATAAGGCCATACCAACTACCTTCATCGAAAGACAGAGGTCCAGTTGCTCCCTTAAGAAAACGGGGGAGACCTCCAAAAATCAGACAATCAAATCCTGGCTCATCATCGAGACGATTTCAGAGCCAGAGGGGAGTCTGTAACAGAGCAACGCCCTCTAACGGTCATAAACGTAACTGAATGAACGAGTTGAGCTCTAACCCTAGAGACTGCTGCTGCTCGAATATGATTATCAGGGTTGTTTTGTTTTAATGTTCTTATGTTTTCATTTCTGTGTTGTGTGTGTGTGATTTCTCTGTGTTACATAGATGTTAAATAAATATATAAATAAGCTAGCCGTGTGTAAAATTATTCTTCATACACATCAACTATAGAATAACAGCCAAAACCATCTAAATATATGCATATTGAAATTCATTCTGGCAGAGTAGAAGCATGCAATTTTTTAAATGAAATTTGTTGGATTTAATCTAACTGCATGAAATGAATATTTCACCCTGCTTTATGTCTAAGAGTTTTCCAAATTTTCTTCTTTGTGGCTGTAAGCATGGTCAATGGGAGAAAAAAAAAGTGCTTTATGTGTTCAGTGGATTAAAATGCAAGCTTCATGGGCCTGCTTTTATTATAATTGCATTCTACCCAGCAGTTCTGTACAATGGGCTCAATCCCTGTGAATTTCATGGATGACCAGAAGGGTTTACACATAGTCAGAAAAAATGGCTATTTTTTCTTATCATCAAATCCATTTGCTATTGAAATGTGTTTATCATGTGTAATGATAATAAGAAACAGGGAGATCTGGTTTTTCAAAATTCTCCTCTAAAAATATTTGTCTTTGATGCCAATCATAAGATAGAAATTTTTTTTTAAACTTTGCCTCTACTCTGGTATTAATTATTGGAAGAATGAAAATTTTAATGTTAAATATGCATCAAAAATAATGTAATAGGTTAGTTAGGATATCCATTAAAAAATGTAGATCTTAAGTTTAAATTTGTTTTTAAAACTTGTGTATTACACCTTATTTTAAGTTGAATGTTTTAAATTTAATTTGATATTAAAATTAATTTATATACCCTTCCTATAAATAATAATATTTTGACCAATAAGTGAGCTCAGTTTTAGCATTTTTAGGTGGTTTTTATAAGTTTAGTTATGATTAATAAAGTACCAATCTGTATTTATAGTATTAAATTCTTTTATACTATGAAATAGCATTAGATTATATATTTGGGTTTTGTAATATAGTAACTCCAAGCTTATATATGTTTAAATATAAAAATATTTTTAGAAAATTGAATTTTTAATTTTAAAATTATAGGTCTCCAAGAATACGTTGAAGCTGTGTCTTTTTATTATTATTTACAGAGTGGAAATTTAGTGAATATTGAAAAAATTCAGAATCAAGAATTTCTGAAAGAAAATTTGAAGAATACATTAAAGGTGAAGAATAATGAAATTTATTCATATAGAAATGTGATTTTTTTTTAACATTTAAATTGGTGTAAATAATAGTTTGAAAATCATCTTTATACTGAGAAATTTTATTATTTTAATAATTTAGTTGATGTTCTACTTAAAAGACAATTTTATATACTTAGTTACTTTTATTGCAGTTTCAACATATGTTCAATTTTAAAATTTTCATTGTGTATTATAAGGGTGGATCATGTTTGAATACATGCTATTGTCTTATTTTTAATTTCATTGAAAATGCAAATAAAAAAGTTTAAAAAAAAAGAAAAATTTTCAAATTTTAGCTACTTTAGATCTTAATTCTTAGAAATGTTCAACAATGGAATTCTTAAATTTCATTGGGTTGTACCTGAATCTAAAGGTGAATTCATCTTGGTATTGATTTCATCAAATCCTAGATGCTTTTAATCACAATAACGTGAGTTTTTTATTGCTGGAAGAAGATTTAGTACTCTTGCAACTACATCTTAGATTCCTAATTAGTTTGAGGTTTGGAATTGATGATGGCTAAATCAAATCTGAAAAGAACACGCCCCTTTGTATAAAAACATTATATTCTAATGACACAAATCATAAAATATTACTCTCTTTTATTATATATTCTTTTCAAAAAGATTTTAATTAAATATGCAATGTTGAAACTAAAAGTAAGTTTTTTTCTATTTAAAATTTAATGGGATTTAAGATTAAACAAATCCTGTAAATTCTCATAATATTGTTTTATCATTTCAAAATGATAAATAATTTACTTTTATTTTTAATAACTATATGTGTTGATTTCCCACTGAAAATAACTACTATTTTAATTGTGATATTTTTGAATTAATCGTCCAATTCTATTAAATAATTGTTAGTCTCTTAACCATAAGGATTAATTAGTTTCTTAGTAAGCATTTTCATGCTCATTTTCTAAGCATTAGTCTAATAAACTAAATACTTTATTTCAACATAATGCAGTGTCATTTTTAGCAAAAACTAAATTTAAACTATTTATATAGAAAATAATTCAAAATTTTGCATACATTTCAGAAATGTTTTTAAAATAATTCCAGATAGGAGTTCTCTAAAATTATATTAAATGGGAAAGATCTAAGTGTAATGCAAAATCTTTTAATTTTTTAAAAGTCATTCAGTACCACCATAAAAAATTTTCAGATCAAATTTTTTCTTACTCACTCAGAACAAGGCCTATAAGATATCAAATACGATATCTATTAAAATTTATAAAAACCTTAATATGCTTACAATTTTAATATTCCACCTAATTGGGGGAGCCTCTTGCATCTTCAGGGATCTCCCTAGAGCTATGGGGGTGTCCTGCTTCAGGCTTCTCACTGGGCATGATTATCTTCAGGGACACCTGCACCACATTAAACTTGTGGAGTCACCTGACTGCATTTTGTGCAATGAACATTTGGACATGAATGGCAAGCACCTTTGGATGTGTTCTGCCCTCCAGGAGGCCTGCGATTCTTCACACTTCAAGACTCTCTTTTCTCCTGGAGAAGCTTCATTTCTCTATTGGACTGCAAGACTTATGATGCTCGAAAGAGCTTATATAAGGACGTAATTAAAAAAAAGTTTAATTGTTGTTCCCTATAATAGGGTTTAAGTATCTATGGGTAGATGTCCTGTTACCAATACCCACAATTAGGCTTATTGCCAAAGAGTTATAACTATAAACTGAGCTATAATTATTAAATGTATAATGAAGCACAAAAAATAGCTATTGGTTTTAGTATTTCGTTTTATGGATAGAACCTAATATATCAGAAATTAATAGTATATCATTAATTAGATTTAAATAAAAATAACAAATTTAGTTTATTGATATCAAATATAATAAAATAAATACATAATATAAATTAAGTTTAAAATTTGATAACAGAGATAAAATTAAAATATTTGAATTAAATAATTTATTGTTACTATTAACAAAAATTAATAAACTATAATAATCCACCCCATAATGCCAGCCTAGCTGGCACACGACAACAACAATAAACTATAATACCAAGGCATTACACTTTAACCAAAACTATCAGACACCAGAGTTTTATGAACACCTCACCAACATTTTTTATTCTCCCAAGCTACTGCTTTTAAACACCCCTTTGATGAACTGGTGTGCATATATAATTAACAGCTAAATGCAATGAATTAATAATTAGATTGGAATAAAGCAATGTCATAATAACTATGTGATAAAGTTTTAAGTGCATTAACAATACAAAAGCTGGATAACAGTACACCTGTAAGGCATAGCAGAAAAGTGAATTTAAAAGTATTTTATGTAACAGAAAAGTATTTTTTTAAAAAATGATAAATATGGTGATTAGAAAAATTAAATAGAACAATACTTATATTATTATATTAAATGAACAATACTTAGTTAACTTAAAAGCAATGGATATATAAATTTATTTTGTACTGAGATAACATTAATATACCAAATAGAATTTTGTTCTTAAATGATATTTTATGCCTGCATTTAAATTTCTAATTTTATTATTTGATAAAAAAAATGAGATAGAAATTCTACCCCCTCCCTTCAGTCTTTTTAAATTTTTTCAATTTCTTTATTTTTAAAATATAATTTCATATTTTTAAGCAGAAAATCAACATGTTTATACAATGCAAATCCTTTCATCCCTTCAGTGGGTCGATAAACTGAGTACCAAGCATGCTTGGGAACTAAACACTGAGGGTCTTACATTAGGCTGATCATCTAACTGGGACATATGCTTTGCACCCCAGAGCCCTCGGTCATGAAAACAGTTATGGGCACTGTAGGCCTTGGGCCCACATGGGCTGTCGTATCATGGATTTTAGTTTAGTTTTTATGCAATGCAAAAGAATTTGAAACAATTGGCAGATCCATTCAATCATTTGATTTAATTTAAAATCAAAATTGTGTTTCACTTCTTATAAAAATATAGTTATATTATAATCAATGTTATGCATGTTATTCTTTTAGGAAGGAGATGACACTTTGGTTGAAGAAGAAACAGTTACCTCTCCATTGCCACTAACAGAAATGTTAACACCAACTGACTTTATATTAGGAATAGCAGATCTAACTGGTGAATTGATGAGGAAGTGCATCAACAGTGTAGCGAATGGTGACATTGATGAGCCTTTCAAATTGTGCTCCGTTCTCCAAAATATCTATGAAGCCTTCTTAGTCTGCAGCAACTATTCCAGGGAACTGAAGCGCAAACTCTTCACTCTGCAAAACAGCTTGAAAAAAGTTGAAAATGCCTGCTATGCCATTAAAATAAGAGGGTCAGAAATACCCAAGCATATGTTGGCTGATTTTTTTTCAAATGACGATGAATACCAAAAAACTGTTATCTGCGAGGACTAGTGTTGATTTAAAGAGACATATGTGTTCATTTTTGTTTTATTCAACATCTTTTATATAAAAAATATTATTTTTTATTGTTTTAATTTTTTTAAATTAAGGAAAACTACAAACACGGTTGACTTTATTGAATAATATACTATATAATCAGGTGACTATCAAAATAATAGAAATAACTTAAAACAAAAAATGACATATTTTGATACACTTCATTAAATATGTAATAAATTACCTTAAAATATAATATCTAACAATTTTTTTATAAATAAAAGTTCTTATATTTTAATAGTATGTAATAACTTATTGAAGTTAAATCTTGGATTTTTTCAATACCATAAAATGTCAACTCAGATTTTCAAAGAGACCATAGCAGCCTGTCTAGATGAAGAAAATGTGACTTGAAGCATCCAACTTTTAGGCATTTCTAAAGGTAGTGTCATAAGAATGGTATAACAAAACAAAAGAATGGCCGAAAGAGAAACTTAATTAAGAGGCCAATAGTTATCTAATCATGTATTGTGACGTCTAAAAAATAAACAACTGCATCAAAGTAATCGCAGAGCTCAATCTGCTGCTGAATGCTCCAGTATCAATAATTATATTTAAAAAGCATCTTTATAAACAGAACATTTAATGCTTTTTACATTTTCCCAAGCATATAATTGTGATTATCTTTCAGCTGTCAAGCATGGAGGTGAATTTGTCATGATATTTCATTATTTTGATAATATCTGTATGTTTTATAACAAATGAGAATGAATTTAATAGCAATGGCATATTTCTTTTGAATACATTTATGAAATAGCTAATTAACTTTCTTTTGACGCTTTTTATTAGTTTTGATATCTAATAAATTTTTAATCGAAATTAATCATATTTAATCTTTCAATTAATTATAATTGATTGTGATTTTTAAAAAAATTAAAAGCTATAATTTCAAATTTTTTTATCAAAAGATTTTGATATAAAAATTTATATTTATTTATTAGTAATAATAATATAAATATTCAAGTGAAATAAAAATATTCAAGTAAAACAAAAATTTTGTAATTTGCACATTTTTATTTATAGGTTTATTATCACATTGTTAATATTCCCATTTATTATCAATCTTAAACTTAATAGTTTCAGATTAGGAAAAAAAATAAAATGTGGAAATAACTAAAATTGTATTTAAAATTCTAATTATAAAATTTAAGATTTTATGTGTTAAAAATGAATGAGAATCATTGTGCACATACACACATTTATTCAATACAATAAATATATTGACTTAAGATTTAAAGTAAACTCCAAAACATTAATGTTTACATTTGAGGCAAGAGTAGTAAAGTGATCAAAATTAACTAGTAAAGTGAAAACAACAAATCACCTAATAAAATAAAGTTGAGAGATAATTTTTAAATCGGTTATATAATTTACTATCCATTAAAAAACATTAGATTCTCTTGTATCACTTGTCCATTCCAAACCTGTTAACCTTTAAGGTACTGTTTGCGGCTCACCTGCACTACTGTGTATGTATCACTTGTGCTTTGAAACTTACGATTTAGTGAGTAAAAAAGTAGTAAATCGCTTGCACTTTTTTCAGTTTGTGATAAATAAAAAATTCTGAACTTAATAAATTTAATGATTTAAATTCTATGCATTTTCTTGTTTTTCATTTGTTCATATTTTTAAAAGTACATAAATTTAATGTTTCCCGGAAATTATATAAATTCTTCCTTCATAGTTTATCATTTGTAATTTTCAATTGGACTGTATTTTTTATTAGCTACAACATTCATTTTTATTGATTACTGTTTAACTATATAATTTTAAAAAAAATTTCCCACCTTCAAAATATGTAATTTACAATATCTCCATATCGTTGCAAAATGCTCAAAATAAATAAACTTGGAGCAACGATCCCCAAATAATCGATCGCGAGCTATTACTAACACATGGAGATATTTTTGGTAGGTCGAGTTAACGCTCCCGTTTGCTAACTTTGATATTTACATTGAACTGATTATTTCTACCACTCAACTGCAACATTTTTATCCTCATCTTAGTTAACAATAGATTTAAAGGTTCCAATGAAATGAACATTCACTGTGACCCAAAGGTCTTTTCTAACTATACTCTAAAAAAAAGCTCTTATTTAAAGACACCATTAGTTGAAAAGTTCAACAGTCTTTAAAAAGGATATCCTGCAGCATCCAGGGTTTAGTTAAATGATGACTCGAGTGTTCTAATTTACAAGTAATAAAGTTTCATGTGTGCATGGAATATGTAAAGAGTTTACCTCCATACATAGACAACCTCAGCAAGTAAGATCTAATACTTCCATTATGGTGATATGCCTTTCAAGGTGGCAATGTTTTATCAGAAGTCCCACTGCTTTCCTTAAACAGCTTCTAGTGAGCTTTAACACAGTTAATTTTTTCTTTTATAAACTATAACTTTGCTTGTCTTTGATCACTGCTGTTACACCAATTCAAAAATTGTTTATTTTCTAAGATCAAAAGCATTGCCTCTGATCAGTTCCTTTGAAATATTTAGAACTAGTTCAAGGCCAAAAAATCATTTGTTGATCCAGCCCAGGCACCCACACTAATAAGAGAATTATCATACGACATCATTATAAGGATACAGATATTAAAGGAATATTTTAGTGTTTCATTCTCAAATAAACTGAACTCAAGAATCATAATTTCAGAGAAGAGTTTTCCGAGATTTCAATTGTTGCACACTTTATTAAACCCTCTTTTGCAGAGATGAAGAGTTTTCAAGATATGTCATAGAACATTTCGATTTTCAAAAAGACAAAATAGCCTCAAAATATCTGTGTAAAATCATTTTCTATAACCTCTGAAAATATTTGGCCTAATAAACGCAAGGATTACTCACTAATAAACACAAGGAAATTTTATTTTAATGGCAGGTGTTACCAACTTTACTAATATTAACATTTTAATTCCAAATTTCTCATTAAGGTTAATAAATCTATCATGTTATATACAGTTTAATTGAATTTGCTTTCATATTAATTAAAAATGCACATTTTTAGGGAGAAAAAAAACAGTTTGTAGTTCACAATACGATTCAAAGACCATACAGTAGCTCATAAATTGCATTAATTTGCCACATACTCAACATAAATGGACAAATTTAAAGATTAAATTAAAGTGCAGTCAGATTTAGTGGAGAATCGCCCATAACGAGAAAATATAAATATTCTAGAAAATTCTGAAGTAAATTTCATGATTTTATAAGCTTTCCCAGAGGATATGTTTGAAGCTATGTTTGCAGCCTCAAGATTAATAACTCTAGATTGTTTTGGCGTTTACTTACTTTAATGTCTCCTTTTCGTTTGAATTACTTGTGAAATAAAGTGTGTCTAATTACTGGAAAAACTTATTCCAAATTAATGGACTCAATATTATTTAAGAGTATGAATAAAGTATTTAAGTGATTATATATATATATCTATGATTTATAATTACTGAAATATATATAAATAATAATTATATTTAATGTGTTCAAATTACTGTCTGAAAATCAAGGAATATTTTTCTAGGGATTTAAATTACTGTCATTAAAATCTTTTTTTAAAATAAATTATTTAGCTTCATTAATTATACATTTGAAGATAAAGGTAATGGAAACAAAGACACAATTTTAATGAAATTAAATTTATTACCAATAGATAATTTCAGTATTACATTTTTAAAATTAAGTAAAGTTGCAACAAAAAACAAAATTTCGAACAAAAATTTATTAAATTAATACTGGAAAGAGGCATTTCTTATAAAAATCAATGACAATCGTAGAATACAATAAAGTTATATACATTTTATAAATGCATCACATATTCAAAAAGTAAATACACTGCATTTTTTGATTAAAATTTATTAATTAAATTTATTTGTAGGTAAAAACACTTTTAATAAAAATTATTATAGTTCATAAAATATATTGCCATTAGTCCTCAATAACTCAAGCCTAATATAATGCTAACCCACTTATAGAATCAGTCTTCAGAAGTCTCAATAGACGAGAATAAGAATTCTTTGCTATTTTTATTTTTGATATCATAATAAAACAAAAAAACATCTTTTTAACTGTTAATTTTTATTTATTTTCCTTATTTTTCATTAATATTCATAAATACTGAATTAATGTCTGCGTAAGTGATATTCTGGAAGAATACAGTGTTTTGATTAACTGCTATAATTATACAGAATATCTAATAAAAAGGGTATAAAAACAATACGAAAATTTCTCAAAGTAAGTGAAGGTTGGGAAACATTTTAGGACTAAGAAAAAAAGATAGTTCTCAAATTGCAGAAATATAAAATGGATTTCTTGAAACACTATGTTCGACAAATATTTACATAGTTCGTTATTTTTGTATTAGGCTTGTAAACAATTTTAAAGTTTGCAGACTTTAGTTTGAAAAAATTCAAAATCATATCTTATGTTTCAATAATTCACAATATATTTAATTTAAACAAATAAAAAATAATGTTTCCCAGCACTTTTCTAACTAAATTTATATTTAATATTTTAAGTTATTTGCAAAAATTACTTTTGATTAATAGCTATGATGTTATACAAAGATCTGATTAAATATAAATATTTTTGAATTTTACCAAAATAATTTCAGGTTTTAGAACATAGTTAAAAAAAGTATTAAAATATTTATCACGGAACAATTGTAAATATCTACTTATATTCAGAATTTAATATCATTAACAATCTTTATTGATTTTGTCAAAACAGAATAATAAATCACCAAAGAAAATATTTAATAGCAATTGTATGTCATATGTCAATTAAACAATTACTTATCAATAAGACTATTTTTTTAAAAAAAAATGGCATTTTTTTGTTCTATATATAAGTAGAAAACTTCTGATGACTTCACTGGATTAACTTTCACAGAAAATTTATGGATTTTATAACCTTAAAAATATTTTATATTAATATATCATATTTTATATAATATATATCAACTAATAACACAAATGCAAACTTTTTTATTTTATTACTGAGCTGTTATATATGTACATTCGCTTTAATAAAGTGCAGCAGTCACCATAAAGGAATATTTGCTATTAAATTTATGAACAACTGAGATTCTATTCTAGAATTTATTGGCATAACAGATAAAAATAGAATTAATGTCTACATTGATGTGTAAAAACTGCTTGTAAATTGTGCCTTCTCATAGTAAAAAATTAATAATTAACCATATGAAATATGTATGAATTTAATAAATTGAAAATGTTAACTGTGACAAATGTTAACTATTTCTTGCTGAACAAATTTATTGAGAATAGAAGGTTATAAAATTGTCAAATAAATCAAAATTATCAACAATATGATAACATACAAAATTGATAGTTGTAATAAAATAGTTTGCATTTTAAATGAGAAAATTATAATACAGTAGTTTAGAAAAATACCATATATACAAATAAATATTAATGAATGTCAATAATTCAAATGTACATTACAATCATGCAACAATAAACATGATTCTATTAAATATGTTTAAAATAATAAATAAATTTATTAAATATAGGAAAAGTACTTTTAAAACTTTTATAAATATCAACGGTCAATAACAAAATAACATTTCATAACTGATCAAAGTTCCAATGATCTGTGACTAGTTCTAATTAATTGATCCATTATTCAAACAGCACCTGACACCAACACAAAGATCAAAATTTTTTCATTGTTTTAAAATTGGTATAAAGTTTGCTCGAAATTTTATCCTTTTTAGACCAAGAAAAAGTGTATTTTTTTTAAAATTAATTACAGTTCAATCTTTTGCTGGCTACCAAGCATTTGTCGAAACATATCAAGCTGATTGATGCTGTTTGATAATCTGAAATAAGGAGAAAATATGATTAGCTTTATTTAATTTTTAAATAAATTCACTATTTTGAAATATTTCATAATTTTTAACGTGTTGTTAACATTTAATGTATTTAATTATTTTAAGTACTTAAAATATTTTAAAATATAGAATGCTCTTTAAATATGTTTTTATAACTTTACTTAGTTAAAAAAATCTTGTTACTTTGAATAATATGGATTTAAAATTTTAATCCAAATATTGTTTTTAGGGTTTATAGCATTCAATGAGGTAACAAAAGTAATTTCACTATTTCAAATTCAATAATATTTTAAATAATTGCAATTAACAAAAGAATTGTGAAAGCAGAAGTATAGGGCCCTTATGCAGTTCCTCACTGCCAATGCTCTTCATAAATTACTCTCAGGCAATACAATCATAAGCCTCCACTTTAAAAAAAACTATAGTAATCTTTCTTCATTATAAGCATTCTATTGTACATCTTTAAGTGTTATGGCACACAAATTCAGTCTACAATTTTTTTTGATTTTTGACAAAATTGATACATGTACCATAGTTATTTCATGCAAAAAAGTAAGATTGATCATGATTTTTTTCGTTTATGGGAAAAGCTTTTTAATTTACTCATTAAAAATGTAATGTGTTAAAAATATTTTTCCAAGTTTATTAAATAATAATATTAAATTAAGCAAAATACAATCAATCCTTGTTATGCTATCACCCTGTTCATTTTATGGTATTCCATTTACACATACAAATCCATTCACAATATACCATTACTTCAATATCCCAATGCCTTCCCCTCCAGGCTAAAAAGATATCGAAATAATTGACAAAATTCAAATATCTTCTTATCACTATTAAGTTTGATTTAACAGTCATCTTGTAATTTTTCCATTTCTCTTTTATTATTCTTGAAATTAAATGCATGATTAAAAGGTTTGTTTTACCTATACTCACATTTTTTATATATAAATCTAAGAGCTAATGGGAGGGGGAGTTGTTGGCACAAAAGGAAGTTCACGAAAATTTAACTAAATATTGTCTCTTCAATGAAATCATTAACCCTTGTTTGCAATATTGTTAACACATTAAAATTTATCATTTTAAAAATGTTTTCAATCATCTACACCCAAAAGAAACTTTCATTTAAAATTTTTCGCAAATAGATGTAGAAAACACTCAAATGATTTTTTAAAATTGTTTTAAAATGCTTTTCAAATATTTATTCAATAGATTTACAGCTTTGCCATTCTCATGAAGTTTCATCCCTATTATTAAATTTTTCTACTTAAGAGAAAACCTAACCCAGTAATTTTTCCACTTATAAAATACCTCTTTTTTTCTAGCGAATTAATTATGTTTCTTTTTATGGATGGTTTAAATTTAAAAATCAGCACATTTCTTTTAAATAATCTCTTGTAAAACAAAATAGGAAAAAACATTTGATAACATTTTGTACATAAATGATTATATGTAGAAGCAATCATATAATAATTAGTTTTGATTAACTTATAAATGCAACATTGAAATACCTGAATAGCATTTCTTATATCTTTATTTCTTCAATTTTATAAATAAACGAGGGTGTTTTTATATACAGGGTATTATGCAAGAAGAAATTTTAAGCATTTGTATACCAACATGGTTTTGAAAAAAAGGTCAAGTCATTAAAATGTGTGTTTCCCATGGCTTATCTTAAAATTCAAAATTTTCTA
The DNA here is from genome assembly GCA_037975125.1 of Latrodectus hesperus. Classification (NCBI taxonomy): domain Eukaryota; kingdom Metazoa; phylum Arthropoda; class Arachnida; order Araneae; family Theridiidae; genus Latrodectus; species Latrodectus hesperus. Next base: position 2,584,269 of record JAJQOW010000017.1, on the reverse strand, counting down.
AAATGTCCAGGAGTTGCAAGTAAACTTCAAGCTTACTTTTGTTCTATCAAGAAACTTGTAAAATAGTTACATTTTTTCTCATTTAATTTAGATTTTGTTTTCTTTGGAATATAACTTAAAAAATAAAAAAAAATGATTATTATAATTTGCCACATTCTTAACATTCATCACTAAAATTAGTGGTGCAAACTCAGATAATCATATTCCTAACTTTTTTTTTTTGACTTGAAAGTTAATACATATAAATTAATTTAAGTATTCATCTTGATAAATTAGAGGAAACTTCTGCTATGTTAAAAGTAGTACGCAATTTGCACAATGAACTAAGAGAAATTTATTATGACTGTAATCTAAAACATCATAACACAACAGAATTAAGCATCACTAGACAAATAATTTACAAACTTTGTGGGTTTTGCATTATTTTTGCATAAAATAATGCAACAAAAACCTAAATAGAAACTTAAATCAAGAACTGATTTTTAGATTTTTATGATATACTTTACTCTTATTTGTTAACTTCATTTTCCTCAAAACGATATTTTTTTTATTTGTAAAACAAAAAATTTATTTGAGCATATATATATATATTTCTTAAACTGCAGTAGTATATTATTCAATAGTAATCAATAGAAATTCCAAATATTTGTCATTAAAATTAAATAGATGTTCAACATTTCAACAAATATCATGTATCAACCCTACTTCAATAACCTGTAAAAAATTTCAGTTAATATAATTTCTTACACCAGTACTTAAATTTTAAAAACTTTTACTTTTGATTAAAAAAAGAATAAAAAGAAAAATTTATGTTTCACACAAAATGAAAAAGTATTCAATTTAATCTAAATATATTGAACAATGGACTCACATTAAAATACATGTTTACTTTATTAAATGATAGTCACAAAATATTGAGAGTGTTTGAAATAAGAATAAAAAAAATTAGGTTAATAAATAATCTTAGATAAAAAATTGCAAAATGCCAATGTAATTTATCGTTCAATATTAATTTACTAACATCAGACTCGAGATCATCCAGAAATAACTTAGAAACTTGCAAGAAAAGGCAAAGATTAATTAAAATACCATTTATATTATAAATAAATTTGAAGGAAATTATAAAATATGATGTTCAGCTATCTTAGTTGAATTTAGTATGAAGACACTGAAATTGAATTAATAGTATATTATAAGTTGAAAGAAGTATTTAAATTTTTTTACTACTGAATACTTGTAAATTTATAAGATTTATTAATATATTTAATTGAAAATAATATATATAATTGGAAATTCATACAAGATTACAGAGCATAAACTAATTCAATAATCTAAATTTTAACCATAGCATAGTTTTAAAATAAAAATTTGTATTCATTTCACAAAAAACTGGAATTAAACAGAAACCACTGGCTGATTTATGACTGATGCCAAAGTTGCCAATCTTTACTTTATAATTTTTCAGATTCATTAATCTTTACAATTCATAATTTATATTTCATGTTTTAATAAGCCTCCATTATGATATAAATATTACGAAACGTAATGTGAACACATTTATTATAATCTATTTCAAACAAATCACAGAAAGTCAATGTCAATGCATTAGAATTTATGATTATTTATCAGTAGTATAATTTGATCAAATGAACTGAAACATTCTTACATGAATCTTATTATAAAATGTATAATATTTATAATAGTTAAAATATTGTGCTAGATAAGTCACTTTGACATTATAGCAACAATATTTACTTATATAATAGAATATAAGATAGGATTCAAAATCTTCCAGACTAAGTGTATAACGTAAAATATAATATGAATTAAACTGCTGAAAAATATCTTTCACAAAAAACTGGAATTAAAAAACTTCGAAACAAGACCCTTGTGCAAAAACACTTTTGTCAGTGCCCATAAAGTTCATCAAAATATGTATGGAATCCATTTTTGGTCATGTCCTTCATTTCAGTCAGCAATGCATATTTAAATTCACCTGACGATTGAAACTGATAACCCTGCAAGCGTCTTGCTAGTTCAGGAAATAGGAAGAAATCGCAGGGTGCAAGATCAGGTGAGCAACGAGAATGAGACAAAACAGTTTTCACAAGAAAGTCATTGACAAGTAGGGAATGGTGAGAAGGAGCATTGTCATGCAACAGCACCCACAACTAAGAAGCCCACATTCTTTGATCTCCTTTTCCAGATTGACTAATGCTAATGGTACAAGATTTCAATGTAGAGTTTTTTGTTCACAGTGTGTTCTTCAAGGATAAATTCCTGGATATTCGAAGGAAACCTCTAGCAGGACCATTCCTTTAGAATGATATTGGCGGAATTTTTGCTCCAGTGGAAATTGTGGTGATTTCCACGTTGCCTTGCGGGTAGTATAAAAACAATTTTTTATCTCCAGTAACAATTCTGCAACTTAGGTAAGGATCATTTTCAACAGCCGAGATTAAGTTTCCTGCCATTTCAATTCGAGTTCCCTTTTGGTCTAAGTTTAACATGCAGAGAATAATGTACTGACAAACTATTCTTAGTCGTCAATATCCGTTGATTTGTGGCCTCTGATATCCCAACTGGTTCTGTTATTTGGGAACTTGTTTACTGTCTATTTGCACGTACTACTAAAGGCACCTTTATTGATGTTTTCATCAGTATGTAAAGTCAGTGGCATCTGCAGTATTCGTCCCCTTTGTTTCCTTTCCTGCTTCCTATAAAATGACGATGCCAGTCAAATGTTTGCGTTTTTGATAATATTTCACTTCTGTACGCGTAGTTCAACATTTCAAAAGTCTCCATAGCACTCTTTGCTACGCAAATACAAAGTTTGATATTGATACTATGCTCAACTAATGCCATTTTTTTTCTAATGTTGGTTACTAAATGCACCGGCCTGCAAAATTTTGACTATACGTGATTTGGGCCAAACCATTTTTAGAACAAAAACATTCTCGTTGTTGCACTACTACAAAACATTTTTACATTACAAATTTAGTCCAGGAACTTTTGAATCCTACATAGATTTTTTTTTTATAAAATACATTGAAATATGCTGCCATTATAAATGTTAATTTCAAAACCCATTGTCAACAATATGATGAAATATTTATTAACTTTTTGATAAATACATAAAAACTCTGAAAAATTCATTCAAATTCAAATTTTCCTGTTGCACAACAAGAAAATGAAGTACAGTACCTGCCAAATGCATTAAACAAAGAAACTACTTCAGTTCGAGAGAGTCGAAACTGTTTTCTGCTCATTATTAAGTTCTCGGGAGGATCTTTCAAAAATAAAATCTTGAATGCAGTACCCAAACCTTGAACCTTAAAAACAAAAGTAAAAGTTTTAACTTCAATTTGCTTTAAAAGTTTTATATAAATATTTAAATACATTATCCAAATATTTACAGCAAACAAATTTCAGTTTCATAAATATTTAATTTTAGTGTGTGCATGACATTACAGATTGTTTTATATTCTATTCTGTTACAAATCATTTTTCTCAGTTGAACATACAGTTTCCTTGCCAAGAACAATACTTCACATTATTTTTGATAACATATGGATGATTTTTTTTTAAATGTAGGCAAAAAGTAAAGATAACCAACAAAAAGCTTTTAACTGGAAAGAATATCAAAAACTTACTTAACCAACTCTTTTACATTACTGACAAAATCGAAAATTTATACTAGTTGATAACATATATATGTATATAAAAACACAAATTATGCAACCAAAAGATATTATACATATAAAAAAAGAAATAGATTTATGCAACCAAACAATTATGCAAAAAAATTATCAATTATGCCTCGTATAAAACAGCAATCCGTTTTTGATCAAGTATCTGAGTTTGACAGTGGAAGGATAGTGGCCTACAGAGATTATGGATAATCTTTCAGGGTAATTAGTAGTCACGTTGGACAAAACCAAACAACTGTAATGCAGATATTTGATCGCTGATTACAGGAGGGTACAAAGGACTGATGTGATCGATCGCATCTACTTAAGTGCACCACTTCTGATGATGACAGGCAAATTGTGTGCATGGCAGAGACGGATCGCTCAGTTACATTACGAACCACAGCACATTTAGTCTGTAACATATCATCCAGCGTCTACGCATACTATTTGACGCCGTTTACAGCAAAGTGGTCTGTCTGCAAAACATCCATTACTTTAGGCAGAAACTGCATAAAATGAATATTTATTTATAGAAGCATTTCACATTGGATTTATTGGACCTCACAAGAATTCCCTTGATTGTTCTTGATTTGGATCACACACACAAGCACATTAATATACAAAATCCTATTGACCAGAAAATGTCTGGAAATAGAAGTCTTTGACAAAAGATTTCTTTTCAACTGATGCATAACATGGAATAAACCATTAGTTAAATAAAACATTTCCTACAAACAAGTAAAAAGTGTGATAAGTGTTTTCCATGCTATGTTATGCATTTACAAGTGCATATGGAGCTCCTATTTAACATTTTTGAAGATGTGATGTTACATTTCACCAAATCTGCCAATAGAAGCTATAATTATCTAGTAGCAATTATAATAGCACTATAATCTGCCGATACAAGATAGATCTAGATATTCTACAAAATAAAGTAGAATTTGCAAACAAGAATGCATACAAAATATTAACACAGAAAATATAATACATGGATTACTCAGCCATTCTCTTGAAATTTAATGTGATGTTTGTTTGGGTGGGGACTATAGCTGAAAAGCCATCATCGGCAATCTAAACATGCAGCAAACTTGCAGGGAAAACAAATTGCATGAGGTGGATCCGACCAACAGCACAAATGTGTTATGAAATCAAAAAGTTTTAAAATTATTATGCTGATTAATAGCGGCCAACATTCAAATAATTTGAGAAAATACCACACCACACAGTTAAGAAAGAAATCACTGCAATGAGTCTTAAAATTATAAACGTATAATATATGCTAATATCTTTCAAAGTACAATCTATAAATTATATTATTCAATGACAAGATTGATAGCATTAGAATTCTTAACCAAAACATTCTAAAAATTCTTTCACTGGGTACTAAACAAGATTGATTCGTTTGTCGCTCAGCGGTCATTTTTTACGCATGAGGGCTAATTAGACCGGGACCTACTGCTTAAAGTGGATTTCGAAGCATTCATGCCCAAGGTGGGATTCAAACCCACGAACGTACTAAACTAAACAAGAATTTCTACACCCAAAGTAAACTAATTTATGTATATATAAAGAGAGGGAGAGAGGCAACTCTTATGTTAGTCTCTTTACTGGAATATTTGAGTAGTTATGAAACAATTTATTTACTAAAACAATATTAAGTTGAAAAATTTTTTGAAGAGTTCAATTTATAATGTAAACATTAGGTATTTTAACTTACATTTGATGTGTTTTAGTTTGTCACTCTGCACTTACTTTTTGGATACAAATACTAGTTTGATTAAGAAGGGTCAATTTAACCTTCATGTTTAGAGAAATTAATATTAATGTCTTCATTAAATTAATACTAATTAATAAAAATGTTAAACATCGTATTAAACAAAATGTTAATTTAATCTTTATGTTTCATACAGACTCTGAACATCTACAAACACATCCTAATGTACAAACTTCTGAGCTGAAGGCTGGAGCATAAGCAATTCAAAAGTCAGTTTGGTTGATTTTAATTAAAAAAGCAACAAACCTTGAGCATGATTGTCATCAATTACTTATACAAAATGAACTTTATAATGCATACATTTTTATAAAATAATTATTATAATTATTATTATAATGAAAGAATAATTTATAAAATACATTTTTATAAAAAGTGACATTTTAATAACAAACCTGAATCTTTCCCCACAAACGGCATTTATCACATCCGACACAATCCATAATTCTTGATATATTGAGGAAATGCAATCGGAATTCTTCCTAGCATTAAATAAACGTTATTATATAAAATTTTTGATAGTATTTAAAAGATAACATTTGCTAAATTTAACTGTAAGTCACAGAAAATAATTAGATGCCATTCATTTCTAATTAATGAATTGGCAATTTACAATTTGCAACTAATGATATTTAACATAGATAAAAGTTATAAAATAAATTTGTAAATATAGAGCGTTTTAAAAAAAAAAGACAGCACTTTATTTAAAAGAATCTGAACTATGCATATGATCATAGCATTAAAAAAATCAAATAAATTGGAAAAAAATTTTCTAATTCAGCTAGCATCCATACTAAAAGGGTAAAACTGGATTTTTTAAGAAAAGGAGCATAAGAACTTATATCTTCAGTAAGTTATCATAGAAATTAATTCTGAGGAGAATTTGACTTTTCATTTTATGGTTGATTTTTGCACATGAAAATTAATTTAATAGTGATTTATAATTTAAAAGGGATTCTAAGCCACCATAAATATCCATTAAGTACCCACCATGGTCTAATAATGGCACAGTATTTGCAGAGAATGGAAGGTACTCTTTAAAAACCAAACCACTGCTGAATAGGACAAATTGCACTTTTACCTTTTACAAGACTATCTAGCAGGGTGAATACTTGAGGTGTTTTCCATATTTGCAACACGTGAATACAATTTATTACCTATAAAATACATAAGTTGGGCAGTAGATAATAAAATACCTTATAACAGCCTTAGAATGTTAAGCAGTCTAATATGAACGATCATATTATCCATGCAGGAGACTCATCATGGCCTAGCGGTAAGCTGTACTCTTTGTAGTAGAAGGTCCTTCCAGCCAAATATGTTAAATAATGAGATAGGAGTTGCATTATGCGTGCAGGTCAGCCCAATACAAGACATAGAAGATTTGCTCTCTTGTGACACGTAAATATAACCTATCTACAAAAAATTCTCCCAGAAAAAAACATTCAAGGGATGTTTAAACAAAACTTACATTAATTTAGAGTTGTTAGAATGCCTACTACAACACAGCAATTTTTAATTTCTTATTTGCTTCAAGCTCTGCCCGAGCAGGAAGCAAATCAGAAAACAGATGAGCTAAGGCCCAAGTGCTAACTACTCGATCAGAAGCTTTTCAATCTTGTGATATGACAGTGCTTTTCAGAGTAAAAAGTTCTCAGTTTGATCCAGACCACTGTTGAACAGCAGCTGGGCATTGTAATTCTGTTTTTGCATATGCACTTGTCATTGTTAATATATTCAGTAGTTACCAAGTTCTCTCCCATATGAATACTACTTAATATCTAAAGAAAGGTCCTCTCAGAAAAAACAGATAAACAATAAATGTTAAAAAACAACACATTACAAAAGCATTTGGGTGTCCACTATATAACATAACAGCATACCCATTTGATATGGGAGTTTAACCCATGAATTGTATTACTGAAGGCACCAGTATTGAAAAATTGACACTAGTACAGTAAAATGGAAAATACACTCATGGCTATAATACAACTGGATAAGTATTAAACAAAATTGCATAAATTAAAGCTTAAAAGCTGGTAAAATAAAACAGAAAAAATTATAAAATAAATTATAAGCAAGTGTTTAACTTGCTTTTGTAACAGAGGTCAGAAATTTTATCAATGTAAATAAAATTACCCCAAAATCCAGACAATTTTTAAAAGTTATTAAATTAAGATTGCAATATTTTATTAACTAATAAAGAAAGGTTCAAATAGGTCTAAATCAATGATAAAATAAGAAAGGTCTAAATATTACAGTGCAAAATCTCGGCTGGAGTAAAAACATTATATATACTTTCATTTAAAACTGTACCATGACCTTCCTCAATTAAACTATAGCTATTGTTTTTATAATTCACCCAAATCATGAAAAAAAATTTTTTGACAAAACATCCCAAAGGCCATAGTAAAGCATTTTAATATCGACTGCATATTGTCTTCTGAGAGGACTTTCATTAACAGTGGGCCGCATTCACATATCGCAAGGGAGGTGAGGTAAGCCAGAAAACACCCACTCTGACAAACATGGATGCTCATGTCAGAACTGCAACATCTATTGTTCAACAGAAATGCAGGTGAACCAAAAATCTTTTCTGAAGAGCAGTATCCTACCAATAGATCCGCGATAGCATGGTGCAACACAAAATATATTTTGTGTTACATGTTCTTACATTTCATCTGAAAAATATTTCCAGCTCTTTCCCTTCATTGCATAATTTTTTTGAAGCAAAAGGATACTTTAAGTAAAATTGGTAAAATTAGGATAGAATATTTTCCAATTTCCTAAAGTTTTAAAAATATTATTAACCATCTGATTAATAAAGCATTTAATCTATTACTAGCAAGAAATTCCCTTCACACAGAAGCAAGAATTTAGTCACCAAAACGTTATATCAAAATAAGCTGTACCTTTGATGTTTAACGCTCAAAAAAACAAATTACAAATCAACGAAACCTTTTTTGGTAGTTTAAATCTTTCGCAAAAGAAAGGACAGAAAAAAGAAATTGCATTTAGGAACACTGAAATTTATAACTAAGTTTACTTTACATGTCACTATTAGCCATTTAAATAAATTTATGAAATATCTTGCATGCATTTTTCTTTATGGGCTAAACATTTGACTGTGAATGATTATGATTGTTTTAGTTTGTTGCTCTAATTAATCATTTTTCACATACAAGAAATCCTCAGACTAGGATCTACAGTTTTAAATAAATTTAGAACTACACTATATATGTTCATGAATGAACCACTCACACATAGCTCATCTGGTCATAAATCATAATTTATTGTTAAGATGCTGCTTCACATATAACTAAAAAAAATACAGTATAGCTGTTAGTGAAGTTTTAATTATTTTGATCTTAGGTGGAAAAAAAAGCCACGGAAAAAAGCCATCTTTCCATCAGCAATTTATAAAATATCCAATTTCTGTTATAAGACTCAATTTTATTAAAGATGCAGTCAAATGAGAAATTACAAATTGCTTTTTGCCAATCAATATAGACAAATAGATTATACTTATTTTTAAATTTTTGTAATTGATTAATTATGATGTTTTATATTGTAAAATTTATAATTGTGAAATTACAGTCCTTTGTAATTTTGTAATTAGAATAAACATTTGTATTTTTGTAATGTAATTAAAATTAAAATACCATAGTATACTTTTTCTATTAATTAATCTGTTTTCCATGAATTATATAAATTTGAGTTAATTTTTGCTCATTAATTATTTCATTAATATAAAGCGAGGCAAAACTTTTTAATGGAATTACATACACAATAAACTTTTACTACAATGCAGCAATTATTATGATGAAACTTAACTTTCTTATAATAAAAACCGTAATAAAAAACCATTTCAGGATTTATCACAATGCAAATCTGACTGGTCACAGAAAAGTGTAATAAGGTAAACGAATAGCAACAATATTTGTGACAGTTGCTAAATCCTACAAATATTATTCTATATTTAACACTAAAAAATTTTTAATGTTTACTTTTAATTCTCTGGCTTCCTTATTGTTTCCAGAAAACATAACTTTCTCATCAAAATGGTCAGGAAAAGACCTGAGAAACAAAATACATTTAAAATAAAAAAACAAGGTTGTTTTAAAAGCAACTTACATTTACATAGAAAAAAATTGAGTACTTACTTGGCAACATCTAAAAGTTTCTTAACAGCAACTCTGACTTCTTTGTCATTTTCTTCATTTCCAGTGTAAAAAAGTTCATTTTCAAAATAAAATGCAGCTTTTGCAATAGCTCGAAGCTCAAGTAAATATATAAAATACAAATTTTTCAACCAATGGGGACCCTCACCATCTGTATACTTTGGATCAAATCTCCTTTTGAACTCTTTTACGTTTGGGCCCCAAGCACCTTTACTGAAACAATCTTTAGCTGTGGAATAGAAAAATTTATTTTTACACAAACTCATTAAATGAAGTACTGAAAAACTTAATACAATAAATAACTTTTTCTTTCCAATTTTCTTCTTTGGATTCAAATTTTAATGTAAAACATCAATTTAAAAAAAATTCTTTTTAAGGAAATAATTTTTAAAAGTATTGATTATGATAATCTTTGATGTAGAAATCTTTATAAAACAACAATTGCAATATAAATTCTCAAAATAGTTCATATGGCAACTTTAGAATTCCAAAATGTAGATATTTTAATTTGAATTTCAAATTGAAAACATCAAGTTAAAAACCACTTTTAATTACCACCGTATATTGATTAACATGCAGAGAACTATAATTCTTCTATCCTTTCTCTTTATTAATACGAACAAAAATAAACATTCATTAAAACAACTTTTTTAAAAAAAACTATCAGTAATACCACTATGGAAAATTTTTAATTAAGATATAATGGGAATATTAACATACTAATTAATCATCAAATAAACAATGAGACATTTAGTTAAACTGTCACTTAATTCTAATATTTAGTTTAACTAATCATTCCTTAAGAATAATTTACATTTCTCATTCCCTCTTTTGTTATTGTTTTTAATGGATTTAGTTTTATTCTATTTTTCCTTCCTCTGAATCATACAGAATTTAAACAGCTTGAAGAACTACGCATCAAAAAGAATGTATGATTTGGAAGATTTAATAAAAAAATGCATAAAGCTTGGAAATATAATCATATGGGAAAATGTGTTCTAATGCAAACTTCTCAATGGTTAACATTTGAAGGATTTTAACTTTTATTCAGTTTTAACATATTCATTCACAACTATTATTTTTCTACAAAAGTATCTCTAGTGGCATGATAATGAATTGCCGGGTTGCAATGAAATTCCAGTTTTTGAGGGATCAATATTAAGAGCACAAGTTTAAAAATTTGACAGTCAAAATTGCAGATAAAGTGAAACTACATTATAGAAATTTTAGCATTGTATCTTCAAAATAAAGCCTTCAACCTTGATATTCTATCAAATTTTGAAGATATGACTGATCAGGAACTGTGTGTTAATGATCATAAATTGAATGTTAACCTTAAAAATCTCTAAAATTCATAAATTACTAAAATATTTTTAAAAGCTAACAAATAATGCTGCCAGAATTAAATTCAATAATAGAAGGGATAAACTGGTCATTTAAAAAATTTCAAATGCAAAACCAATGAAACATTTCATAAAATAAAATACAAACTTATAGCTAAAAAGTTTGCAAAAATCTAGGAAAATAATGAATTAAATATTTTTCAAGTCTAAATTTTTATACTTTAAATCAAACATTAAATATGAAGTCATTTTTAAGAGTACAACCCAGCTTACAAAATATTGATTTATAAATCAGTTATATTAAAAAAATTACCTTTAGTATAATATTCTGAGCACAAATGAATACTAATGCTGGAATGAAGACCAGATACTGCACGATAAAAAGCTCTTTTTTCCAGGCACATAGCTATAAGAAATAAAATATTCTTATAAATTAAACTGGAAATCCATATATTGTTTTATTCCAGTTAATTGCATAACAAACAGATTTTGTAACTTACCATTTAAATTTTTTGAAGTAGTGTATGGCCCATAATCACCACCAAATCTTTAAAAAAATTAATAAATAACTAAAGACATATGATAAAAGTAAATACAAGATGTTTTTGCAAGCATTTTCAACAATAAAAGTTTATATAAAAGCTTATTTTATTTAAAATGTTCTAATTTTCAAACATTTAATACTTTGTGTTTGCTTCGTAGTCAACAACACTTATTATGTTGCTTCATCAGGGAAATTGTTTACATTTTTAGTTTCTAATATCAGGATTATAAAATAGTTGAAAAATTATCATGGAAGTTGAAGATAAACTTAACATGCTTTCAAGAAAAATTTATCACTGTTAATCAAAGATGTATGATAAAAGGGCAATATCTTTAATTGGACATTCAGTGACCTCAACTAGTCACCATTTACAAAAGTTACTATAAAATATAAAAATCAACCAAAATCTTATATGAAATTAGAAAATAATTTGCCAAATGTAGTAATGAGAAGGTTAAGTCAAATGATTTATCAGGATATTACTCAGGACCTTATATATTCAAATTGAAAATTCTTTGATAAATTATTTTATTTAAGAGATACAAAGACACAGAACATTTCAACCTTAACAACCAATCCACTTTCCAAGAAATACATTTTTCTGTGGAAAGTAAAGCTGAATTTAATATAAACATTAATTATAGACATGTATCAATGAATGGCACTAATCCAGTTAAATATGAAATGTTTCCAGGTACTAATTTAATAAGCAGTAAATAACACTAACAATTTTCATCAGTTAAGAATTTTTTAAAAATTTTAAACAAATTTGCAAATTTGATTGATAAATGGATGGATTTTTGGATGTATTGATATATGGATGCATAGATGTTTGAAGGATGCATGGAGGAATGAATGGATGGATTAAGGGTTAGATCGAAAAAAGGAAGTGTACATGGGAATCTGAAGTCACTTGTGTCACTGTGGCTTGTCCGTGTGAATATTTTGCCAATGGGAAACTTTAAATTTTACGACAACAAGATTTAATTTTATAAGATAAGTCTAATTTCAGAATTTTGCGAATACTTAAATAAATTTTTATGGGAGATTGATTTCTTTTTTTGTTGAAAATTATTAGAAATCACTTCAGTAAATTGGGCGCACTATACAAAAACTCATTTTTCTCCTAAAAAATATTATTTATAATAAAATGAATACCATCATTAGTCTTAGAATGTGATTTAATACTAAATAAAGAGCTATTCGCTTGTGCATAGATTGTATTAAACACTTTAATTAATTTCCTGGATACACTAAAGATATGTGTGTTAGAAAGAAAACCTACAAAAGAGTTATGTAAGCAAACTTATAAAACAACAATACAAAAACAGTAATTCAATAATAAAAAGTCAAATAATTCAAAATAAACAAAACAGTAAATACTAAAACTCGCCAGTTAATACGAAAATACTGAACAAATTAAAAAAACTTATAAAATTAAAATTGCATGAAAAAAATTTGAACAAATTGTATGCAAATTATACAAATGTTTTAATAATTGTATTTAACTTTCTATGGTATATCTATATTAAATATACTATTTCCAAAATTAAATATATTTTGGAAATAGAGAAGAAAACCTCAAAAATAGAAATACTAATAATTATTAAAAAGGTTCTGAATCTATTAGTGTTCCCTGTCACTAAAGTTACTTTCAAATGGTAAGGGGGAACGAATTGTAATCAAATTTACAAAAAAGATGCAGAAATAATGAAAACATTTAAGAAATACTATACCAAAATATTTTTTAAAATAAATAAAATGTTTTATCATTAAAAGGCTAATAGTTAATCAATAATATCCCACAATGTAAAAGTGATAGACATATTAAAAATATTTCTTTGTTATTAGCATATATATTACTTTAATTTTAACTCTATCGACCATGTTTTTATATTATCTGAAAATAGCTCTTATTTAGCAAACTTACAGCAGTGAGGTTAATAGTTTTTTGGCAAAAATGTAATTAGAAAAAATTTTCCTTACAATATCAATGAAACTTGTTATATTAATTAAATCAAAATAATAGCAAATAATAATATTTAACTAGATTAGTTGGGAGTGAGAATACATACAGAAGACCCGATTTCATCAAGTGCATATAAAATTGTTAGATCTATTCATATTTACATGCTAATTACCAGAATTATTTTTGATCATAAATGATAAGTAATTCAAAAATGTTATGATAAAATTAACGATTTTGAAGTTTTTAACATATAATTAACTTTTTTCAAGGATCTTTTATCAATTCTTCAAAGAAATCATTACATAATAATCTGGAAAACATTAGTTCAGAACATTTAATGCAATGCAATTTTTATATTAAATTATTAAAAATATAATGACTAACTAAAGTTAGAGGAAAACATACTTAAAGCAATTTTCTTTATAAATACTATTCCATATCCTGTGAGCTGAAGAACCCTTATAACCAGTATAGCGTTCTGGATTAAGTAGCAAATCTACATATTGCAAATCTGAAGTATCATCTGAAATATAAATAATCAAATACAAAATTTTTCTTTGATATTAATACATAGAATAAATGTACTATTTCTCACATTTTTCAGTTGACATGCATTACCATGAAATACATTACCAATTTTCATTTATTTTAATAAGGATACATAAAATATTATAACTTGATACATAAAATATTGGATTTTCAATGTTAATCAATTAATTATTTTTGCTTATCATAAATTATTTTCATCCAACTCAAAGTACTTTCAGTCTCAAAATATTCTTCTCTGATATGTTTTTAAAAATGGCAACTGTTTTTATGAGAATTGCAATTTTTATACATTATTTGAAAGAATTGCGTCATTTATATACCAATTCAATCTTTTGCTGAATTGACAAGACACATAATTATCATGAACACTAAATAAAGCAAATAATAAAAGTGCAATAATTATAAAAAAATGGATGATAAATGCATTTTTAAACAGAATAAAATATTGAAAAAAACTTTCACAACAAAATTTTTGCAGTATTCCTTTTACTAAAATAAAATAACTGGCAATAAAAATTCAATCAAATTTGAGTTAAAGAAAAATTAATAAAAATATAACTTTTTCAAATTTACAGATATCAGAACATTATAAAGAAATAAAATTTGGATTGGTTATAAGGTCTTGAAAGAGTAAAATGTTTGCTAACATTAATTTTATTTTTTCAATGATCATACAAAGAGAAATAAATGCATCAAAAACATACTTACCATCCATTTCACAGAATGTATCAATTGAATCATCATGTCTCTGCCACCTTTCAAAGCCTTCATAGTTTTCATCACTAAAATAAATTAAAAACATGGACACAATGAATTTTCTAGATTGCAAACATATAACTTAGCTGAAAAAATATCTGTAGGGAAAAAAATTTCATATATATAACAGTTTCTAGAAAATATTAAGGTCAAACAGCCAATTTCCAGAATATTTACATGTTTTTACATTTAGAAAAACAACAAAATTATTTTACAAATTTTTCAAAAGATTTACTCAATTTCTTTTATTCTATCATTTTAAACATAATTTAACCTTAAATCCCCTTTGACACATTTTAATTTCAAATTTACTGCATTTTACTAAACCACTTTAATTTTTTGAATTTAATTATTCTTGACAACTATTTCTTTATTCCAATTTCAAATTTACCTTTGGCAACTCTACCTTTATTCTAATATATAAATTCAATTTGATTTGCTGGTTTGGGTATTATGAGTTTTTTCTTCTGTGTGTATGTTTTATCGACAGTGACAATCTTTACTTTTCTGCATATATATCATTTACTTTAATAAATTACTCTTCAGGGGAATTGCTTGAAGACTTTTAGACATTTGTCCATCTTGCATGTCAGAAAAGAATGTTTATTTTGCATCTCCCACCTGATGAAGATGTGATCCCTATGCTTTCTTCTTATCATTTGAATTGTACATTTTGTAATCATCTTATTTGTATTTCTGGTTTCAATGTTTTTCATATTTATACTGGCAAATCTTTCTTTAGCTGCTTTTGTGCTGGCTAGAATTCCTGTAATATTTATGTATTGTGTTTCATATTTTATTATATTGTATTCATTACTTTAATATATTTATTGCTTACATATATATATATATATATTGTTACAAATTTATAAATAATGATTATATTTGTCTTAAAATATCTCAGACAGATCAGAAATTCTCACATTTTGGGCAAAAACTGCGGTATTTACATGTGTTGTAGTTTAAAAGCGGATTTCTTAATGATTTGGCGACTTGGCGACAGTTGGCGAGATTCTTGACGACTTGGCGACGGTTGGCGAGATTTTGGCGACTTGGCGAGAAATTGATACTTCTGGAAACATCCATCACCTAAGCTCTAGGACCAATATTTTTCGAGATAACCTAGAAGCTTCCAGAACCTTGGCGAAATTGGTAGATTTCTCCGCCAAGTCAGGTATAAATACCGCATCCCGACATGGAAGGGAGTTTTGGTGAAGACAGTCATTGAGTGAAGACGATTAGTTGTGACTGCTAGTTGTTCTCTGTCTGAGGTATTTGAGACCTGTGACTAGAAGCTGTTTCTTATTATACCTGACGAATTGTAGCTGTATAATTGTGATTGTTACAGCAGGAATTTCGTTAATCTAGTGAGATTTTTACGAATAAAAGTCTTGTGTTCATTAAGTGGTTGCTTTATTCAACTCTCAATCAACACGAACCCGTGAAGCTCGGTACAATATATATATATATATATATATATATATATATATATATATATATATATATATATATATATATATATATTCACACATATATTCATATATATATTCACATGAAAGAGATCCTTTTTCATAAAAAAATTTCTTTCAGAGAAAACAAACTATTTTCAATCTTAGTGTTTTTTACAATTTGTTCATATAAAGTTATGGCTACTGAAAATGGAAAATTTTGGAATCCCTTGATAGTTTTATATTTGTTAAGTACTTTTCAATATAACTGTATTATAAACATTGTTTTCTTTTTTACCTGTATACCTTTAAGCATTTATCAATTCTAAGTTTAAATCAATTTTTGCACTTAAAACTAATAACTTTACATAATCAACAATTTTCTCAATAACTAAAGAGGACATCTTCATTTCAAAATCTTGTAACATTAGTGATAAGAATTTATAAAATAGATTTTCCAAAGATCAATTCGAAGTAGGTTATTGAAAAGACACTTTTCACCAGGCATATTAAATAATTTCATGATTTTATAGGAGTCAGTCTTTATTTCATTGATGAACAAATTCATCCTGATACACTGAAATTATATGCAATTTTCACCAAAGATATGGAAAGTACATTTTAACTCACAAAATTTTAAATTTAAATATTAATATTCAGTAAATTTTTTACAATATAAAGAAAACAGAAACAAATAGAAAAAGAATAAATTAAAATCACTCATCTGATTGCACAACATGACAATCTTCTTGGTGATTACTTCACTTCACACACATAAGTTTAAATACTACATCCAATCTTGATTAAACTGGATTACCATAAAATTTATTGTGATTGAACTGTATCCTTATTTTTTTGTCAGCAGTTATAAGTAAAACAATCCAATATCGATTGTGCCACCATCAAGTGGTAACATCAAAAGCTAATACTCAGTTAAATTTTTTGGACAATTTTATTAAAAATTTTAAAATATTAAAATAAAAAACTCA
The DNA here is from genome assembly GCA_037975125.1 of Latrodectus hesperus. NCBI lineage: Eukaryota > Metazoa > Arthropoda > Arachnida > Araneae > Theridiidae > Latrodectus > Latrodectus hesperus. Next base: position 2,567,027 of record JAJQOW010000017.1, on the reverse strand, counting down.
AAAAAATAATATTTTCTAATAAAAAATAAATGTAGAAAGGTAGGTAAAAATTCCAGGAGTAATTCATAATTTTCAAGGAGTTTCCAAAAGTTGTATGAACCCTGATTAATACACAATAAAATTAATGAAACATTTTAATAAAATGATATTGATGTTAGTATTATATATACATATATACACAGTATTTTCATTTTATAATATTAGAAATGCAATTTTTTAAAATAAAACTTTAAAATCTTGTTTTATGATTATGCTTTAAAAATTGTCTGAAATATATGACATGGAATCCTATAGATAGTATATACTTTTCATCGTGACTTATTTCCTTTACTATATATATATATTAATAAAACATGATTCAATAAATCCCAAACCTAATTGTCGAATTCACAGCTCCAAGACCACCATGATTTTCATCACAGGTTTCTGGCTCTTGAGAAGTTTTTTCTAACTAAAATAAAATTTAATACAAAATATTTAATGAACTTTCAAAAGAATATCAAAATTAAAAACTGTATTAAATAAATAAAATCATTAAAACCTATAGAATCATTAAAGACTACACAATTTAAATTAGTTAATCACTCTACAATTAGTTTTCTCAAATAAAGGCCAATTCAACATAGTATTGTTTTTTGCTGAATAGATACTTTTTGACTGAAGCTCACAAACTGTTAAAATGAAGGCTAATGTGCTAAACACTCATCTATCAGCTCAACAACTAAAAATAAGACTTTAGCAAACTGATAAGTGAAATTTTATCTAAATATTATTTTGAAATTTACAAAAATGCATAATTTCATTGTAATTTACAACTAGTATTTAGGTTACTAAACATTTCTGTAAAGCAAATGTGAATTTCATAAGGAAAATGTGAACATAGAACTAATGACATATTTTGAATTTTCAACATAACCAAATATTTTTCTGCATTAAAAAAGATATGTTAGAGTATTTCAGTAAATATCATAATCAAATTTTACAAAAGCAATTACTTATGTTATGGAAAAGGCCAATTTTTGAATAATGCATTTTTTTACTTGGATGTTAAAGCATATAAGCAAAAAAAAATTGCAAATTTATTAAAAATCATTTTCAATTAATATATGTTATAAAATTTACATAAACATTTTAGTACAGACCTAAGAAAAACTATGAAACTTCAAACAAGTAAAGTGTACAGACAGGAAGACTTGTCCAGGCTACATCTAAAAAATTTCAGATGATGAAATTATACTGAATTTCCTATGCAACATTTGGCTGTAACGACTATGAAATTGATTTTTAAACTCTTTTTCAAACTTGGAAATACCACCATAAGACTGATATTAAAATTTCAAAAATGCAGATTGAGGAAAAAATATTCTTTCAAGACATAAATAGATGTTCCATTGACAGAACTTCCAAATAAAATTTAAAAAGAAGGATAAGTTAAAGCAAGTTGAGAAACTAAGTCAGGCACTCTTTCGAATTACTTACCACAAAAAGGAAAGGACATCAATAGAATGTCAGCATTGAATGCCAGCTCAGCCCATTGAATGTTAGAGAATACTGTTGAAGTTTATTTTGTTAATAAAATGATATTATATAAAAGCAAAGCATCGGTTTGAGAAGCAGTTTTCTATGGATTCAAGTTATTAATACATGGACAAGACAAAATGAAACATCTACTTTATGATCAGCAAGGTCGATTTTTAAATTTTTTTAATACTATTTTAATTGTTAATATTTTGAAGTAAAATTACGTACAGTCTCCCTTACATACAAACTATATTGCACTGAAGGTATTGAATAACAATATTTTTTTTAAAAAAAAAGTTAATAAATCTATGTGAATTGGGGAAAATCCCAAGATGTGTGAAAAAAATGCAGAATTAATTTTTAAAAAATGAAGCAGATTTCAAAATTTTTTATAACAATTTTTGTATTTTAATGAAAAAGTACTTCATTAAATTGAAGCTATTTAAATTATTATATCATTTAATATTAAATTTACTTTATTAATACATGCAATAACAAAAAAATTCCATGTAAACAAAATTTATGCTTATTATAATTACATAACAAATTACTGTTTGGCTATTTCAATCAAACTATAATAGAAATAATGAGGCAGAAAAAAAATGGATTTTATTTCTATAATATTATAATTGAAATAAGGATTTGAAAATTAAATTTTCTCAAAAGTCAAAATTTACTTACTTTTTTACTACTATCAGACTGTCGATCACCTTTTAATGCTGGAGGCAATTGTTCCTGTGATGAAAAAATTGATGTTTTTTAAAAAAAATAAATAAATGACAAATATTTTAAACAAATCTATTTATTAAAATTTGTTTAAACTTTGAAACTAACTTTTTCTAAACTAAAAAATAATTTGTTCAGAAAATAACAGAATTTTATTAGTTTGTGTTCACTTATTATAAGTTAAATACCCTTCAACGCATAATTAAAGGAAAAATAAAGAAATGACCTCAAACATGAAGTCCTATTACAATTATAATAATTATCAAATTATGAAAAATAAATACAATAAATTTTTAGTATTATTTCATTAAAATCAGAGGAATAATCTCATTCTTCATATTAAAGTATTTTAATTTATAAATACATCTTTTTTATGGTTATATCAATTGCTGATGTGAAAAGAACTAAGCAAATTAGCAATGTTTGTAACAGAAAGTACACTAACATAATTTCATCAAATTCAATCGATTTAAGGGAAAAATTGTCTAAGGAAACTGATTTTTATTAATTAGAAATATCAATTTCTAATAATTATCAACAGCTAATAGTAAAAGTTGTTAAAAATAACAGAATTCTATGAACTAAATATTTAACTTCAAAATATTATGAAGCATTTAAAAAAAGAGTAAATTAAAACTATTTATTAATATTTAAAAGAGAAACTCTTAAGTATATGAAATATTAGTTTTTAAAACAAAAGCTTTATGCAAAGTATTGTCTATTCTTTAAATACAAAGATTAATCACTGGAATTAATTGTTCCAACATAACTGTTTTAGAAAATCAATATAACAAAAGTATAAAGAATACTTTCTTAATTAAAAAATTAGTTAATATTAAATACTTAAATTTTACACCTAGGTTCATAAATCGAAATTCATGCCGATTGTTCAAAATAAAAAAATTACAATTAATATTTTCACAAAATCGAAATATGTGAAATTATTTTCAATAAATGATTGTGTATTGCAAAATAGATGCTCGTGTGACCCTCAAACTGAGAAACATTGAAAAATTACCTGATGAATAGGTTGAAATAATGATCATTGTGGCTGAAGAGCAGTGATTACCACAAAATTTGCTCCTGTCAACAAATTTTGTGGTGTAATTGTTTTAGGTATTGTGTATAAATCAATGCAGTGTACATGTTCTTTATATTTTTGTTATTTGCTCTACATCTTTATAATAGACCAAAATTTAAGGTTATCCCTAAAATTTGGTATACCATTCTATGAACTAGTCAATAGAAGAGTTTATGTAAGGATACTAAAACACTGGTTTGACTTGTACTGCACAACAGCACTAGTTTGAACTGTATAAATTATACAAGTTCTGACTGGTATGTACTAAAATATGAATAAGTCATGACAACAGCTTAAAATGACATAAAACTTTATACCAAAATAAACAAGAAAAATGATGCAAAAAGCTTTAAAAATAGACATTTATAAATAATTATTCTAAAGGCAACCTGCAACTTTTTGATGTTTATAAATTTAAAAAAAAAAAAAACACTTGCATTGATGTGTTGTAATTATATATGACAGCCTATATGAATCCAATAAAAAATAATTAAACAAATTGCATAACCTGAAAAATAAAACTTATTTAAAAAATTTTGAACATTTAAATGTTCACAAACAATTAAGCTTATTAGTTGTTGCAATAAGCAAAAAAAAATCTTAAACAGGAACTAAATGAAATATATAAAACCATTATACTAAATTTACCATTATAATAATTAATAGACACAGTGGAGGCTCATTTTAATTCTGACGCTACAGGAACTAATAGGGAGTAAAACAATTTGTAAAGTAAAAAAATAATGTATTAGATCATTAAGATCTGATTTTTTCTTTTACCAAACCATTTTTTCTTTATATATAAAATACGATTAGAAAAAACTATTTAGAATGCACTATATAAAAAATATACAAAACAAGATTCAGACCAAAAAAAAAACAGCGCTTATTTTTATTTTATAGGTGAAAAATCAGCCAAAGTAATCATTTTTTCCAAGTTTAAAAAATTCCTTTTTAAAAGTATTTTTTATTTTTTAAAGTATAACAGCATTTCACTGTTTTTTTCCTCTCAAAAATTACTTTAGTATTGTTAACTTTTCAGTTACTTGATTTGCAGGCAATCTTTAAACTAGACCATTTTCTTCTTGTTTGATATTTAATAAGTCATTCTCATTCATTATACTCTCAATATAATTTCACCATCTGATATTTCTTCCATACGTATCACATATAACTCTATATTCAAAAAATCATTGAAAGAAATTTCAGACAGCAAAGGTGTTCTTTGTTGGAGTTCATGCACATGAACTCAACTTGCTTCATTTTGCAAAGTATCCTGTTTTTAAATTCTTTATCGGATTCAATCTCCAACATTAAATATTACAATTAGTGGTATTGGCAAGAGCACAAATACCAATTAAGCTGTGAAGCTACTGATAATTGGAAATATGTACAAAACCAGGAAAAATATATAAAGAGTGCCACAGTGAAACTGGCAGTAGTCAAAGTTGCAAATACTTCAGTTCTTGTTGAATTTAAATATGTTGCTGCATTAATATGACATTTCTTCATTATTTTAATTAAAGCTTATAGTTTGAATATATTCATGAGAATATGTTGGTTTATAATTGCCCCTATCAGAATAAACTCCTGTCAATTTTAATTTCAAATATCAATTATTTAAATATATTTACTAACTACAGCAATAGTAAAAAATTAAAAAACTAATTCCTGCATGAGCCCTGACTTAAACTTTGAACGCTGCCATCTTGCTCAATTTATATTGCAAGTATTCCATATTACAAAACAAATATAAAATACTAAATATGAATTACTATTTCTAAAATTTTAATAATATAAATAATCCATTTTTTAATTATTTTCTTTTACTTAATGAAAAAATAAAAACACTTCTATAAAATGCACAGTATACAACAATTTCATGCAGATATTAATAACTGTGCTATAAATCTAAATAACAAAAGTAACAGTTTTAAGAAAACTCAGATTTAAATTTACTGGGCAGTGGTACCCATCTTAAAAACATCAATGTAAATGCAATCTTGAACAAGAAATAACTGAGCAATAAAACTAAATCAATAACATAAATTCCAGAAATTTTTATGAAAGCAGAGTTTTAAATTAACAGCATAAAAATATTTTTAAAAAAATGCTATTCAGCATGAGAGACAATGGGACAATTAAGCTGAATCAATAAAGTAAATAAAATACATTTTAGTAAAAAGTATTGTTTCTACTTTTTACTAAAAGTATCATTACTGATCCCTTTTCTGAGAACCATTCCAGCAGCTTCCATAATTTCATTTGCTTTTCTAGACTTTTGATGTGCTTCTTTAACGTTGTTGCCACCAGATATGAGATCATATACATAGTAATTTCTATCCAACAGTCGAACGATATCAGGATATATATCTTTATGTTTTTCTGTATGATGTCTGATTGTAGCAGCTAGGAGAAATGGGCTTAAACTTACTCTGAAATTGACTTGATAGAAGCAGCATACTGTCAGACTTGGATTTTTGACACAGTACCCAGTCCATTATTGCTCCACAGAAATCGTATAGTATCTTTTTTAGTCTTTCTAAGTCAGAAGTCACATATTTTCTTAAAGAGAATCTTCTTTGGATAGAAAACAGTGCTTGTTCAGAGGTTTGTAATTCTTTCAGCTTGCTGCAAGCTATCCACCCAAATTCTGATTCTCGAAAGGAGTTCCTCTTTTACTTTATAAGTATTTTGTCTTAAAACTTTAAAAAGTATATCAGCACTAATTAACGCATGAACTTCATTAGCTCTATAAATTTAATTATTAGCTAAATCTAAAAATTGAGGAATTTCTAGATGTGAAATATCTAATGTAATAGAAGGAGCGAGTTCTGTAATATTATCAACAATTAAAAATTCGATTGGTTTATCGAAATTACTATTTTTATTTGAAATAAAAGTGCTGAATTAAGTGATATTTTGTCTCGATCCATTTAAACTGGAAATAGGCATTTTTACTTTTCTTTTTTTTATTCCAAGGCAATCAGAGACATCTTTTTTCAATAAACATATATTTGAGACAGAATCCAAAATACTCCTTATTTTTATTCTTTTGGAATCAGCACATTTTACGCACACTACAATTGTTGAAAACAGAACACTTTTTTCTTTCAAAATGCTCAAAACAGAAGCATTTGTAAGGGAAGGAGGGGTCACTTGACCGTCTGATTCATGGCACTCTGAAGGGTCAGAATTCTTTGGTGTAGTCTTATTGCTGCCTAATTTATTACATAACAGCTTAGAATGTTTTAAACGACATACACACTTATATTTTAAAAAATACTGATATCTCGTCTGATTTTTATTTAAGTAGATTTCACAAAGTTTGTTTACGAATAAATTTTACTTCTACGCTAAGGTTTAAAAATATTGTACAACAGAAAATAAGATGTATAGCTTCCATACAAACAAAGCAGTTTTTGTTTTAATTTTCACTAATCAGAAAAGATTTGGGTTTAGAGAGTTGAAAACGTTTGTTTGTATTAAATTTAGAAGTCACATTTCTGTTAATAGATAATGAGACTGATTCACTTCCTAAGAATTTAATAAATTCTTCAAATGTAGAAATGTCTTTAAATTTATGTGACAACTCAAAATTCTTTCTTGACTCTCTATCCAATGAATTAGAATATAATCAGAAGGACACCAGATAAATCATTTCTATCGTAATTTAAAACTTTTAATGCGCATAAATTTTTCTTAACAAGTTTTCAATAATCATGCTTTGAATACCTTTAGTGTTTTTGGATTGAATTTTTTCAAAATTTAAAATTGCTCTTGACAATGAATATCAATAATTAAACGCTAATTATCATATCTAGTTATCAAGGAGTCGTATACAGAATCAAAACTATCAAAGTTACTAGCTAACTGTTTAGCATCATGTGTCAAACAAGATCTCAAATAATACAACTTTTGAGAAAAATTAAGTTGATTGTTATTAGCAATTAAATCAAATAAAATTTTATGTGAGCTGAGCTCCTCATATTTACCAGAAAATTCTGGCAAAACTAGTGGTAGAATTTTTGTTCTTCTATCTTAAGTTTCTCTTGAATTATTATCATTAATATTTACAGAAAGAGGTAAGCTCAATTGTTTGTAAGAATCTAATAAAGTTTGAATTCTTACCCCTAAATTTTCAAGGCAATCACATTGTGTTAAGTCATTTTCTAAAACGCTCAAATCTGCAGTTTGAATATCAGTTAATTGATAACTTTTCTTTCTCAGTTCATCTATTTTAAGTTGCAGTGAATCGACTAATTTTAATTTCACTTTTAATTCAACAAGATTTAATTCTCGCGGTTCAGAATTTTGTAGAAAGTTTTCAATTCTTATTGTTTTACCTTTAGCAGCTGTTTTTGATTTATTTATTATATCCATAATATTAGCTGTTTTGCTCTCCGAACTTGTCGAAGCCAGTTGTCAACAGTTCAGATCATTAATAAGGAAGAGACGACAAACCAGCTGTTATAGACAACAGCAACAACATTTATTTAACAAATAACACAAATAGAAAACAATCAAACATTAATGCAAGAATTTTAATATAATATTGTGGGTGTCACACACATGCGTTTTACCAGAGTTATTTACCCATGTTCTTCCTGCTTGGCATTCAAGTGCCATCTGCCGTTTGAACATTGAGCTCCGGCACAGTTGACATGCATGCGCAAACAACAGCAAAAGCTCAAGGGTTACAATAAGTACATACAAATTTCACACATATTCACACCAGATTATATCAAAAAATCACAAGAATCCATTCTGATACAGTAATGTAAATATTCGGTACAGTTGGTACTTGTACTGGTTCGTGAGCTTTAATCAGATATGTTGAAATAGATAAAATCTATACAGATGAGGAAATTATTAAATACATAAAAGTGACTATAATGAGATGGGCAGAACATCTACTGGGAATGAGAGCATAAGGAACAACACTGAAAGCATTAAATCTATTTTTTACTTGCAGAAGAACAAGGAGAAACTAGAAAAGAAATGGAATTCTCTGGATAAGATTTTGGTGTATTGAAGGCAAAAAAAATTTTAAATCAATTTCTAGAAGAAGAGTAGCCCATAAGGGATTTCTGAAGACTAAAAATGACAAAGAGTTGTCCATCTAACATTGACGGCAATCCATAGTACATCATGCAGTAATGATATGAAAACTAATACAGAGTATTAAAAGATCAAAATATTAATTAGGTAAATTTTGATTTAATAATAAAATTGAGTTTTCAATGTTTTTCTTCAAAAAAAAAGCTTTGTGGCACTGCATAAATTATTCGATATATATCATTAGTATTGCCAATATAATAAAAATTATATTACAAACAAAAATATAATTAAAACTATTTTTATTACAAACAAAAATTAGAATGACTTATTTAATGAATTATTCAACAAATTAACTTGTCTAATAACAGAACTGGTTACTGGACATTAACATGAAGTAATATACAATTAATAATATGAAAGGAAACTATGTTTATAAATAGTAATATAAAAAACAAGCAAAATTTTTAATATTTTTTTAAATTTTCAACAATAAATTTACCTCAGGACAAGTAGTTACAGAACAGTCTTTTATTGAGCATTTGCTATCATCAGGCCAAAATGGACACCCTCTGTTAAGGTTTACCTGAAAAGATATAAATTTGTAAAATAAAGTTCTAACAAGACTTATAATATGCTTGAAAAGAAAATACAGGCTTATGATTAAATAAGGGCTTAAGATGTTTAAGATGGAAGTGTTTGATGGGTAAAGTTGCAGCAAGAGGGCTTCACACTTCGGAATGAGTCTGAATGATGTAACTTACATTTAATGACATCACATGATAATGTACATGTGGGAAATTTGTTTTGTCTGCTTGTAACCATTGAAGCATTTGATCAGTAACTTGTTTTTACATCATCATACAGTATAAGCACTTTTAATGAATAATTTAATGTTTATATTTGAAATTTTTCTGAAAGAGTTAAGCTTTTGACTATTAATTAGCAATGATTTTTTTTTTAGTAAAATTTACTTTGAAAGTTTATAAATACATTTTCATATTGTTTTCTCATTCTGAATTATTATTTTCCTTGTGGAATATATATAGCTATCTAATCATTCTGAGAACATCATGGCATACCGGTGCCGATGATTGTGCAAGCAATGATCAGGTAATTTATTTTATGTATTTCTATAATATTGCTGTCTATTATAATATTTTATGTTATATATTAAGGATTGTTTATAAATATTTTATATACTGGCAGTTAGATTTCTTCAGCATGGAGTAATGTTGATAAATTTGAAATTATTTATACTAAGAATGTTTACATTTTAGATATTTATTGCTTGTATTAAATTGAGGCTAGATTGAACTACTGTGAATACTTAGTTTATATTTGTGGGATACTTAGTTTATATTTGTAATTTTATTATGTAATCTTTGGGAAACCAATTTCTAGTTATTAGCATTTTATATATTAATATATACATATATAATGCTTCTGTAGTAAATAATTATTAAGAAATATTCAAAATTTTGATATTTGGAATTTAAAATAATGCGGGATTGCAAAGTTGAAATTCGAACACAATCAGCAACCGTATAACGTGTGTATTGATGTAATTTAGGCTGGTGAGATAAATATGCAGCATTTGGCAAAAAAATTGGAAATTGCGCACCAAACACAAACAGTTCTCTAGTCTTTTACCAAAATAAGTTATAAAAGTGAAATAAAAAAATTAACTCATTAACGCCACAAAAATAACCAAAGTTATTTTAACAGAACAATGTTTTTTCCTACACCTATCTTTGGCATCTCTGCCATTAGAATAGAACTAACAATTGAAACCAAAATAAATCATTTAAAAATTTTCAATTAGATATTGCATAGAATATGGATATTCTATTAATGATAACTCTCAAGAATAAGGGATCACTAAATAAAAATGTACAAAATTTATATTGCTTAATATTTGGAAACCAATTTATTTTTAAGTAAATCAATGCAATTTTAAAATTAATTTCGAACCTAGGATAAGAGAAAATTAACATGTCAAAGAATGAAGCCAAGTTTGTTGTCTGATAGTATATTTTACACAGCCAACTTTCTTAATATTCTTTCTCAAATTTTTCAGCAATGTTCAATTAGTATTTCATATTTGCAAAGCTAGTTTAAGCAGATTTTAATCCAGTTTAAATTTAGTAGACAATGTCCTTATAAAAATTAACAATATATTTTTAGATGAAACTAAACTAAACTGCATGGCACGACAGCCTATGTGGGCCAAGGCCTACAGTGCCCCTAACTGTTTTCATGACCGAGGGCCATGGGGTGCGAAGCATATGTCCAAGTTAGTTGGTCAGCCTAACATAAGACCCCCAGTGTTTAGTTCCCAAGCATGCTTGGTACTCAGTTAATCGACCCACTGAAGGCATGAAAGGCTGAGTCAACCTTGCCCAGCCCAACGATAGAACCTCGGACCTGTGTCATGGGAGCGTGAAACGCTGCCATTAAGCCACCGGACTTCTTATTAGATGAAAAAAAATTGAAAAAGAAAGCAGTTAATCTTATATAATTAGGGTGAGTTGATGTCAACTTATTTACATTTGGTGACATGAGCATTCATATTGATAAATGAAAATGGCCACCAAATTTTAAATGGTGGAACATAACATGAAACATAATATATGGTGACAATTTCTTGATTTTCATTGTAAAGTCTAAAAATATTTTAAAAATAAATTGTGAAAACAGCTCTTAAAATTAGAAATAGGAATTCTACATCTTGATCTCTAAATCATTTATGATCAGTCTCGTGAAATAGCACATAAAGTATGTTTAAGCATGAAAAGTAAAAAAAAAAAAAAGATTCTGATTTTAAAAACTATTAAAAGGTTAACTTATAAATAAGATAATAAACATTTTAATTTTTTCGTTATAAAAATGATTAAAATTGTCTTGAGGTGGACATGCCAAAACTGCACATCTGATAACAAGTAGTATTTAGATTAATTTTATTAATTATCTGGGTTTCAAATTTAATTTTTATAGAATAAATTTT